>JARGCV010000248.1:18140000-18657500 GCA_034064705.1 Bothrops alternatus
ATGTTGTTGCCCGGCATGGTGGATGTTTGGGCGTTGTGACATATTGGCGAAGATACTAAGTGACAAAAGAAAGCTGTGATTGTTGACACAAAAACATCAACTTAGGCGAATAAGAATCGAAAGGAATCGAAAGGGGGAAGTGTTGAGAGGGTCAAGAGGGATATCACCCTCTGCTCCCAGCTTTTGTCACTTAAAGGCAGTCAGTTCTTTCTACCTAATTGTAAGGCTGGGCCTGTGAGATAAAGTAATCTTGTTTTCATTTGCTTTTGTGTGGAGGCTGTAGTCACATTGTTCTCTATTCATTTCTCCATTCTTTGAGCTATCTAGTGAGCTGAAGGTTAACAGAGTGTTCTTTCTCATTACACATTTCTCTCTCTCTCTCTCTCTCTCCCCCCCCTCTACCTTTCTACTTAAGCTACCTTTGTCATTAATTGCTTTGGGCTCTGACCTTAAGTTCAGTTACTTGGAGGAATGTTTCAGAAATTGGCAGAACTTGTATGACAGTGCAAAGTGCTCATTAAAGAAGGTTTAGAAAGGGTAGCTGGCTTAAAATGTAGCTACTAAAACATCGAGCGGGCACATTTTAAGTTTTGTGCTATTTATATTAGCTGTCCATCTTCTGGACCCAATTTGAAATCTAATTCTAACCATAAAATGTATTTAGGACCAGGTTATCTGAAGGACTATCTGCATCCATATGAACAAATCTAGCTAGGTATAAAAATTTGTTGTGGAGGCCTTCTCTTAAAAGGTAGTTCAGAAGACAAGCTCAGGATTCAGAAAGATCTAGATCAGCGGTTCTCAACCTTTTTCAGGCTGCGACCCTGACCTGCGCCGCGCATGCGCGGCGCGATGGCCCGCACCACGCATGCTGCCCCCTGCGCTGGCCGAGGGGAAAAGGGGAAAAAATGGCGGACTGCGTTGTTTGGCGACCCCCGTGAAATGGTCGTTTGACCCCAAATGGGGTCGCGACCCACAGGTTGAGAACCGCTGATCTAGATAAACTTGAACAATGGGCCCTATCCAACAAAATGAGTTTAAATGTGTAGAAAAGCAAAGTTTTACACTTAGGCAGGAAAAAATCAAAGATATAAGTACAGGTTAGGTGAGACCTAGCACAAAAACAGTAACTATGAGAGGGACCTTGGAGTCCTAGTGGACGATCACTTGACTATGAGCCAGCAGTGTACAGCAGCCGCCAAAAAAAAGCTAATACTGCTTTATAAAACCCTAGTGAGACCACACCTGGAATACCAATTTTGGTCACAATACTACAAAAAAGATGTTGAGACCTTGGAATAAATTCAAAGAAGAGCAACTAAGATGATCAAAGGCTTGGAGACTAAAACATATGAAGAACAGCTGCACAACTTTGGTTTGGCTAGTCTAAAGAATAGAAGAAACGGGTGACATGATAGCAATATTCCAGTATTTGAGAGGCTACTACAAAGAAGTGGGGGGGTCAAATTATTCTCCAAACCACCAGAGGGCAGGACAAAAAACAATGGTTGGAAACTGATCAAAGAGAGAAGCAACCTGGAATTCAGGAGAAATTTCCTAAGTGAGGACAATTAACCAGTGAAACAGTTTGCCTTCAGAAATTGTGGGCGCACTATCACTGGAGATTTTTAAGAAGAAGCTAGACAGTCACTTGTCTGAGATGGTATAGGTTCTCCTGCTTGAGCAGGGGGTTGGACTAGAAGACCTCCAAGATCCCTTCCAGCTCTATTCTATTTTATTCACTCTTTTGCTAGCCATTGGTCAAAATGAAGCTAGTAAATACTAAAAATAGGAGCTTCTCAGTAATACCCTCACACTCTCAGCATGAAATCAATGGGTTTGTATCCCATGAGGACTTTTCTAGATTGTCTTCTAGGATCAGGCTGAATTCATCACCCAAAGAGTGCCTGGGCTAAAGAGTGTTATCAATAGCAATAATTGGGCTGATAAAATAAGGTCTGTAATGCTAATCTCTGATCAGCTACTCTAAAGATCTAGTCAAACATGCTTTGGAAGTTTCTCAGTTGATATGTAAACCAGAAGTGGGGAAAAAAAGGAAATGTATATAATCTATGAATAGTGATTTTTCTTTGAAACCAGGTAATTCTAGCTCTTAATCTCCATTTATGAGATTTTCTTAATAGATATCCTCTTTGTAAAGTTAAGTGCTGTAAAAGAGACCTGGAAAGAATTAAACTGTTCAAGAAATATTCTATCAAAAATATAAACATGCCTATGTCAAATACGAGTTTGCAAGCTTCTCTATGGGAATGTGCAAACGTGCTATAAAGGTTCACTTATATAAGCTAAAAGAACAGAACTTCTGCAGGCAGCCTGTTCCCAATCATGGGGAGAAGACTTTAATCAACATATAAATGCAGCATATTAACATGGCAGTAGGTGCTCAACACAGCCATTACAATGAAATAAGCTTCCTCAGAATGGTAAAGTCCTTGCCTTTTTTTTTTTTCATTTGTAGATTTTGAATAGAAGAGAAAAATCATGACATGAAACTAAATGGCAGGACAACTCTGTAGATTAGGGTGGCCAATTGTTGGCCCTTTAAGACCTGTAGATTTCAACTCCCAGAATTCCTGAACCAACCATGCTGGCTCAGGAATTCTGGAGTTGAAGTCCAAAGGTAGATGGTCTTTATAGACTAGTTCTGCTTATGAGAGAGCAAACAATATTTCTCTATTTGGCATGTGTCCCACTGAGTTTGGCAAAATTTAATATTCTGTTTGAAGTAGACAATTTATAGTAGCCTCAGGTCCCTCTTACATTACAATTTTTGTTTATACCTGCTGATGTCCATGTGCAAAACTAGCAGAAGCAAGGATTTGTAATTTGAGCTTGTCCTTTGACACTCTTAGTAATAAGGGAGGAGGAGGAGGAAAGAAGAAAAGAAGAAGTCCAGATCTAAAAATAATCAGAGATTGCTGCCAGTACAGGTTTTGTTTTTTTTTAATTTCCTCTCTATCTTCAAACATATTTTTGCTTCCTTCTGGAGAACTCTTGTTTTCCTTTATTTTCCCCAGAATCGGTGTATGTATCTTGGGGAAATGTTGTAAAGGGAACAGTAGAAAAAAAAAATCATAAGGTAGCTTTTGTGTAGTGGCCAGGGGTAGGCAACTTTGGCTCTTTTATGACTCGTGGAGTTCAACTCCCAGAATTCCTGAACCAGCTTTGCTGGCTCAGGAATTCTGGGAGTTAAAGTCCATGAGTCATAAAAGAGCCGAGGTTGCCTACCCCTAGTCTATGTTCTGAAATTTGGAACATAGAATAACAGGATGGGAAGGGACCTTGGAGATCTTCTGCTCGAGCAGGAAATCTTATACCATTCCAGACAACAGGTTGTCCAATCTCTTCTTCATGAGCTGGCAATATATTCATGTGTAGAAACACCAATGTTAAGAGAATATTGCTATTTAACATTGATTTAAAGACTGACAGACAACCTGTGGCACAACCCATTTTACCCAACTTGATCTCCATATATGTAGTTAAAAGTTATGATATATTCTGCTCACGATGACTGTTCTGTTCTAGTTTTGTTGCTAAGTAACTCGTCTGTGTGTATGCTGAATGATTGGTTTTTTTTTAAAAATTAAGAGGTTTTATATTTACATGTATTTTTATATGTTGATTTCTACTGTGTTGTGAGCCGCCCTGAGTTCTCCAGAATAGGGCGGCATAGAAATCGAATAAATAATAATAATAATAATAAAAAGCAAACACTTGGGATATTTCGGGCAGGGATGGACAACTATGGCCCCTGTACGACTTGTGGGATTTCAGCTCCCGGAATTCCTGAGCCAGCCATGCATGGGGTTGAATTCTGGGAGTTGGTCCACAGGTTATAAAGGGGCCATAGCTCGCCCCCACCCCCTGTTTTAGGAAGTTGGTTGTGCTTTACTTGCTGTAAAGGTATGGCTGGATTCTACAGCATAGGAATATAGCAGTTGTTCTTTAACTGATAATGCTTTATTACTAACTAAATTCATGGATGGTTTCATTAGCTTCTGATTTATTCTGCATGGACCCAGATCACTTGTATGATCAGAGCATTTGGATCCAACAAGAGTCTGTTAATCATTTGTTCTGCCCTCTGGATAATCAACTGCTTCAGTCTGCCTCTGACTTCAGCGTCTAGTGCAGTTCAGATTGCTACAAGTTTAACACCTCTTCCTCCTCCTTCAGCCACCTGCACAGCACACTGCAGAATACCACTGCATACCTCACCTTTGGAGTACCCCAGGGCAAATGATGTAGCAACTACGCCTGTACCCTCTACTTGAACAATCAAAGAAATATCTCCTTTATTATTCAGCTGGACCATGGCGGGTGAGTACAAGAAATGAGAGAAGTGACCATTTTGCTTTGAGGGCAGCCATGTTCCCTAATCCTAGGAGAAGCAGGTGTTTTGAAAGAGATCAGTTTTCCGTCTAATTTTAGCTCTTAGAACAGCGGTTCTCAACCTGTGGGTCGCGACCCCTTTGGGGTCGAACGACCATTTCACGGGGGTCGCCAAACAACGCAGTCCGCCATTTCCCCCCCTTTTCCTTAGCTGTGCTACTCCCTCTTATTCTATTGGCTTTTGAAAGCCAATAGAATAGACTCCCTTGAATAGAGTCTAATTCTATTGGCTTTCAAAAGCCAATAGGAATTGTCCAGGCTGTCTCTACCCTGCTGAGCCCGCCAAAGGTCCCAGTCTGCAAACGGTGCTGCAAGTTGTCTGCAGCGAAGGCGAGCTGTCTGGAAGTTTCCACCCCTCCCTGCTGAGCAACTACTAAAAATGTAAATAAAAGAGGGCCAGGGGTGGGAGATGGGAGGCCGGCGGGCGCAGGGAGGGTTGCTGGCATGCGTGGGGCCCAGCGGGTGCCTTACCTCCCTTGGGCTGGGCCAGCTGGTGGCCCAGCCGGTGGTCGCCCTGCGCCGTTGCTGCCCCTTGCCTGCTACACCTCGGCCGGCGCAGGGGGCGGCACCACGCATGTGCGGCGCTCCCGGGCAGGGAAATAGTCCTCAATGTACGACCGGTTGGAGGGTCCTTGACTTACAACCAGTTTAGTAGTCTTCGACTTACGACCGGTTGGGGGTCATGACATTAAAAAGGTTGAGAACCACTGTCTTAGAAGATTTCATAGCTGATCTGTACCTTACCAAAAAACAGGTCTTGGCTTAGCTTTTCTCCTCCCTCACTCCTTCAGAGTAAGGGCACTGAGCCTATCACCATTATCATCTGAATTGCACCTTCAACCTTTTTGATGTATCTGTGTTGGCCTATGACTGATTTAGTAAAGCAAAATATGTGAGATCCTATCACTGTATAATGAGTTTTCCTACCTGATCCCGCTTCTTTGGCTCTCTTTGCAGCAGTGAGTGAATTTCACTATGTTACTGAATTCCTTAAGTTTCCTTATGGAGACCTACTTCGTGAAGAAAGGAAGGTGCAACGTGTTTGTTTTTGGCAACAGCATTCTGTTGGCCGTAATATTTATTTCTAGCTTGTTTTGTGTGTTGAAGTAGAAAACGTATAGAAATTGACATCTGTTTGTGAAAAGACACAAGTTTGTAGAGCTTCTTTAAGCTCTTCATTGCTTTTATATTGTACTTAAGGTAACATAAATAGTTCTAAAAACAGATTGCAAACTAATTTGTGCAGTTAAAAAACGACTGAAGAATAATCTATTGTTATGGAGGTGCTGCTAAAAAGAGAAAAAGTTTAAATTGCACTGATAATATAGAAATTGTTGCTGAACTCTAAACTGACGTGGTAAAAGTCTTTTATTTACTGTAGGTTAAAAGAGTAGTTGGAAAAGACAAATGTTCCTTTCTGTCCTTTATGTCTATGGAGATTCTCAGTCATCCAGGTCCTGGCTGTCCCAAAGGTACTTTTTTCACAAGGCAACTGGATTTTCTTGTTTTTCTTTGAAGACATTTCACTTCTCATCCAAAAAGCTTCTTCAGCTCTGACTGAATGGTGGGGAAACGTCTTCAAAGAAAAACAAGAAAGTCCAGTTTCCCCGTTAAAAAAAAGCACCTTTGAGACTTTTTATCCTTTCTGTTTTATATGATAAATTTTATAATGCAGGTAATCCTTGACTTATGTCCATAATTGAGCCATGATGGTTGTTATTTATGGCAATGGACCAGGATACTTGCGGGACCGTCTTCTGCTTCATGAATCCCAGCAACCGGTTAGGGCACATAGGGTTGGCCTCCTACGAGTCCCGTCTGTTAGGCAATGTCATCTGGCGGGGCCTAGGGCAAGGGCCTTCTCCATTGCTGCCCCAGCCCTCTGGAACCAGCTTCCCTCAGAGGTTCGTACTGCTTCCTCCCTCCTGGCCTTCCGGAAATTGTTGAAGGCACATTTATGCCGACAGGCTTGGGGCGTATGAGCTGCGCTCTGCCCCTGGGCCTAGGAATGTCCCTCCATCAGCGACTGTGAGTTGACTGGGATTGTATGCTGTATGAATGTTATGAATTTTATTGTGTTATTATTGTAAGCCGCCCTGGGTCCTAGGAGAAGGGCGGCATATAAGTTCAAATAATAAATAAATAAATAAGTGGGTCATCAAGTAACTGCACACAATTTTACAATCTTTTTGCAATAGTCATTCAGCAAACATGGCAGTCCTAAAGCAAACACAGATGTTCAGTGACTGCATTAACCATGCAAACCCATTGTTTGTGATGGGTGTGTTTCGGAAGTAAACATCAGTTTATAGAAAAAATGTCTGACTTTCAAGGATAGGTTCTTGACAGCAGAAGTTGTTTGCCCATCTCGGATGGCTGGATGGACGGACGGACGGACAGACAGACAGACAGACAGACAGACAAAGACTTCTCAGCCTTAGGAATTCTGGATAGTATCCCACCAAAGCATTTCCTTTAGTTTTTTCGAAATTAGCTAAGATCAGCTAGATTTTATCTCCTAGCTAGTAAAAAAATGTGCAAAAATTCCCTCCATATGTTATGGATAAACAAGTTAGAGAGTGACCTTTATTGGATTCTGAACAGGCACTAATGCTAATTTAGTTACTGCTAATAAAAAAGTTAATAATCAATGTGAGACTTACAGTTATTATTGTTTCTTAGAACTGTGTGTAG
The DNA here is from genome assembly GCA_034064705.1 of Bothrops alternatus. Taxonomy (NCBI): domain Eukaryota; kingdom Metazoa; phylum Chordata; class Lepidosauria; order Squamata; family Viperidae; genus Bothrops; species Bothrops alternatus. Next base: position 18,147,111 of record JARGCV010000248.1, read on the forward strand.
ACATTTTCTCTCCCCTTCTCTTTCACCATGTCCTTTTTAAAAAAAATTAAGAACTTGTTTTCTTGAGAATCTGGACACCGTGACATATATAGCTAAACCTATTATTTTCCCCAAGAGATAGGGAAACCAGTGTGACAAAGGGAGGTAGGGATGCAGATCTCAACCAAACTATACTTAACTTTACCTGTTAACCAACTCTAAAAAATCAGTAGAGGATTTGTGAAATGCAATTGGAAATTCAGTCCCTTTTTAAAATATATATATGTATTTGTTCTTCTAACAGATCTTTGCAGTATGCTCCCCCACTTCCTTTATCCCTCTAGCAATGTGACTATGGAGCAAGCTTTGGAAAGTCAAATAACACTGAACTGCACCGTGCAGCTACCTTTCAGTAACGACTGTGATCTTGACCTGCGCTGGATGAAAGATAATCAGTTGTTAGACAATAAAACTCATGCTTCTTATACTCAGTGGTAAGAAAACTTTAATATAAAATTATCTTTATTTGGTTGCATGGTGATGGCAGTGGCAATGTGGAGGGTGGGAAGTCTCTCAAACTCTAAAGATCTTTTGAAGACAATCATCAGTTTTCTATGAAGGACTACCCCTGAAAATCATTCAGAAACTTCAGCAGGTGCAGAATGCATTAGTAAATGGTGCCAGATACATGGCATACATAACACCACCTCTGCGTGAGCAGCATTGGTTACCACTGAGTTTCTGGGTGCAATTTAAGGTAGTAATGGTTACTTTTAAAGTCCTATCTGTCTTGGGACTGGAATACCTGAGAAATCACCTTTTCCCAAGAGTCTCTACCTATGTGTAGCAGAATGGGCATACTGCAGATCCTGTCAATCAAAGAGTGTTGTCAGGGACTAGAAGACGGGCTTTCCCCCCTGCTCTATTGAACATCCTCCCTTTGGAGATTACAATGACCCCAATCCTATTAGCCTTTCCTAAGGCTCTAAACCCCTGGCTGTGTTCCTAAGCCTGGGGCGCTGAATGTGTTAAGGGCCCTGTTTCCTGGCTGTCTTGCTAACTGGCCAAGTATCTTAGCTGCTATGCGTATTTCTTTTAGATGTTTCTATTGTTTCTATTGTTTGAACGTTTTTAGTATTTTTGATTATAATTTTTTTTAAAAATGTTAAACCACCCAGTGTTATTGACAGAGATGGATAGAAATTGAATGATTTAATATATACATAGATACATTGATTTTCTGGAATGAGAAGCAAATTTGCAGTGAAACTGATGTTACGGACTGGAAGGTGCATTTTGTTGTATTTCTCGGAAAGAATACGTATATTGAATTTTAGAAAAGGCGTATGTGTAAAGAACCGGAAAGAAAATGGTTTATGTTTTTTAAAAAAGAAATTATTGTATGCTTAATTGGAGAGAGAGAGAATAGTTGTCTTAGATTTACAGCTTTAGAATAGACATGAACACTCCTTCACAGAGTTATGGTGTGTAGTAATGCTGAGCTGTTGAGTGACACATATATAGAGAATTTGCATGATTTAATATGGGAGGATGACATGAACTGTATTATATATTACCATCAGGGTAGTGCCTACTACCATTCAGGGAATCCGAGCAGTTGATTCTTGTGAACTCAGTAATCAATTCAAAATCTTACTGGAAAAAAAATCATTTATGTTTCTCAATAACAAACTGATATGTTTCATGTGTATCACCCTCAATGCAACATCTAAAAAACTTGTTTGGTGATTCTGCCAGCCATCTCCACCCTCCTCCTCCTCCTTAGCACTTTTGCATTTGTCTGTTAACTCTGAGTGGAAATAAAAATAGAAACTGGCTAGAACCTGGGCTAGTGGATTTCGTTGCCACTGACCAAACTTAGCTGGGCCCAGAGGTTGAGCAGGTAGGCTATTGTTGGTATATGGACGGAAGAAATCCAAGAGATGTCATGGCTGTAGCTATCCCATTCCCCTTAACAAATTCTGCTATCTCATGATAAGTTAGCTATTTTATTGGCCTGATAGTTCTCATCTATAAAACTCTTTTTGTACTGAGAGCCATAAAGGTGCTTTCAAGTACAACCTGAATTTCTGTCTATTCCCATATGGCATGTCTAATAGAATGATTTTTAAAATCCACATTAACCTTGACTTTATCACACCACAAATATCCATACCATCCAAATCTCTGATCATATCTTTCTAACTCCAAGAGCCTGATCATTAGTTGACATTCCAGAAGAAGGAAACGGCAAACTGCTTCTCTACTGAAACTGCATGGTTGTGTCCTTATAATCATGAAGAATTAACCTTGATTCAAGAGTATTATTCTACTTTTCAGGCACTCAGTAATGGAGTGGAGGCAATGAGGCGTCTTTGCAATGCGTAATAAGTTTAAAAAGGGCAACAAGGGAAAGAGCTGGTAGAAGAGGCAGAACAGAGAAAGCAATTGAAGAACATTATTTGCTTGGCTAAGTAGTTAGCAATAGGAGAACCTTTCTCTGCTCCTCTTCCACTTGCTCTGGGAGAAGCTGGCTGGGGAATTCTGGGACTTGAGTCCACAAGTCTTAAAAGATGCCAAATTTGGAGAGCCCTGTTTTAAACTGCTCTATCACCAACAGTTGTCCTAAGATCTGGAGTCCACCACCTGCTGTGGTGGCGCAGTGGTTAGAATGCAGAACTGCAGGCTACTTCTGCTTACTGCCGGCTGCCAGCAGTTCAACAGTTCAGTTCTCACAGACTCAAGGTTGACTCAGCCTTCCATCCTTCCAAGGTCAGTAAAATGAGGACCCAGATTTTGGGGGGCAATATGCTGACTCTGTAAACCGCATAGAGGGCTGTAAAGCAGAGGTCTCCAACCTTTCTCTGTTGGTGGACCGGAGGCAAAGGGAGGAGGAAGCATTTTATGTGCACACACAATGCAAATGGGGCGGTGCTAACGCCCACATGACGCTAGCACCGCCCCATTTTTGCCAAGCGGTGCCCTATTTGCATAGTGACAGCAGCACTAGCGCGAGTGGGGATGAGTGCACGCACACAGGTGTGCACACTGGGCAGCCTGTTTCATAGCCCGGTAACCAGCAGGCCACGGCCCAGTAGTGGGCTGTGCCCCACAGATTGGGGACCCCTGCTGTAAAGCACTGTGAAGCAGAATATAAGTCTTATTGCTATTACTCACCATTTTCAAACTGCTGTAGGAAACAAAAGATGGGAGAGGAGGTTAAAATGATGGCAAGGCAACAGCTTGGAGAAGAACATATGAAAAATCATGAAGCTAACATGCCTCTTTCTGAGCAGCACCAATGGATCCAAATATTTAGATTTTTTATTTCTGTGTATTTGTTTTTGTGTGTGCTTTTTATTCTCTTTCTGATACTCTTACTCAAAGAGAGAATACAGGGCTACAACCCGAACATTTGTGAGTAACCTCATTTCATAAAAATGACTCTTTAGGAAAGTATTAGAGAACAAGTGAGCTTTATTCAGTCCTTAGATTGTGGCATGGCAGACTGGTTCTGTTAGTGGTTGTATTTGTCTCTTTTTTTTTTTAGTCCTCTGTTGTGTTGGTTGCTGTAAGCCCCCCAAACATGTGAGAGAACTGAATGGTGGGAAACCCTAAGTAAATAATCTATTACGATTCCACTTCATCTTCTCCAAAAGTTGAGGATCTCTGTTAAACAATAGGGTGCTTATAATTTCACCACAGAGCCTTTTAAAGTAGATCGTTCAGAATTCCACCTTCTGTGCTTCCTTTTGTTCTGTGGAATTACTCTGCTGGGTGGGAAAAAATAACCCTGACTTGTAAAGGAGGTTTCCTGTTTATTTTCATATGATTCTCAATGAGTATGCCATATGTTGTTTTTCCTTTGTCTTTTCCCTTTGTGGGAGTCAGATTTGTATATTTTTTTTTCCTCTGTCCTTTGTTGCTTTCAAGCTCACTCTCACTGCCTTAGGTGACCTGGGAATGACTCTCATAATGCCCTTGGGCATAAAGCTGGAAAGATGTATTAAGCTCATTAATTTTGTTATTTATTGTCAATAATTGTTCACAAATAGTCTGACCTATAAGCAGACATTATTCAGCTGTATAATCTCGTCTAGTAGAAAGGCTTGCTTTTTCCCCCTTGAACACCACTGATGTTGTTGTTGTTGTTAGTTACGAACTTGTGTCTGACCCATCGCGACCCCATGGACAACGTTCCTCCAAGCCTTCCTGTCCTCTACCATCTTCTGGAGTCCATTTAAGCTCATGCCTACTGCTTCAGTGACTCTGTCCAGCCACCTCATTCTCTGTCGTCCCCTTCTTCTATTGCCTTCAATCTTTCCCAGCATTAGGCCCTTCTCCAATGATTCCTTCCTTCTCATTAGGTGGCCAAAGTACTTGAGTCTCAACTGAACACCTCTGTAAGCAGTATTATATTGGTTATGCGATCCTTCTCTGGTATAATATTAATTGACGATTCCTATCCTTTCAGCCTACTGCCCAGTGAGAACTAAGCATAGCACATTTGTTAAGCATAAATAAAGGGCTTAATTCTACAGTATCTTTACTTAGTTAGTACTTTGTCAATCGTTAGCTGCTTGTTCTACTACATTTTTGCAGTTAGGTTTATTTTACAGTTTTGATCTAATTTTGGTGACTTTTACAATCAAAGCAGGCAGCTTCAATCCAACTTGAAAGTAAATCCAGAGATAAAAATAATAAAAAGAAAAATTTTGAATACAATAATTATGGCTCTTTTAAAATGAAAGAAGAGAAAGTGAAAAAAGAAATGAAAACTCAGGAGATTTAAAGAGAATTAGATTAAAAGCTCATGCTTTTTTTTCCTAAACAAAACAAAAGCACATTTTAAGTAAAGCATTAACGTGCTCCATAGGTAGAACCTTCCGTTCATTTGTATGTAAAAGAAAGTGGAGAAAAATAATTTTGGAAGATCCCAACTCTCTACTAGTGTATGTGCAATGTAAATTAGCTGGTTTGACTGCATTCATGAGAACTAAGCCTATTGCCCATATAACAAACTCACCCAGCCTTCCGTTTGACTTGGCAAATTTAATCTTCTTTCCACAATTCCCAATCTGCTCCTTTAAAAAGACCTTAAATGAACTGAAGCTTCAGAGCATGTTTGCTTGGATTGAGCAAAGTTCCTGAGGAAAGTGGTTTTTTTTCTCTTCAGGCTGGAGAAATTATTTTTTTATCATGTAGAATCATAGTAGTGGTAGTTAGGCTGTCTCCATCATCTGAACCTCTGATTTTGTGGACAAGAAAAAGGTTTTGGATGGAGGGTAGGCAGATAAACAGGCAAGAGGCAAGGGAGCTCCTGACACCTTAAGTTTTGGTAATTGCTCCTAGCAATGTTTCTTTTGAAAGAAAGTATCCAAAAAAGAAAGAAAGAAACAGCTGTGTTGAATGAAAAAAAACTTTGGAAGTGTGCTAAGTAGGGATACAGAATTGTTGAGCGTTTGTTTGTTTATTTGTATCCCACCTTTATTATTTTTACAAATAACTCAAGGTTGCGAACATATCCAACAATCTTGGATGTAGTGGCGCAGTGGTTCGAATGCAGAATTGCAGGCTAACTCTGCATTCCATTGCCAGGAGTTCGATCCTGACTGGCTCAAGGTTTGCTCAGCTTTCCATCCTTCTGAGGTCAGTAAAATGAGGACCCAGATTGTTTGGGGCAATATGCTGACTCTGTAAACCACTTAAGGAGGGCAGTAAGGCACTATGAAGCGGTATATAAGTCTAAGGCAGTGTTTCCCAACCTTGACAATTTTAAGGCATGTGGACTTCAACTTCCAGAATTCCACAGCCAGCAATGCTGGCTGTGGAATTCTGGGAGTTGAAGTCCACATGCCTTAAAATTGTCAAGGTTGAGAAACACTGGTCTAAGGGCTATGGCTATCTTCCTTCTCCCATTTTCTCCACAATAACAAACCTGTGAGGTGAGTTGGGCTGAGAGAGAATGAATGGCACAAGGTATGCTGGTTAAGATATTCAATATTAACATTATTACATTTTAAAAAATAAGCTTTCCGTCTCTCTTTCTAGAAATGTGCAATCAAAATTAGACTACTTACTGAAAAGAAAACCCACTTACTAAAACCCAATTACTATTCCTAAGCATACTAGCATAGGTTTGCAGACTAAGCTATGGGAAATGAAGGGGGAATACAGAAGAGAGAAATTACATGAGAAGGATGAGAGAGGAAGGTATTGTGTATCTGGAGTGAGAAAACAAAAGTCTGTTTTCTACAACTGAAACTTCCTGCTACTTTTCTCAAACTAGGAAAATAAAGAAAAATGGCATATATCAAATATGACTTATGTGAATCGGAAATTATAATAAAAGTTATTTGTTGTTCAATTCATGTAACATCTTTGCTCATGCAAACTTGTTGATCCAGCGTTTCATAACATCAAACACCAAAGACTTTCCATCCACATCATGTACTTTTCTAAAGTTTAAAAAGGGGTACAATATATGGTGGAGTCTGGATAAGACTTTCAAAATACAATCGACCTGCTGTATTTGTGGAATTTTACAGGAATCTCGACACTGTTCATATCACGAATAACTCTTCCACATTTTCCTATTACTTCTTCTGTTGCCATTGTTTCATCACTGAAATCAAGTGCACTGCAGAAAAAAATGATGAAGCTTCCCAGTGTACTTTCATAGGTAGCATTAGGAGTCCTCTGTCTGTAAGCACCCTAACATTGTTGGCTAGCCCAGCTCTGAAATTTCCTTATTTTCATCCTTTGCTTATCCTCCAAAATAATTGTATTTAGCAGTATGCTAACTTTTTTGTTTGTTTGTTTTCCAGGTTCAGTGACAATGAAACGAAAATATTTATCTCCAGTTCTTTAGCACTGAACATGACTTCTGATGAAAATTATGGAGTTTTTGCCTGTTTCATTAGAAATAGTTCTGCTCTTTTTACACTGAAAAAAACAGGTAGTGTGCCTGTGAAAATAATCATAAAAGATTCTATTAATTATCACTGTAGCTACATGTGCATAGCATTAATTATTTTATAGTATTGGGTTCATAAAGTTATCATATATCCATTCAAGAGCAGTTTCCTGATTCTGTTAATTAAACGACAGACTAATGAATTAAAGTATTTATTTGATGTATTTGCTGTTCAGTCATAAACAAAATAAACATTCACAGTCTTTTTCATTATTAATGCAGCTTTAAAACACGGGGTGTAAGAATTTGAGTTGGCCTTCCATCTGCTGGATGATTCTTGTGAGCGTAAAATAGAATGAAGGAATATTATACAGTCTCAATATCCTGGAGGAAATAAAAGACATTTGCGCTTAAATTAAAAGAGGGTGGGTAAAACTTTGGGCTTTTGAGAACGAGAAGCAGCACTAGCTTAGGAGTTCATAGTATAAGGACAGCATTGTACCAAGCGATCATCTTTGAATCTAAGGAGAGAAATTGCCACATGATGGCACCAGGTACCGTAACAACAAGATTTTCATGGTTATAGACTAGGCTGGGAAGTTGAAAAACATTCTGGAAGAAGGTAATGTAGTGGCCAACCACTTCCATCCTGTAAAATAATTTCAGGGTAATGCCTTGTGAGACACTGAATATATTAGCCTGAAAATGCTCGTGGTGCAATGAGCAAAAAGTCAGCACCAATTCTTATTTGTTACCAGCCAATAAGTAACAATCATGAAAACCAGTACTCTTTCATTTCCATATTGTTAAAACTGTCCCTGTTTGGATGTGTCTATGAAGTCTTCCGGAGCTGAGCTTCAACTTGGCCTGGCTACTTCAAGGAACGTATCCATTTATACTGGCCAAAATTAAGACTTTTCTTCTTCTCCTCAACAGAAATGTAAACGTTGAGTAGCATCCATGCTGCATGTTTTAAGTTTGGGGGAGGACAAAACACATTTTGGTATTCTAAGCAATGAGGGTTCCTCAGTCACTCTGAACATTCTACTGGGTTATGTTAAAGGAACATTCTGCAGACTTTTTTAGAGCACCCTTTTGCAACTTCCAGGTGACAAAAAAACCCCCTTAAAAGCCAGTTTCTGTGTACAAATGCTAACAAGATAGGCCTGACTTTGAAGAATATCAGAAATTGACTTCACATCCATCCTTCATCTGAAGGCCTTGAATTTATTATTTTGTGACTAGGAATGCTCACCACAGAGAATTTTAACTCTCCATTTTTCAAATTCTGCTTACCTCTGTAGTTGTGCTGCTGTTATTTTAGTTAGACAGCAATGTGTCATTCCCCCCCCCCATAGAATCAGCTTTCACTTTTAATTCTATCCCACAGTGTACTTGTTTTGCCATAAATTGTAATTAATGTTTGTTTGCTGCCTTTTCAGACGAGACTGCTGGGCACTTAGGCGCAGTGCTGGCCACAGTTTTTGCTGCAGCACTCCTGCTATTTCTAGCTATAATGTATGTGAAGTGTCGATTGAATGCTCTTCTCTGGTACAGGAATCATTATGGAGAAGTAGAAATCAACGGTATGTTTTTTCCCTCTCCTCTGGATTCAGAATATTTAACATTTGGAGAAATCATTGAAATAAGAGAAGAGGGATTTTTGAAAATTATATGAGATGTTAAAATTCTAGCCAAGCCTGTATTTTTACATCTTTCTTTTAAGTGGGAATAATCAGCCACAACAGGTGCCAGACTGCTGTCTCTTGACACCCAGGGATCTGTGCAATAGATGAGGGAAGCCGGCACATGTATAATTTATTGCATTTTATTTCCTGTATCTTTTGTTCAATTTAACTTTGTCTAGTATTCCCTCTATTTACATGACATTGCTTCCAAGGTTATTCCAAATTCAAAAGCCAAAGTTAACTCCTCCTCTCCATCCCATTTGGAAATTCCACAACAAAAAAAGCTTGCAGGTACCAGGGGAATTAGATGAGGATTTATTTATTTTTAAAAAAGAAAATAATTTAAATAAATAATTAATTAATCTGTTGGTATAGCATACTGCATTTCTCTGTGCTTTTTTCTACAGATGGAAAAATTTATGATGCCTATGTATCTTACGCTGATTCAGTGGATGATAGAAAATTTGTGAATTTCATAGTGAAGCCACAGCTGGAGAATCGCTATGGTTACAAGCTCTTTTTAGACGAGAAGGACATTCTGCCCAACTCAGGTAAGAACCAGGCACAAGAAGAGGGCAGTGTTTGGTAGGTTGGCTCTACAGCCTAGCTTCCTGAATTGATGGAGAATTGCAGGAGGACATCCAAAGATACTGTGATATCACCAAAAAGGAATTAACTGAGGTTTCCCCCCCCCTCATTTGGAACAGAAAAGTAGGAACAGGAAGACTCCCAGAAGCATTCTAATCTTTCCTTCAAATGGAATATGGGTTAAATAATTTGCACCAATTTGAACATTTTGCTGTTAAATTTCAGCAACAAGTTTTTAGAGGTACCTCGTGAAGGCCTAGGTTTATTCACTTTGGTCCTGTGGAATGATTTGAGTGAATCAAGAGAAATGTGTATCTATCATTAACTATGTATAGTTAATTTGCTTGTTTGTCCTCCTGTTCATAACAGAGTAGCTTTTTTTGAATGCTGACGTACTGGAGTGAAATGTGGTCTTTGTTTTTAGGACCTTGTGTTTTATATTTGAATAATCCATGTTAACTACTAGACCAAATTGGCCGCCTTACAGCAAACTCCTGGCGATAAAGCAATAACAACAGAGCATCATCAGATTTTAACAAGCACGGTAGTGTGTAATGGATATTGCTAGTGTATTAATAGCCGTGGCCAGGCTGGCCCTCTCCAAGAGATAACCATGGAGCAGAAAAGAAGAGTTTCCTTCCAGAGGAATAACTGCATCTCCATTGATCCTGGACTATTGACTCCAGGAGTATTCTTAAAGTCATCATTTCCTTAAGAAGAAATGTTTCCCCATCTAGAACAAGAAGCCCTCTCTGCAATGCGCCACCATTATCTGGATGCAGCTTCACTTTATTTGCCTGTTCTTGAAAAAAAAAAATCGCTGCTTTCAGACATTGGTCTGAAAGCTGTACAAATTCTCTTGATTCAAAAAATATAGAGAAATACAGCCTGCTATGATCAATGTACCAATGAAATCTCTGCTTGTGTTTTCATCTAAATGTTAGATGTCACTGGGAACAGAATAAATTCCTGTGGAACTTTACAACTTAATTGTCATCAGACTAAAATAAGAATAGCCCTGAAGTAGGAAAAGAGCCAATCTAACAATATGACCTGAATATTTGATTTCACAGAGATTCTACTGAAGGATACTATGATGAAAAGAATCAGGAGCTATTAAAAAACAAGTTTAAATTTCCTCTGATTCTCTGATGGGGATCTGATAGAGATCTTCCATCCCAACATTGTTAAGTTTCAAATTATGAGATTTAATTTGGATTTGGAGGCTAATGATAATATCCTCCTGCATAATGTAAAGATGAATGACTAAAAAAACAAAAAATCTCCAAGGGGCTGGCCTTTCTCATAAAATAAGTAAGTAAGTAAGTAAGTAAGTAAGTAAGTAAGTAAGTAAGTAAGTAAGTAAGTAAGTAAATATTCTTTTCCAGAACCTTCTGCAGATCTGATTATGAATGTTAGCCGATGTCGACGCCTTATTGTGGTTCTTTCTTATGCCTATTTAGAACAGGAATGGTGCAATAATTTCAGGTAAACAGACAATCATTTCTTTAACATTTGTGTGTGTGTGTGTACTTCCTCCCTTCTCTCATTATGTCTGTCTTTTTTTTAAATGCTGTACTGTCTTGTAAACTGCATTTTGCTGTGATGCATAAACTAATAAATTGTTTCTTGTATGATTCCTCCAAACCAAGTTTTCAAACTAATTATTTATTCTGGGTTTCCAATATCTGTTTCATGAGTTTTTTTGCAGGTCACTGTTTGGGTCTGACTTGAAAAACTAAAACAATAAATATTCTGTTCAACTGATTATGTGCATGTAGCTGATTGTCAGTCTTCCAAGCTGTGGTTGAAGACACCGGAAATGTGATATTTGCATGCAATCCCTTTTTTTGATAGGTTCCTAGATCACCTTATTCACAGCCACTAAAATCTCTCCTATGTCTTTGTGAATGATACCTAGGAGACTAACATATGTATTTTGCATATTAGCTTCTGATATTTAAGCAACTGGCGTATTTCTAAGCTTAATGAAACTTGGATATGGTATATGTTAGATGAATGAAAGAAATGTAAGTGTTCCCGCAGAGTGAGCATTATAAATAATTTTAAAAATCAAGTTTTGTTCGTAATTCTGTAAAGCCATTGCCTATTTTTTTTAGGAACGGTCTTTGGAGACTGCTGGAACTGTCCCGGAAACCAATCTTCATATTCTTTGAGAGCCAATATCGAGACATAGTACATCCAGCCATTAATTTGCTAAAGCAGCACAAGAGCAACGTGACCTTGTTGATGTGGCATGCTGGTTCCATGGTAAACTGGGAGGAAAAGGCTGCAACCTCTTTTTTTTTTAATAGCAAGATAATATTTGAGATGCAATTCTAAGTGTAGGGTAGCTTCTCTCCTGCGAATGACCATAGGCAATCCTTTAAATATTTACCTAATAGCATTGCATATTGAGAAGCTTTGACTATTCTTTGAAACCTAGATTTTGACTTCATGTAGTAGTAAATTAGTAGGAGTAGGAGTAGAAATTAGAAACATTTCTTAATTGTGTAACTTTTCATAATGAACTATTTCAGAAGTGGTGAACCTGTAACTTCCCAAGATAATAGTCTCAGTTGCCAGCATAGTCAGTGGTGGATGCTGGGAATTGTAGTTTTCAACTTTGATTTGTGGAGATTCTCCATCCTTGCTCAACAGGTGAATACCCTGAAGCCTGTTGACTAGAAAATAGATTATTGAGGCTGACAAGTCACATCTTTCTCAAGTCACATCTCTCTCTCTGTCTACATACCTGCATACATATAATGAATTTGTTTTAAGTGCTGTTGCAGAAAATGGTAAGAAAAAAAATGTTATGATGCCTCGTCTTTAAAAGAAACAAGTGAGGCACCAAAACAAAAATCCATAGTGAGGCACCAAAACCAGGAAAAATAAAAATTAATAATACATACGGTTTTTCACCCAAGATGTTTAATGCACAGATAGCTCAAAGGCAAATAAAAAGTATGGATTAGTGAAGATGAAAAAACACAAATATTCTCAAAGCAGGAATGTATTATTATTAAGACTTATTTCTGTTTACATATCAGTGGTAAATGGATAATAACACGGGGTCTTTTTCATTGGGTTATTGAAGGAGGGATGAAAACTTTTCTTGAGATATGAAAATAATTTTACATGAGCTTAGTACAACTTGAGTATTTGAAACAATCCTTATTAATAAAGGAGAATATTTGTAGCTCAGAGTTGAAATCAGGATCCTTGGTGCTCTCTGAGCTTCCTTGTTTTCTTGCAGACATTTCATTACCCAACTAGGTAACAACATCAGTGCTAGTAAGGAGTGCAGTTTGCTATCAATTTATATTCTAGTGGCTTTCCCTGTCAGTGTTGGTGGGGGTGGTCTTAAAGATTCTTTGGTTGGGCTGCTTACTGTTGGCTTCTTTGGCAGTTTCTTAATTGGGGTATTGCTGGTGTGATGTTAACCTAGGAGTTAATCTATGCTAATCTGGGTGCTATTCCGTAGGGGGGGAAAAGAAGCAAATGTGATCTCTTTTTTTCCTCCCTAAGAATGAAATATTTCCTGGCTCAGTAAAAAGTGTCTAATTTAAATTTTCTGTGTAGTATTTCCTGATTTGTGCCAGAACTAAATTGTATGGGCTGGGCTGCTGTTTGAGAGGCTCAGGAAATTTTCTTGCCAAATGGGAATTAATTGGGGAAAGGAGCTCAGGAAGGACTTCAAAAATGAATACATTAAAAGATCAAACGCAAATAATTCCAATAAGTGGAGGGGTCAGTGGTGGGATTCAGCCGGTTCGCACCACTTCGGCAGAACCGGTAGCTAATTTTTTGTTGCCCAGGCTCAGAGTGGATTTCCAGAAGCGGCATCCAGTTGTTCTCATATTTGAATCCCACCACTGGAGGGGGGGGGGTTAGAGCATATATAAGAAATAAAAAGAGGACCAGATTCTCAAAAAAAAAAAAAGGGAGGGGAACCATGGAAAGTTTGGTTTTCCTGCTGTGGACGTGTTAAAAGCTAGACTGCTACCTGCCCGGAATGCTTTCATTTGGATTTCTCGACAAAGTGTGTGTGCGGGGGGGGGGGGCAGGGGTTGAACAGAATGCTTTATTCCATGATTGGATAGAAATCTGACAGCATTTATTTGTATACAGGTAGTTCTCCACTTACGACCACAATTGAGCCCAAAAGTTCTGTTGCTAAGCAAGAGAGTTAAGTGAGTTTTTGCCCCATTTCTTGCCACAGCCATCAAGTGAATCGCTGCAGTTGTTAAATTAGTAACACAGTTGTTAAGTGAATTTGGCTTTCCCTTTTGAGTTTGCTTGTCAGAAGGTCGCAAAAGGCGATCACATGTCCTCAGGACATTGCAACCCTCATAAATATGAACCAGTTACCACGCATCCTAATTTTGAGACCCTGGGGATGTGGCAATGGTTGTAAGCATGAAAGATGCCTGTAAGTCCCTTTTGACAGGGCTGCTGTAAGTTCGAATGGTCCCTAAACGAATACTTGTAAGTCAAAGACTGCCTGTCCTTTTATTTAATGTTACATTCCTAGGAAAAGGGCATCTTCTTTCATTCTTAGTATGCAGTTTCCGGAGAGGTTGGCTTTCACTTTTATGCATAGAATAGAGGTGTAATTAAAACAGCGGTTCTCAACCTATGGGTCGCGACCCCATTTGGGGCTGAATGACCGTTTCGCGGGGGTCGGCGGACACCACGGTCCGCCATTTTGTTTTTTTGTTTTTTTGTCGCGCGCGCGGCGCGCATGCGCAGTTCGGGCCATTGTGCGCGTCGCGCATGCGCGATCAGCCTGTCGCGGTCCGCCATTTTGTTTTGGGTTTTTTTGTCGCGCGCGTGCTGCGCATGCGCGGTTCGGGCCGTCACGCACGCCACGCATGCGCGGATTGGCCCGTCGCGGTCCGCCATTTTGTTTTTGTTTTTTTGTCGCATGCGTGCTGCGCATGCACGGATCGGCCCGTCACGGTCCGCCATTTTGTTTTTTTGTTTTTTTGTCGCGCGCGCGCCGCGCATACACAGTTTGGGCCGTCGTGCACGCCGCGCATGCGCAGATCAGCCCGTCGCGGTCCGCCATTTTGTTTTGGGTTTTTTGTCGCGCGCGTGCTGTGCATGCGCGGTTCGGGCCGTCACGCACGCCACACATGCGCGGATTGGCCCGTCGCGGTCCGCCATTTTGTTTTTGTTTTTTTGTCGTGTGCGTGCTGCGCATGCGCGGATTGGCCCGTCACGGTCCGCCATTTTGTTTTTGTTTTTTTGTCGCGCACGCGCCGCGCATGCACAGATCGGCCCATGCGCAGATCGGGGTCGCGTCGCGCATGGGCGGCGCAAGTGGGGTCTCAACCTGAAAAAGGTTGAGAACCACTGATTTAAAATCTGGAGAGGACATTGTTTCATTCTGGGTTTTTTTCCATGTGTGAACATTAGAACAAGGTATTTTTGAAGGGTTCTTGCCTTCTTTGCCTCACTCACTCAGTCTTCCAGAATGCTTTCACAGTCATGGAGAGTGATTGTTTCTATTTTCTGTCAGCGTTTTGCAAAATAATGGTGGCTGATTGAAACATAGAAGCCTGTCCAGTCATAGGGATGTAGAGGACTGGCCAGAATCTGGAAATCATCACAAGATGATCTTTGTGTAATTTTTCACAATTGTGAGGATCTCAATTCTTACTCTGATGTGAATTTGTTTTTAGATTTGAGTCATGTGAACTAGCAGGAAAGGTGATCTGTACTATATTTGTCTGCTTGTGCCCATTGTGCTTTTTAAATGTATACCAAAATAAATGATGTTCCTAGGGAAAATGATATTTTCAGTCACATAATCCTTGTTGCTTCTATTCAGTGTGCACATATTAGCCATGAAAATCAGTAACAAGGAATCATTTCCTGATGGTTGAGCTATGTTTACACAGATAATTCTGTGATAAATGCTGCTAAATTCGCCTTAAAAATTTTACACACACACACACACGTTCCCATTAATGACAAAATGGTGGACCTTTCCGTTCACCAGTATATGGAGCAATAATGATTTTGCCATTGTTGAGGCTTAACATATTCAGATCCTGATAAATTGTAGAGTGACTAAAATCAAAGGCTCCTCTTTTGAGGTTTATCACCAATTAGAAGATCAGCATGATTTAATTTACACTATAAAGAATCCTAAATAAGTAAATAAAAGCTATGAGGGAAATTAAAACTTTGACTGTAGAAATTATCTGCCTCCACTGCAATAGTAACTACTAACAACAAAAAATCCTGTTTCAAAAACACTTCTGCTACCTGAAAAATTCCATCCAAATCCGACATGGGAGGGCTCTGCAGTTTGCAATCAGTGCATGAAAGCTATACAAACTTGAATAAATTTCCCATTTAGTGATATTTCTAAATCGCATAGGAGCAGCATGTTAATCTTTCGTTCTGGGAAGCGGGCTATCACTCTGATCTTAATGGCTGAGGCTCCTGATTTGGGTTTTTTTCCCCCTAATACTGAAAGTAAAGTTCTCGTTTAACATCTCTTCTCAAAATAAGGCAGCACAAGATGAAATGATCTCAAGAGAGATTTTAAAGTGTATTTGACGGAAGGTTTTCTATCATGGTTAAATCATTCCATTCAATAAATGTAAAGGGTTACATTCTGTCAAGATAAGTTCTGAGAACACTGATCCCAGTTTTCAAAAAAGGGGACTAATAAATTATACACCAATCAGTGTAAGAGATATTTTTAAAAAATATAAGTGAAATACTTCTCACTTACTTATGAGGAATGGGTCCTATTGTGTGATGAAACTGCCGGAGAATGAGCCCATGGTTCAAAATTAGAAACCAGTTTTGTACTTGCTCATTTAATTAATTTTAACATAAATAAATTGTGGCAGCTTTTGTGGACTTTGAATCAGACCGACTATTTTAATCAACTGAAATACATTCTAAAAGAACCTTTCTAATACCAATCTCAATTACTATTTGTTAATTTTATTGAGAGTGATATATTCAAATTGCATACTCTCAGCATAATTGCTTTACTCTCGGGATAGGGAAAAAGATAGCCAAATCCGGAGCCCCACTCTGATTAAGATCAGAGTGACAGCCTACTTCTCTTATCCACACAAGGAGAATCAGAATGAAAGATTAATGCACTGCTCCTATTCAATTTAGAAATATCAGTAAATGAGAAACATATTTTCTGATGTTTAATACCTAGTTATATTTTACTTTCTTTCATAATTATGCATTGCTGCCCTTTTATCCCAACTTCTTAACAAATTTGCCCCTAATCAAAAGGGTTGCTATTTTCCTATTATAATCACCAAGAAAAAGCTGTCTGGATTTTTTAAGGCAGTGAATTCAGTATAATACTCTTGTCCTGTTCCTGTACAAGCCTGTTGACATATTACATGCTATCAAGTTGTTGACAACTCTTAGCAAAGTATATAGATGGATTTTCTCCATGATGATCCCTCCCTAGCCAGGTTTTTTCAGGTCTTCTAACAGTGCTCACATCACTTCTGTAACTGAGTCCCTTCATCTTTTCATTTTCTTTTTCCTTCCACCTTTCCCAGCATGAAAGCCTTCTCCAAAGAGTTGGGTCTTTTTGTGCTTTGAAAAGAGCCTGCTCATTTGTGCTTTGAATGAGAATTATGGATTTATTTTCCTCTGTGATCCATGTATTTGTTTTCTTGGTTGTCTACAGTACCCTCAAATATCTTCTCCAATGAAACTTCAAACCATCAATATTCTTCCTATCCTGCTTCTTCAAACCCAACTTTTGTTTCCGTAGAGGGTCCCAGGGCATGCCACAATTTGCGCAATTCTGATCTTTGTTAAGTATTATAGACACATCGCATTTCCCAAGGCCTTCATGGCTACTTTATGAAGTGCTTGTCTGCAGTGTATTTCTTGAAAGATTGTTCCCTTACTGTTGAGGATTGATTCTGAAAAGCAGTAGCTATCTACCACTTCAATATCTTCATTGTCCGTTGTAAGACTGGTGGTTCTACTTATTATGGTAATACTGTTTCTTGTCTCTTCTAAAATCTCTCTGAAACTGTTATGTTCCTTTCTGAGATTTTTGTCTTTCTCGGCTTTGGCTTCTATTCTCTTCTTGACATTTTCCTGGTTTGTTCTGGCATCCAGTTTGCTTTCTTCTGTTTCATCTTTGGCAGTCTCTTTTCACACTCATCCTTAACAACCTATTTGAGTTCTTTCCATAGTTCTTCTGGTTCTCTATCAATGGGGCTCAGGATTTCAAAGCGATTTCTGATGTTCTCCTTGAAAATGGTTGGTACATGTTCAAGAGCATGTTGTGAAAACTGACTGGCTTTCTTCTTCTTTAGCTTAACTTGGAACTTGCACATGACCAGTTTCTGATCTGTTCCACAGCCATATGGCCATATCTTTGATGCTATAATTTAGCCCTTCTATCTTATTTCAGTAATAATTTAGTCAATTTGATTTTATTCACATCTGATGGAGATGTCCATTTATGTAGGCATCATTTGGGTTATTTGAAGACAGTGAAGACAGGAATTCTATGAAGAATTCCTTGGCATCGCTGACATTGATAAGTCGGACTCCTGCTTCATTTTAGTTTCCTAAGCTATACATTCCAACTGCTTTTTTTTCTTTTTAATGTTTCCAACTTTGGTATTCCAGTCTTTAATGACAATTTGCTTGCATGTTCTGACAATTTTAAATTGAACTTGATGTAAAACTCATCAACCTCCTTGTTTTCTGTATCAGTGGTTGGAGCCTCAATTTGGATGTTATATTGTTATATTAAAGGAGTATCCATGAAACCAAATCGGTATTATTTGGTCAGTGATTGCCTTGTAGCCATGCATCATTTGTGCTGTGCCCTTCCTAATTATAAAAGCAATGCCATTTCATTTTTATAATACATATTTTTATTAATATTTATAATCACAAGTGCTTAACATTTTATCAGCAACATATTGTCTGGGTTCCAACATTTAACTTACTAATACATATTAAGTTCCTTTCTCTCTACCTCGTTTTTCTAGCCAATAATAAAAGGTATCCCATGTCTAAAATAAACTGAACTTCTTTCTCTTTCATTTTCAATGTCAGTCTATCCATTTCTGCACACTCTTAAGATTTTTTTAATTAACACTTCCTCCATTGGTAACACTTCCTCCATTTTTTCAATGTTGAGCAGATACAATTCTTGCTGCAGTTAATATATGTAAAATTAAATATATACAATTTTTCTCATAATTTCCTACAATTATGCCTAACAAAAATAATTCTGGCTTAAAATCTATATGTTTTTTAATCATTCCTTCCTTTTTTATCCCCTAATAAACAATGTTATTTTTTTTAACTGAAGGTGTCTAATCCCAATCAGCAACCTCTGATATCTAAGATGTCATTTTGAAGTTTTTTCATCTTTCACTATGTTGAGCTTTCCCCTGTTCATGCTTCTTACATTCCATGTTCCCATTGTAATTTTGCCTTTGCAGCTTTGGATTTTTTTTTCCTGTGTGTCAACATCAGCAATTAAATTTAAGACTTAATCTAACCATGTAACATCAGTACTACGCCAAAAGAACTCCAATGTTTCATTGGTATCATATTGAGTGCCATCTGACCTGAGAGGTCCATCAGCCACCACTATATCATTTTATATTTTCTACCCATGTGGCTTTCTTGGGAAAAAAAGGAGTGGTTTATTATAAGTAGTTCTTAGATTACAACTACTCATTCAGTAACCCTTCAAAGTTGTGAAGCTGATGAAGAAGTGGTACTTATGACAGTCCTTAAAGTTCTGACTGTTGCAGTGTCCCTGCAGCCATGTGATCACAATTTGGGTGCTTGGCATCCAACTCGTACTTACAGTATCCCGTGATCATATGGCCACTTTTTCCTCCCCAAAAGCACAACTAGGGAGTATGAGATCCCAAGGATCTTAGGAGAACACCCCCACCTACATTCCATAGCATGCTGGTTGGTTATGACCTATAAAGCCCTTTATGGCAATGGGCCAGGATACTTGCGGGACCGTCTTCTGCCTCATGAATCCCAGCGACCGGTTAGGGCACATAGGGTTGGTCTCCTACGAGTCCCGTCTGTGAGGCAATGCCGTCTGGTGGGGCCTAGGGCAAGGGCCTTCTCCGTTGCTGCCCCAGCCCTCTGGAACCAGCTTCCCTCAGAAGTTCGTACTGCTTTCTCCCTCCTAGCTTTCCGGAAACTCTTGAAGACACATTTATGCAGACAGGTTTGGGGCGTGTGAGCTGCACTCTGCCCCTGGGCCTTTGACTGTGATTGTGTGTTGTATGAGTGTAATAAATTATCTAGTTTTTATATAGTATTGTAATTAGTAATTTTAACTGATTCTATGTTTATGTTTTTACTTGTATTGTTATTGTGAGCCGCCCTGGGTCTTAGGAGAAGGGCGGCATATAAGTTTAAACAAATAAATAAATAAATGCTCCTGTCTACAGCACCCCGTCCACATGCCCACACTCATTAGCACCAGCCTGCAGCCCATACTGGTCCACCAAATGCTCTTGCGGGCCTGCTTGCCTCTCTACTGCCTGCTCTCATGGCACCCATGCCCCTCCCCCATGCCTTGCCTGGGACTCCTGTCTCCTCTCACTTAACAAACCACATGCTCCTGGGATTAGATAGCAAATGAGATTGCTGGATTGCCATTGCTAAGCATTGTGGTCACATGGCATCATGCTTTATGATCGCATCACTTAGCAATGGAAATTTAAATTCCAGTTGCCATTGTAACCTGAGGACAACCTGTATGTCCTGTACAGTATGAAATGATGCCTTAACATTGTCACTAAAATGATCTTCTGCCTCCACAATCTTCCTATATTGCCTGCTGTCCAATATAGGTTCCTACTTGCTTTAGTTGGGCAGCTGGGATGACCTTCATGCCTTGGATGACACTGCTAGGAACACAGCATACACTGTACTCTTGATATACACTCCCAACATTTTCACTCATCCTTCTCAAGAACAATATTCCCTACTCCCCATGATGAGGCAGCAGAGCAAGGCTTTGGTGGGATGTGTGTGCGCACAAAGCTACACAGCCTGTTAATATTATTGCTTATGTTCTTCCGTAAGAATGTCTTCAGCATAGATTATCAGACAGCTGAAATCCTTGCGGCTAACCATACTATAAACTATCATGTAGTACAGTGACATCTTCGAGATATCGAAGTGCTGCTAATATTCAGTGAATAAATGTTGTATTTTGCAATTGTTTATTCCCAGATTTTTGAAAGAGGGAGGCTTTGTCATGCCCAGAAAAGGCTGTTGTGTTCTTAACCTTCATTAGATAGTCTAAGAGCATTTCCTAGCTCAGTAATGGGATTTTTCATCCTAAAAATATCATGCACTGATTGAAGGATATTTCCCCCCAAATATCTTGAACAGGTGGGATCATCTTACCTTTCCTAGAGGCAGACATTGTTGATGAGTAGGAGATGAAGGCCCCTGGCTGGACATAATGGAACCTAATACCCTGCACAGGGACAAGAGATGGAAAGAGCAGGGGAGAGGGAGAATCTGGCACCACCTCTGCCTTGTTTAGAATGAGAACTCTAGAAATATATGGGCTATTCATACAGGAAAAGCTTTCCGTAACCTGAGACACTGCAATATATTCATGTTTCCTTTGTATGTATGTGTACATTTGTCCTATAAGTGTGTACAGTGGTGGCTGTTCATTATTTATGTAGTTTCATTTTGCCTCAGCCAATGACAGCTATAAAGAATGTTGTCTATTTTTCTCTGTGTCTCAGCTCACCCCAACTTCTTATCAAGGAAGGTGCAGCAGTTGATCGGTGATACTAAAGTAAATAATGAAAAAGACAAAGGAAGGGCCACATCCTGGGAGGGAGTGGGACAACTCACCACGGCTAACTTGCCACAGCCAACTCACCATGGCCAACTTGCTGTAGAGCAGGGGTATTAAACTCAATTTCACTGAGGGCCGCATCAGCATTGCGGTTGCTCTTGGGGGGCGGGGTGGGTATGGCCAGAGTGGGCGCAGCCTAATGGATGGGGGTGGATGGAGTGGGTGTGGCCTACTGGGTGGGGGTGGGGGTGGCCAGTTCTACATCATTTGCATTAAGGGTGCCTGTGGGGGCCCGGGCAGGAGTGGGACAGATCTGAGGGTCTCTGGCAGAAGGGGGTGGGACCGGGGCAAGTGCCAAGGCATGGTCCACCGGGGCAAGTGCCAAGATGGCCACCACAAAATTGTACATTGGCTCCCGGCTGGCCTGGGCCAGGGCCAAGGCAGCGGGGGCCGTTCCCTCACTGTTTCCAGGATGGCTTCGCAGGTCACATGAAACCACTTTGGGGGCCCCGGGCCTTGTGTTTCACATGCCTGCTGTAGGGCAACTTGTCACAGCCAACTTGCCATGGGACAACTCACTGCGGAACAATTTGACAATTCTATTTAATTATTTAAAATAAAAAAAATATTTCAATTTTTATTGATCACATTTCATTCTGTCCCTCCTTTTGTGCCTTTTCTTTAATGATTCTATTCCACCATTTCTTTGCTATTAGTGTAACTTTTGGCCAGCAAAGAGTTGTCCCGCAGCGAGTTGGCCACAGCAAATTATCACAGACCCTCCAGGAAGGTGTCTGATGCCTCCTTGTGTCTGAAAATATAGTAAAGTTGGCAAGAACTTCTATTAGTTCTGCCAGTTGACTGAGAAGTGATACTTGCATTATACACATCACAGTGTTTCAATTTCACTTCCTCTTCCACAATTGTAATCAATGTTACCCAAATATACTATGTAGTAATCTTACATGATTGCATGAAGTCACTTGTTGCATAAAAAGTTGTTATGTTTGTAGAACTGGAATTATTTGGCAGGAACATAGCTGGCAGAAAATTGAATGATGGATTTGTCTAAGTCATCGCATTCATGGCCAGAAAGTCAGATTGTCCAGAAATAGCAGGATAGGGAAAGGAATTTTTGCAAAGCTGTTGTCTGCTTGATCTCCCTACAGTTTTTGAGACTCCCCTTGATATATCCATATATTCTTCTGCTTTTTCTTTACAATGATGAAGGGGGGAAAACTGGCTTAAAGTGCATACACACATATGCAGAACATACAATTGCACTAAAATTGTAAGTTAAAAGGAAAGAGTAAGTTTGGCAGCTAACACCAGTCTTCTCTGGTTTTGCAGGATGTTTCATCTCAGAGATGAAACAAAGCTGAATGTAGATAATACTCAGAGAACTATTCCCAGCAACAGGCTTTTTATCTCCCTCCTTCAGTCCTCTGGAAGCCAGACACTGTTTCTACACTCTCAGGTTATTGTGTTATATTACTGAAAAGACTACATATGAGGGTGAGCCTATGACAATTTTTTTCTATCCCCTGCTTCTAGACAATTTCATCAGATTTCTGGAAGGAACTGTGCCTCGCCTTGCCAAGGAAAGTATCTTATCAAGGCCTCAGGGGGGATCCTCAAACCTATCTCCAGGAAGACAAGGATCCAATGTTGATTCTCCATAGCAACTTTCCAGAATCCCAGGGGGACTCTCACCCTGAAGGAGACATTGGTAATAACACAATATCATATTAGCTCTGTCACTGTTTCTTAATGGAATGACTCTGAAGCGAGTCTTTCTGGGGCACAAATATCAAATGTGACATAGTTGATGTTAATCATACTGATTCTGCTGGGGCCTTCCTTTCCTTTCTTTAACTATTCCATGAAAAGGCTTGACAATTGGAACTAATGCTTGAAAGAAAGAAAAAAATGGAATTGCCAAAGTATCAGTTATAGTAGGCAACTATAAACATTAATGGGTCAAGACATAAGGCTTTCACAGAGACCTACATGAGTTCAGTAGTCTGGCTAATCCCGTCATTTTGAGCAGATGGCCATATAAGTGACACCATCTATGGCAGGGGTTTTTAACCTTGGCAACTTTAAGACTTGTGGACTTCAACTCCCAGAATTCCTCAGCCAGCTTTGCTGGCTGAGGAATTCTGGGAGTTGAAGTCCACAAGTCTTAAAGTTGCCAAGGTTGAGAACCCCTGATCTATGGAAAAGACAGACCCTCACTCAAATAGATACTTAGTCAACTGTTTATACGAAGCAGAGGAGTAATTCCATGGCTGGAAGTGGCAGACAGAGTGAGATAGCTTTAGGAAATGAAGACTCATGTGCTGGGGAGAGCAGTTTTTAGGGAAATGGTATGAACTAAATGAGAAGCCAGCCAGATTTCTTCTCCCAAATGAATAGGTACATCTTTTGGCTTCTCTAGATGAAGGTAGCATTTTGGCTAACGAAGCTTCTTTGGCTTGTCTGGTACAAGCCTTCTGTTGTTGTACATTGCTAGAAAGTAGCTGTATGCTCTTGACTGCCCTTATTTTGGGGTAATTCTCTTGCTCTGACGAAGACCATGCATGTCCAAGGGACCCAGTGGGGCTTTTTGTGGAGAGTCGCAAAAAGTTGAAAGTGACTCCTGTCTGTGCTTTTTTTTTTTTCATTTTGCTCCTAATAAACAGATTTTTTTCGTTCATTCGCAAAAGGTAAAACCTGTTCACTATGAGGTTACAGTGGAGACAAATGAAAAAGTATGTATCCCTTGAGAATTGAAGGCTATCCAATTATTTTTAACTCAAATTTTCTCTTCTTCCAGTCCAGATTTGCACAGTTAGGTTTAAATCACACTAATTAAAGTAATTAACTTTCATGATATTTATATTAGGACATGTTTGCCTAATATTTTAATATGTTTTGTTTGATTACAACTCTCAGCTCTGTTCTTTGCTGTTTCTGTGACTTCCAAATGACCTAATGGTGGCTGATGGAGAATGACATCAGTTTAACCAGCCCTGCTTTGCCCAAGCACCCCTGGCCTCAGTCTGTGTAAAAGTCAATGTATTACAGACAGTGAACCTCCTTAGCATACTGGGGCACAGTTTACTGCATGCTAATTAATCCATACGTGTTTATAAATTCATATTAAATACTGATCAGCAAGCAGTGCAGGACTTTCCATAAAACAATTTGCAGTAACCATAAATTGTGTAGTGGTATATACTGTAGATAGATGGAGATTGCATTTTAATTATTGTGATAAATTTATTTTACCGTAGCAATATGGGAGGGTGGCATATAATCTTTTCATTAAGTAACATTCTGACTTCCTGTGTCATATATGCCAATATATCATAACTGAAAAAAAGAAAATAAGAAGCATGAATCAGAATTGGAAGGGGATATTTAGACCATCAAGCCCAAGCCCTGCTCAGTGCAAGAATTCAAATTAAAGCATGCTTAACGGATTTCTGTCTAGCCTTAGTCAAACATATGCAGTGAAGTTGAAGCTCTTCGCTCTCTGGATAATTGGTTCCAGGATTGAGCTACTCTTAACAATATATATTCTTATGCATGACATTCTTTACTGTATGTATAAAAAACATGTCAGAAACCACCAACAGCAGTGGTGGGATTCAGCTGGTTCGCACCACTTCGGCAGAACCGGTAGCTAGTTTTTTGTTGCCCAGGCCCAGAATGGACTTCCAGAAGCAGCATCCACACAGAGAACTGGTTGTTCACATATTTGAATCCCACCACTGACTAACAGACTATTACAGCCACATGGCATCACCGTGGTACACAAACCTACTAAGGCCATCCAAAACACCCCACATAAATCCAAAGATCCAGCAGCCCCAGAAGAACAAAACAGGAGTCATCTTCAACATACAGTGTGAGGACTATAACTGCCACTGTTTAGGACAAACGGGCAGAAGACTAACAGAGTGCATCTATGAATACCATCTAGCTCAGGGGTTCTCAACCTTGGCAACTTTAAAACTTGTGGACTTCAACTCCCAGAAGCTGGCTGAGGAATTCTGGGAGTTGAAGTCCACAAGTCTTAAAGTTGCCAAGGTTGAGAACCCCTGATCTAGCAGGAACAAAAAGACCAAAACACCTCACCAGCAAGCAACACCCAGATGAGCAGAGATTAACACCAAGATTAACATTAGATCAACAATCCAGAAGTTAAAAATACCTCGTCAAGCAACCAGCAACTCAGACAAACAAACTAACAATAAACAACAATCAAGGGACCACCAAGCTTACTTCCACCAACACCCACAGCAAGCCATTTGTATATAAAATGAGAGCAACCTCCACTCCCTTGTAGATGAAACGTCTGCAAGAAAACAGCCAAGCATAGAGAGCACCGAGGATCCCACAGTTCAACCCTGAGCCACACATATTATCTTCTGTTGATATTCTTTAGGTATTTGAAGGCTGTCCTCATATCCTCTTCATTGCAGTTCTTCTGACTTCTTTCCATTTAATTTCAGTGTTCTTGATCATTCTACCCTTCTCTATACCCTCTCCAATTTATTTGACCCCTTCTTAAGATGTCCACGGCAGTAGCATACTTGAGGTGAGATCTGACCAAAGCAGAATAAAATAGAACAAACAATTACTTCCCAAGATTTGAATAAAAATGAAGAGGAGTCTAGAAGCATAACCCAGCGACTGGTTAGGGCCCACAGAGTTGGCCTTCTCCAGGTCCCGTCAGCCAGACAGTGTCGCCTGGCGGGGCCTAGGGGAAGAGCCTTCTCTGTTGCGGCCCCGGCCCTCTGGAATCAACTCCCCCCGGAGATCCGTATTGCCCCCACCCTCTCCGCCTTTCACAAATTATTGAAGACACATCTTTGCCGACAGGCCTGGGGCAGTTAACACCTTGCTCCAGCCAGTGTTTGTTTGTTTGCATATCTGTCTTTGGATGATTGGTTTTTAATTAAGGGGTTTTTACAATGTATTTTAATGCCAGATTTCTTCATGTGAGTATCCATGTTGTAAGCCGCCCTGAGTTCTTGGAATAGGGCGGCATAGAAATCTAATTAAATAAAATAAATATTTTTATATAGATCCCTTGATTTGGAAACTCTGCTTCTGTTGTTATAATTAAAATTGCATTTAACTATTTTCCCATGCATATCATGTGATTGACCCATATCCAGTTTAAAGTTTTTTTGTATTTTAATTCCTTTTTCAAAGATACTATTGTTAAGCTAAGTATCCCATCACATATTTGTATCCTTGATTTCTATTTTCCAAAACAAGAACTTTGCATATGCATCTTTCATTTGGTTATATTCAGCCCACTCCTTTAACATGTCAAGATACTTTGTTAATGTTATATCTGCCATCTTGCTGTCTTATCCAATTTTCTCCCATGTGAAAATTGGGTAAACATTCCTGTCGCTTCTTGATCCAAGTCATTAACAGAAATATTGTATTATAAAGGATCTCAGGCTGAGTTTTATGGTACCCATCTTGATCCCCTGCTCCAGTCTATAAGGACTCTCATCCTTAAGGATACTCCAACTTGATGAGCAGTCTTGGATTGCAATTTCCGAGACAGCTATGCCTCACTTATGCTTATGTCATTCAGCTTTTACTTCACTAACTTCTCGGAATGTTATGTGGCATTTGGTTGGATGTTTTGTTGAAATCTAGATGTATTTATCTACAACTTCTCACATTTTACTCAACAGGCTCTCCAGTTTAAAAAAAATATATGATAAAATTAGTTCTTTTTGTTTTTTGGCAAATATGCACTGAACAACTGGTAATTACTGCAGTGCTTTCAAAGTACTTGGGGATTGCTCTTACGATCTTTTCTTGAGTTTGTCCAAATATTGATGTCAGATACAGAGATCTGTAGTTCCTGGATTCTCCTTTCCCCCCTTTTTGAAGAAAGGAGCAATAGATGTTCTGACATTCGATCCCTCCTTAAGGATTTTTAAAATATAATTTATAATGCTTTGGCCAGACTATCATCTGACTCCTTAAGTACCTTAGATGTGATCTATCTGACTCTGGGTTTCTAATCAAGCTGCAATACTGCCATTTTAGTCTGTTCTTCACAGTTGCTTGCTGGAACACATCCCTGACATTGAGGCAAAGTAGCCATTGAATAGCTCTGCTTCTATTCCGTAGGGCAGTCTTCCATCTCCAGAGCCTGAAACCTGGAGATATTGTAGCTACTTCATATTATTCCTTTTTCAGGCATTTAGGCATTTAGATCAATGGTAGGAAAATACATCTGTGGGCATTCATTAAATCCAGAAGATTTAATGAACCAGTCCTGGCATTGGGGATTTGCTAATACAGGCTGAGCTTGCAGGACAATACATTTTAATTTCAGCAACAGGAGCAAAATAAGTTCATAAAAGATTTACCAGCATCTAGCAACACAAAACCAAGCTTACTTATACTCTCTGATTTTAATTGTTGGAAAAAATAAAAGCAGTTCATTAATTTGGCTGGGCTTCCCTTGTAATTGTGACAGCAGTGGTTGTCTTATTTTTAAAAAGGGCTATGTTCACTATCATGAATAAGAATTGTTCATGTCACAGTATTGGTCTGCAGCTTATTGGAAACTTTCATTTGTTTTGTACAACAGCACCTTTAGCTGCTCAAGTCTTCTTACTCTCTAACTTGCAAGGAATTAATATAATATAATGTAATTCCTAATCCTTAGGAATTATAATTTGTTTTCTCTTGTCTTTTCCTCAACCAAAGCATCAGATGTTAAAAAAAAAAAGACTAAGGAAATTCAAAAGTTGTTTCCTAAATACAAATACAGAATGAAATAATAAGTCTTGATTGGAGTCAACCTTCATAAAATGCATGCAAAATATAATTAAGATAATTTGTCTATTTTTGGATGCAAAGATTGCTTGGCAGTGTGGTCTGATAATAATACAACAAATAAATCATCAATAAGAAAAAAATAAAGTTCCTATTTGTACTGTAGTGCAAGTGTCCACAGAACGTCTTGCTTTTGTCATGCTACCTGCTGAATGCTAGCCATCAATGCTCCTAATATTACTGAGCAATTCATGTTGAAGAAGAATTATGCAGTGGAAAAATGTGTATGACTCATAGTATTGCCAAACATAATGAGTCAGTTATATTTGTATCCAAAATGAAGTAATTATGGAATGGCAGTAGTATCACAATGTATTTGTATATCTGACATGATTAAATAAAAATTAGATTTCAAGGAAGAAATATCTGAACCTTGGCACCTTCCACCAGCAAAATTAGCAAAAATGTTTAAAAAAATGTCAGATAGATGTTGGAAATGTAAACATAATATAGGCACGTATTATCATATTTGGTGGACATGCGGGAAGGCAAAAGTTTATTGGAAAAATATACATATGTGGTTAGAAAAAATATTGGATGAACAGGTGGATTTTAAACCTGAACTTTTTTAATTAGGCATCATGCCTGAAAAGACTAATAAGCAGAAATTATATTTAACTCTACATATTACCACAGCAGCAAGAATAATTTTTGCACAATATTGGAAGAATGAAGCTTTGCCATCAGAGGAAGAAATAATCAGGAAGATTTTGGAATGTGCAGAGATGGACAGATTAACTATGAGGCTGAAAGACAAAGAAGATACAGACTATTATCAAATTTGGAATTTATTTTACACTTGGCTAGAGAAAAGAAGCAAGGATCAGGAATTGAACATGTATTAGTTTAGCAAATTTCAGACAGCTTGTTGATTGGAAAAATTAACATATATTGGGAAAAAAATTAATAAAAAAGATTGAAAAAAAAAGAAATATCTGAACCTCTGAAGACAGCCTGGAAACATCAAGTCTGTGTGCTGTTCTTGTTGTTGAGTCAGACAATATTTAGGAACTAAGGAAAGGGAAGGAAGTAGAAAACAAGCTGAAACATCTGCACTTTTACCCAGGTATAAACTTCTAGTTTTCTCTTGCACAGTATATTCTTGCAAAATCTGCAAATATCTATGAAGATGAGTAGTATATACAAGAGGAATCAAAGTTGGCCTGGGAAAGGAGAGAGAGCAATGTAGTACCTTGTTGTGATTGGAGCATGAAGGCTAAGAGCCATTCAAGCTGTCCCTAACTCTGTTAATTGACTCAGAGCACCATCTGATGTGATGTTCTTTGCATAAAACCTTGATGAATAAATGTTTAATCCAATTTAACAACAAATATTTAGTTTATATATATTTAGGAGCCCTGGTGGTACAGTGGTGAGAATGCAGTATTCCAGCCTAACTCTGCCCACTGCCAGGAGTTCGATCTCAGCTTTTCATCCTTCCGTGATCGTTAACTTGTTGAGGGCAATATGCTGACATTTGTAAACCGCTTAGGGAGTGCTCTAAAATCCTATGGAGTGGTATATAAGTCTTAAGTGCTATTGCTATTATTTTGCACAAGATAAATGTTTATTCAGTTGAACCTTGCTACTTGTTTCTTCTCTCCAGTTCTGTTGCTTTTGGTAGTTTCCACATCAACCATTTGTTAGGGTTGGTTGTCTATAAATTAGCTGAGGAATTTCTTCATAAAGTCTGTCCTGGGATGGTTTTTGCCTGCAATGGGCTATTGCAGAACTGAATGCTGGACTAGGTAGGTTTTGTAGTCTGATTTTGAATGGATTTTCCTATGTTCTTATTACTGCTCTATTATTTATTCATTATTTATACATTATTCTAAACACTAGCAGTTCACATTTGTATGAATGAAAAAAAACATAACATACAATAAAAAGGGAAACTTGCTACAACTATCTTTCCAACCATCACATTGTGCTCACCAATTGTGCAATTTCAGCTTTCGCTCATTGTGGAACCCCTATTAAAAAAATTCAATTTTGCAGTTTTTTTAAATTAAGCCATATTGGCCAAGCGGATGATATTCCTGTCACTCTCTCCCTAGGTAACCTTAGTTCACTGGACAACCTACTGATACTGTGCAATAAAGATGAAGTAAGAGTGCTTCCATGCTCTTAGCTGCACAGGACAGGTTCAGCTCTTATTGTACTCAGTCAAGTTCACTTCCTTGGCAAGATTTCTCCCCAGACCTGGTAAACCAGAGAGCACCAGATCTGATTAATTTTGTCAAGCATTCCAGCCCCTTACATTCACAGTCTTCAGTCCGAGAACTGCCTACAAGATTAATGGGAAAACCCTTAACTATCTGTTGAAAACCTTCTGGATCCTTAAGACCTTAAGGGTGGCCCATCTTAACTAAGCCTACAAAGATCCCTGGTGACATACTTGAATCATAAAGTGATCTGATCTTTGCAATAGACCCAAGATTGTATCATCCATCTCCAGATCAATCAGCAATGTCTCTGATACAAAACAAAGTTTTCAGTTTGTGTCCACATTTGTGATTTTGGCCCAAGATTGTTGGGAAAGTCCTATGATTGCCATGCAAGATATGAAATCTGAGCCTTGCCATATCCTTCCCAAAGTCATGGAAATTAAAGTTACTCACTAACTGAGGCAGGAGACGGGGGGGGGGCGGGATTTCAACTTTATCCAAAATTCAGGAAGGGAACTCGCTGGGCAACAGGCAGACAGTACATCAGGAAGATTCCCATTCTTTCCCTATAACACAACCTAACAGATGTGCACCTGCATGCTGACAGTGAAAATCAGCTTCTAATCATATAAGTTGTCACAGAACATCATTGCCACCTTCTTCCCCTCCCATGATACTGAGCTTGGTGTAAAGTCCCCAAATCTGGGATGACAAATTTTGAAAAGGACTGCATTTCTATCCTTGTCAATCCAGGTCTTGATAATATATGCAGAGCAATATCACTTGCTAATGTTAACACATCAACGTACCATAAATGTATAACTGGAAGTTAGTTGAAAGTTATAACCACAAATTAGTGAAGAGAGGAACCAATGTTATTTTCAAATTTAACTAATTCATTTACGCTTTAAAAGTCTCTCCAGTTTCCTATTGGTTGAAAAATCAGCCCCTTTACTACTGTCTATGCCAAGCAAAGGCATATTTTGAGGTAAAACACGCAGGGTAAGTCTAAAACTACCAACTGAAGATCAAACCATATGAAAACATAGAGGTCTGTAGTTGGAGTTCTCTCACAGGATCCAAGCTTTGATTGAAGTGTTGATCAGAAATAATTTTAATTCATTTCCTCCAATAGAATTTTCCTCCAGTCATAGATTTCTTGGATTTCATGTAATTATTACGCTGACTTAATAGCATTTTGCAAAAATATTAGATCCAGAACAATGTATAATTTGCTGGGAAGTAAGCTACTTAAAATGGTATTGAATGGGTTCTGTATTAGATATACTTTCACTTTGAATATTTTGTAGGAATTATAATGTGCTCTCTTACTTCAAAGTAACTAGTCTTGTGTGAACATTTGGAAATATTATCCCATTATCACTTTTTTCTGCCCTACAGTAATTCGGAGACCAATTATCAAAGGTCTACCACCACCTGGTAGGATTGATCCTGATGGTCCATATCTCGGAGCAATAGAAGAGGTACAGCTTGAGGAAAACCAGAAGAATGACATAGACATTTCTGACCTGGGATCTCGCAACTATGATGCAAGGACAGACTTTTACTGCTTAGTGACAGAAGATGATATATAAGGCTTGCTAAGATATTCCTGTGAAAATGATATTTTTTTTACAAGCCTGATATTCCTTGGCAAGGACAATTTGCTCAATTAATCTCTTTAATCCAGAACTGTCCATCAAGTACTACAGAACTCTGACCTGGTCTTAATACTTTCCAAAATGTCTTTCCCTAACCTAGATAAAGGATAGCAGTGAAAGAAATGTTCAGATGACACAAAAATATGAATAGACTTCAGGAGATAGGAATAAAACAGCAGAAGCTTGTCATCCTTCTGTTGGGCACTGCATTAAACAGGGCAATTGAATAAAGTGGCCTCTAAACCTCCTACATGATTCTATAAGCATTCACCATTGGGAGAATGCAAGGTTTTGGAGAACATCTGGTTATATTATACACCAATAGTGCCATACAATTTCAGATGATTTTCTTGCATCAGGTTACAATGCTGGGACTTATCTAAGCAACAGGCTTGGCAAGGCTTTCAGTTACTGCAGGTGTTGATATGTGAGAAGTGAAGATTAATAGCTAAACATTATTAGTGTAATTGGAATTATAAAGGGAAATATCAACACTAAGGAGATCTGAGACTCCTTCTTGCCAGAAAACTGCAAAAAATAGGAGGTTTGTGATTGACAGCTTACCAGGCTTTGGTCTCAGAATCAAAACTGAAGCCATCTTTTTCATGAATATCAAGAGAGCAAAGCTGAACTGAGAAAAAAATGGCAGCTTTTTCAAGCAAGGATAGAAATGGCTTCCAGGACACAACTAATGGGAATCCTCGAAACTATCTTGAGAGAAGGGGTTAAAAAAGATTGCAAATGAGAGCCTCTGTCTCTTTTTATATCAACATGATATTTCCAATAAATGTTTGTAAAGAACATCATTGCCAAGCATATTAACGTTATCTTGTGTTAGTCCATTTCATATGGCCTATAATATCAGACAAAGTTTGAGGCCCACTTCTGTCTTCACTTTAACTGGTTGAAATTCTGTCTGAATCCATTTGTGATTACTTTTCTCCAGAAATGATCAAAGTTTAGAAAATGTTTGCTGGTATGTTCTTCCTCTTTCAATCTAGACTTCAATCTGAAGTCAAAGGGAAGTTTGAAGATGTCTGGTGTAGGTTGAGGGATGCAATAGATTAGAATGTAACGTAAGATAATGCAACATGAGCACAGAATGCAAAAAGAAAGGATTGGAAACACCTATTTTGTTCCATCTCAAAGCCAAGTAAATTGTTGATCAAGAAACAGTCAGGATATGGTACTAAGTCCCATTTATTTAAAAAACAAACAAAACTGACTGAAGGAGAGGAGCATTCTGCAAAATTATGCAAGCAGCACATACCTGAATTCTATTAAGTTAAAATGTATATTTAACATTTTTGAAAGTTTGTGTGCTTTTTGGTACATTTGCTTTTTGACTGGGAACATGGGTATCTTGGTTGCATGCAATACCTGCATTGATTTTTTTTTCATTCTGAGGACTTTCATGCAGTATATAGCAAATTAGATAAATATACTTTTAGCATTAGTTGTTACAACAAAAGCAGTCCAGAAATCAGTACTATTTCACCATAAAGCAAGTTATTAAATATATTAATAAATTATAATACAATATCAAGTATTTTAATACATTGCTTTAAAAATGAAAATCCAGAAAAGAATTATTTAAATATATGAGGCAAGAAATCAACCAAGAATCATTTGGCTTGTTATGCGACTTAGGGTGACAGGAATACCAAAAGAAGGCTGCCAAGAAAGTGGGTGAATTCTTTTGACTGGTCTTCATCAAAGGCCCCAGACTTAACATGTTAATCATAAATTGACATGGGAAGCAGCATAGAATTGGCACCAGAGCTATTACAGTGGTCAAATAATTTGGAATGAGGTGTGCATAGCTAAATGGCGATGCCTAAAAAAGATGATTGAAAAGCAATCATTGTGCAAAAAGCCTCAAAAAGATCGTTCCAAGCCAGATGTTCAATGAAATAGTAATTCTGTTTCAGCCTTAGTATAATGTATTGCACTTTGAGCAACATATTTCATGCAGAT
The DNA here is from genome assembly GCA_034064705.1 of Bothrops alternatus. NCBI lineage: Eukaryota > Metazoa > Chordata > Lepidosauria > Squamata > Viperidae > Bothrops > Bothrops alternatus. Next base: position 18,180,791 of record JARGCV010000248.1, read on the forward strand.
GGAGAGGTCTAACAGGCAGGGCCCTATCCAACAAAATGAATTTTAATGTGGAGAAAAGCAAAGTTTTACATTTAGGCAGGCAAAAAAAATCAAAGGTATAAGTACAGATTAGGCAAGACCTGGTTCAAAAACAGTAACTGTGGATTCAAGTGGATGAGCGCTTGACTATGAGCCAGCAGTGTGCAGCAGCAACCAAAAAAGCTAATACAATCCCGGGTTGTATAAGCAAAGGCATAGACTCAAGATCACACAAAGTATTATTACCACTTTATAAAACCCTAGTAAGACGACACCTGGAATACTGCAACCAATTTTGATCACCATACCGGTATTACAAAAAAGATGTTGAGACTTTGGAAAAAGTTCAGAGAAGAGCAACTAAGATGATCCAAGGCCTGGAGACTAAAACATATGAAGAATGGCTGCAGGTGAAATGATAACAGTATTCCAGTATTTGCGGGACTGCCACAAAGAAGAGGGCATCAAACTATTCTCCAAAGCAGCAGAGGGCAGGACAAGAAACAATGGTTGGAAACTGACCAAAGAGAGAAGCAACCTGGAATTCAGGAGAAACTTCCTAAAAGTGAGGACAATTAACCAGGGGAACAGCTTGCCCTCAGAAATTGTGGGTGCTCCATCACTGGAGGTTTTTAAGAAGAGACTAGACAGTCACTTGTCTGAAATGGTACAGGATCTCTTGCTTGAGCAGGGGGCTGGACTAGAAGACCTCCAAGATCCCTTCCAGCTCTATTCTATTCTTTTGCAAAAGAGTCTTGCTAAAGGACAATTAAAACTATCAAGCAGTTAAAACATCTGCCTTGTGTATTTTTTTAAATTATTACTATGGCTTTTTAAATAAGAAAAAGGAACTAAGGAAGATAAAGGTTTAAAATATTAAGTGGTTTGAAGAAAACGGATACAATCTTCCTGCCACCAAACCTCAAGTGAAATTGAATGGCAGTAATTTCAGGACTGATTCATACCATGCCTACTTAAGAAACTGAACTAGCAAAATATGGTCATCTATTAACCTAGCTAGCTTTATATTGCCCACTCTCTTTTAAGAAAGCTATTAGCTATGAACTTTAAATAGAATTTCCCCTTTCAGAAATAATATGAAAATTGCCAACAGATGACGGCCAAGTTTTTTTACTTTCCATGGAATTGTTATATTTTCCCAAAATCAGGAAATTATAATTTGCTGCAGGAATTGACTCTATCTTTGGTCTCATTCAAAGGAGACTACCATGCATTCTTATAAAGATTTTAATTGTTATCAATGCAATTGCATGCAAGTTGCACCCATGTTTTAGAGAGGTCTAGATTTTGAATTCATTGTTGCTGCTAGTTTTAAGGGCAAGAACAGCTGATCCATGTTGTAGTGAGTTACCACAAGGCTTTGTCTTAGGCTAAGTATATGTTTTAGCCTCCAGTCCCCTAATCATCTTTGTTGCTCTTCTCTGTACTCTTTCTAGAGTCTCAACATCTTTTTTACATCATGGTGACCAAAACTGGATGCAGTATTCCACATGTGGCCTTAACCAGGCATTGTAAAGTGGTATTAACACTTTACGTGATCTTGATTCTACCCCTGTTAATGCAGCCTAGCACTGTGTTGGTTTTTTTGGCAGCTGCAGCATACTGCTGACCCAATGCTGCACAAGCTAGACTCAATCTGTCTTTGCTTCAAGATACTCTCTATAGTCAAGTGAATTGTAGAATCAGTTGCTATTAGACAAAAATGTGAAAGGATAAATGCTTAAGAAAATATTTGCTTTGCAAAGCATCTTGGCAAAACATGAGCTCATCCCTTCTATTGTAAAGTTAAGGCATTTTCTACTGTAAAGTTAAGGCGTTATCCAAACCTGAATGAGATGAAATAGACCTTGACACTGTCAAGAATGACATTTTTCTTTCTTAGCCTGTCCTACATGGACAAATCTGGATTATGCGCTTACCGGTTTGATTACAGCAACGTTTCCCTTAAAGAATTCTAGGAACGATAACTGGTTAGCAGTGCTGGAAATACTGCTAGAGAGCAGTGGAACAGGAGAATTGTACAATCAGCTTATTAAGTTAATATCAATCACATAAAAAGGAAGTAACACCAGTGACAGATTTTTTTTTGTTACTTGGTAACAAATGAGTCTGCTCAGAGATGGGTAGCCTGCAGACTTTGCTCTAATTACCAAGTGGTAGGAGAACAAAGGCCTCTGGGAAGGGAAGAATTTTGAAGGCAAGCAAGCAGACTTCCTATTATTTGCAACAGTTGTGGTTGCATACTGTAGGATGCAGAATTTTAGCAGGTTCAGTTTGTCCTGCAGGCATGAAGAAAAAGGTGTAATTAAAAGGCTTATTTCTATCCTTTTGTTAAAGCTACAAGAGCCCTTAATCCGCTCCTTGTCTTTAGAGCAGGATTTCCCAGTCTTGGCAATTTTAAGACGCATAGACATCAACTCCCAGAATTTCCTTGCTACCTGAGGAATTCTGGAAGATGAAGTCCACGTGTCTTAAAGTTGCCAAGATTGGGGAACCCTGCTCTAGAGGGTCTGTTGAAACTCACCCAAAGCTATTATCTTTCATTCCTTTGTTAGAAGTAAGTCTTCATCCTGGTTCATCCAAGCTGGGATAAATAAGCAAAATGGCGACTGCTTTGGGAAGTTTATTGAAGAAGCAGAAAGATGGTCCTTGTATGGAGCAGAGAGGAAAGAAACCTTGAGCACATGGGTAGTAGGTTTTTATACCCCCTCTAGCCTTTGGAATAGTTTCCTGTTCCTGTGGTATGAATCTTGAAGCTATTTCTGAGTGTTTTTCTAGGACTTGATATCTGTGGTTTAATCCTATTATCATATCCTGCTTGCCAGGTGATGGGGTTAATCACTCCTAGAGTTTGGGTGGGGCTCGCAGATCTTCTCTTTGTCTTCTTGAGTGCCCTGGTTTCAGCTTTCTGATGGTTCTACATCTGCATTCGTATGGGGCTAGCCCTTGCTTGGGGCAGAGAGATAGATTTGGGGCCAGGTTTGGTTTAAAAAAAAAATCCTTTTGAGGAAAAATATATTTTTCTGCCCTTTTAATATTTCCTTCTCTGGGCTAACTTCCTTCACCTTTGGATTTAACTTTTCATATGCTTCTCCTACAATGGTTCAGGCTTTCCTAGTGCATAGAGAAAGAGGTAAAGCCCTCCTCCAATGAAGATTAAGATGCTGTCATTTGTGGCTTATACACTTGGATTCAAGGACATCTTATTTGTTCAGATCACAGCTGCGGTCCAAATTAGCCATGTTTATCTTAAACCATAAAGCAGATTACCAAATCAAAAGCAAATAAACCACATATCATAACATGTCATGCAAACTTGGCCGTCGCATTAGGCTGTTAGGATTTGGTTGTGTGAACACAGCCAAGGTAATGTATTATGTTGGAATGGGACAACTTGCCACAGCCAACTCCTCACTGCCAACTTGCTGTGGGAGAACTTGCCACAGGGCAATTTAACAATTCAATTTCATTATTCAAAATACATAAGAATACTTTTTGTCATTCTCATTTCATTCTGTCCCTCCTTTTGCATCCTTTAATAATAATTCCGCAATTTCTTTGGTATTAGTGTAAATCTTGTCCCACAGCAAATTGTCCCGCGGCAAGTTGGGCATGACAAGTCCCACAATGAGTAGGCTGTAGCAAGTTGGATGTGACTAGTTGGCCATGGCAAATTGTCATAGAACTGTGTTATGTAAAAGGTTAAAACTATGTCTCAAGGATTACACAATGTCCACTTTTCTCCTAGGTTTAGATTTGAGCAACTGATTTCATGGGCCAAGACAACATATCCCACATTGTTCTGATGGAGAATCAGACAGTCTCAGTGAAGTAGGTTCGCAAATTAGCAGTAATTTTATCTAGCTGCTCAACATGTTAAACTCTAATCATTAAAATAATCAAGCTGGATTATTACATCTTATCTCTTGAAGGAGATAGTGGGAGAGAAATTAGCAGCCCAATTTCCAAACATTGGTCTCAAGCATCCTGTCTGAAATTAAGCACTTTGGTACCAGAAAGATACAACCATAAGCATCTCTGCCCTAGCTAGAAGTAAATGTTTTCCCAGGGTGATATTCATACTTCCTTCTAATATTCAATTACTAAAGCATCACGTAGGAAACACTCTACTCTCCCCTGACCTCAACATAATTCAAATTTCATTGATTTTCCTGTAGCTTGTTTGTTCAGCACACTTGCCTGCTGGGAGAAAGAGTTCACAATTATTTTACTCATATAGATTTTTTCCCCCCTGCTCTCTGGATGTGTGGCTGCTTGTAGAAGCTCATTCTTAGACCCACTTTGGGGGAGGAAGTTTCTTCTGACATGCTTACATGTTGGGCATTTCACAGATGAAACTTAGGTGTTAAGTGAATATGCCATCCTAAAGAAGCAAATACAGTAACAGAGCAAGAGATCAGTTACCAAAAATAATCACATTTCTTTAAGATGAATGGTGCCCAGTGTACAAAATGTTCTATGTGCAGAATAGATAGCTGGTTTTGCAGGCAACTTGCAGGGAGACCCCAGCCCAGATGAAGGGGGAGAACTGGTCCCCTGCTAAGCAATTGGGAACTATGGGAATGAAAAAGAAATGTCCCATTGAGAATAATGCTACTGTTTACTGGAAGCTTACCTGATAGATCTGCAGGGTTGCGTAACTGAATTCAGAATGCTGATGAGAAATACACAAGTAGCCAAACACAATCAAAAATGGGAAAGCCCAAAAAAACCCCGCCCTATTTTAAACTGTCCACTTAGAATGTTCCCGGGTCAGACACTGAGAAGTGATCATTCTTGAATTATTTCAGTATGGAATTTCAATTCTGGCATTATCACAATGGCATCTTACTGGACCTAGAAATGTCTGTGTCCACATACAAGACAGTGACAATGTGATGTCTTTTGTATTACTGTGGAGGCAGGAAACACCCAGAACATATTGGCTTTATTCGCATAGCATCCAAACGTATTGCAAGCTTCATCAGCTTCGAGTCAATTAGCAGAACTGTCACTTTTAGGAACAATGAAAATGTGCTTAATTATGCTTCCCAGAAGGAAGCATGAGGCAAAAGATGTATTCTATATACAGTTATAAACAACTGTGGATTCATTGCAGAGGTAATAAATCCTGAACATTGGTGACTTTTTATGCTCGTGTTGGTAACAACTAGCAAGGCTGGGAAAATGTCTTCAGCAAATTTGGTATTGGAGAGATAATTGACAGTGGCCTGCGCCTCTTATCATTTGTGGAAGTAAATGAGCTAATGTTTGGAAACATCCAATCAGCACCAATTAAAACCTCAGTTAAAATGGCCTTCTTCCAGTACTCAACTATTTCTAAATCAGCAGCTGTTTTCAAACAGCACTCATGGACATCTAGTCAACAAGAGGCATTGTGTTTCTACACCCTTCTATTGCAGTCATATTACTTTAATATAAACTGCTCATAATGTAGCCACACCAATTGTTATGGATGAGTGAAGTTACAAGACCTTACTTACCAACAAGAATTCCAACTTTTTTTGTCACCATTTTTCACGTGGATGAAAACGATCAAGAGGCACAATTGTCAGAAATAATTAACAAGCATGCCAACAAAATCTATCCCATTGGAAGACACTAAACACAACCATAGATTTTGGATGAATGAAAACTGTGCAAACTCAGGAAATTTGACACTGTATTGACCATTTAATTAGCAAGTTGACACTTGCTTCAAAACAAAATGGACTGTCTATAGGATTAGTACTGCAAAAGAACTTGAAGAACTTCTATATTGTCGAGAATATCACAACCTCTGCACTTATTATGCTGCCCCAGCAGTAAATTTCAACATGAATGATACCAGAAAAGCAGACAGTGGATTTGTGAGCTCCAGAATTGAATGACTGACTCATTTGTATAGTACTTCCAGATCCTTTACAACTGCCCTGTTCTGAAAGATATTCCAGTAGAACCATCAACTCTTGACAGCCCAGATGGAACAATTGAATAATGTAACTCCAGAATCTCTGAAGCTGCCATCCATCAGTTAAAAAGAGGGAAACCTAATGACAGATAGTCACTGCAGAAGCAATAAACACTGCTTGTGATACACTAATTTGTCAGCTCCTTCAAATTATTTGAGAGTCTGAGGACATACTTTATTTGTAGAAACAGGCTTAGCCTGTTGTCGGTCATGGTCAAGGTATTTATCAAAGGTTTTAGAAAAGATGGAAACAAATAGCCCAAGAACAGCAGACTAATTTCTGGCTTGGAAGAGGATGCCGTGACCAAATATTTGTATTATGACAACTGCTTGATGAATGCATCAACTGTGGAAAGAGGCTTCTTGCTGTTCATTGATTTTGCAGTGTTGTCTATCAGCCAGTATTATGGAAGCCTAAAGTGAGCTTGCTGAAGTACTAAAGCAGATACATGAGGAATCGTGAAATTTTGTATGAATGGAGAAATGTCCAGAGCCTTCCCAGCATATAATAGCAACAGTAAAAAGACTTATATACTGCTTCATAGTGCTTTATTGGCCTCTCTAAGCAGTTTAGAGAGACAGCATATTGACCACAACCATCTGGGTCCTCATTTTACTGACCTCGGAAGGATGGAAGGCTGAGTCAACCTTGAGCTGCAAGTGTACCACCATGGCTTCTAATAGTGTTTCCCATTTTTCAACATTGTGATTGTTACAGTCATAAGGAAGATATTTGCTAGCATTTTGTCAAATTCGGAGGTGAATTAATCACAGATCTAATGTTTGCTACTAAGATATGTTTTTGTTTCTGATGATTTTCCTTAAGGCTGGGCAGGGATTTTAATTTGGACCACATACGGACATCTGATTCTCTCTTGGGAAATCCTTAACGCCGTGATTCTTCCTGGTGCTCATGTGCAACCTCAGAAAAAGGTGTTTGACTTACTGCCAACTGGTGCAACATATGTGCTCCAAACCACCTTTTTCTCTTTGAATCCTAGTTGCTGCACAGATCTAATTTTCATCTTTCCTGCTGATAAGTGTCCATTCTAATACTTACCCTAGGACTCTTATCTCCTTCAGTCAGCCTTATTATCCCTGATATTTGTGCTTCAAATAAATAATTGGATTAAATTTTATAAGAGGAAAAACGTACGTTCAACTATGCTGACATATTCACTGAGTGACAAGAACTGCCTTCCCTAAGTAGCTTGTGCCATTTATTTTGTTAACTTCTGTTGAGGAAAAAGGTCAAGCAGCTCAGCACTTTCATTACATATGCCAGACTATAGTACTGTATGAAGTCACAAAACTAGACAGTGACATTTCCGAGGTATTTGACATCTGGGTAATTTTTTAACACCCCCTTCCTGCACCATACCACTGACCATTGACCACCAAAGAGCCAATCACCATACTGCAACAGTAACCGGACTCCACATCTGCCACCAACCCTCCACAGAGGTTCCTCAACGTCCCCAAAATCATCCAGACAATGCCTCTCCTCACTGACGGCACCCAGGGCAGACTGCCCCACCAAAGTTCCTTTGCCAGGCCACTGAAACTATGTATCTGGTTGCTAGGATGCACTCTTCTATCAGTGTCACCACACATCAGGCAAGAACTGTGTGTTCAACAGAACTCTCATTTAACAGGATAAGGATCACTGCTGTGGGATACTAAAAGTGCTAATAAATGTAGTGCAGAAATGTTCTTTGGTCCAACAAAGTACATTGCGAATACATGTTGATCTGAAGTTTATGAATTTATTGCTGCTAAAACAATTCCGTGGGACAGTCTCAGGCACTTTAATTTCACCAAGTCAATCCTATTCGAATAGAGATAAAAGTAAAATTCTGTACAAAACACAGGGAGACTGGATACCCAGCTTAAGTACCTCCTTAGAGCAAGCACTTCCTTTCCATAATTTCTTTCCCCATTTATAGGCTTTGTAACCCACAAGACATGAAGTAAATTATGTTATATGTAGCTCCAGAAAATTATGTCTTCAGACTCATAGCTTTCAAATAAAAATGAGAAAATCCATCACCAAACTCCACCCTAAATTTATATTCCAAGGCACTCTGTCCTCCTGTGCATTGGTTAATACAACTTTAAAAGCCTACATTTATTCCGCAGTTCCAATAATTCGACTTTCCTAAAATCTTACAAATAGGTTTATACATATGATTAAAATCTATATCTCAAACTCATATAACCCAGTCCTTTTGAAATTAAAAGCAAGCAAATCATTTCCAGAATATACAGAGGTAGGAAAATATATGCAATAACCAGTGAGAGTTCTAGGGGAGTTCCAGGGAGGGAGGGAATAAAAGAAAGCAATAAACATGAAAGCAAATGGAAGCACCCTTGATAAAATGACCCCTGGGAGAACTTCTCCATTATCCTTAGCAGTCTGCAATTTCTGCTGTGACATCAACATCCATACATTCTAAAAAGAATCCCAGTTCTATGGGAAGTCGGGACATGGCTTTGGCAATGCTGATAGGAGGTATGGACATTGATGTGCATCTTCAGTCATGGTATACTTTTGTAGTGTGATGACCAAGACAGAGAAACCTGAGCTTTATATAGACTTTTAAAGAAAAGGAATCAATGCAAAATATGAAACATGTTAGCCAACTGACACCGGCTCTTTAAAAAGGAGGGGATTGCAAAAGGGGGTTTCATGACGTAACGTCACAGTCCTTAGTGGTGCTTTATTAACAAGATTTCTGGAGAACAATTAGGGCTGGAGAGTCCATTTTCTGCAGGTCCTTTTCTTTACAGGCCAATGAAATCTTCTTTTCGAAAGCCCTTCTGTAAAACATAAAAAAGACTGTCACAAGCACACATCAGATCAGTGATGACCCAGCAAATGCTAACATATCTGAGCCCCACAGACACCAAGGGAATCATCTATGGTTCTATGCTAGAGACTTAGGTGCTATGAGATCACTTTGGAATAGAGAGTAGAGAGAGAAAAACACAAACCGTTTTATAGTCCCGATGAAGCTTGCTGTACTGCCACATATTAGACAAGAGGCTGGAAGCGGCTCTGGAGGCCTTCTCATTGTCCGAGCTGGAGAAAGAAGAGAAATCTATAACATGTCACTGGTGGACATTGGGACTCAAACATACTCATTCCTTCACCATGAATTACTAATGGATGTTAAGTCAAGATATTCACACTCATCTGTAGCTGGACTCTTATCCTCCCATTTCCTGGATCTTAATCTTTTGATCTCAAATATTTATTCAGCAGCATCCCTACAGGAATAGATCTATATTTTTGCAAAGCCAGGAAAACTCCTGCTACTTTTAAAAGGATTTGAGGCTGAAGGAAGGACAGAAACAGCCAAGCCTTTCTGTGCTCCTGTAATGCAATAGTGAGTGGCGTTAGCTGCAGACTTCAGAAATGCCAACGATTCTTCTGCTAAGATAGCCAGTCTATGTAGGCACTTTGGTCTTCTTTAGGCAGCTGGTGCACATTCAACAAGAGCTCTTTGGAAAGGGGCATTTTTAAAATCAGACTTTTCACCCATCAGGCTCTTAAGGTAAAGTCTGTGGGATAAATGGTTTGGATCAGTCTAGATGCCATAATAGGAAACAAAGGAGCTAACAAGTCATATTAGGGTGGAAAAAACTCTCGAGTGTTGGAAATAAATCAGCTAGATGGATTAATAAAAGTGAACTGAAAATCTTTGGAGGTCTGACAGGCTTGCTTTCTTGCCCATTTTCTTCCTTCCTCCAGCCCTTGATTTATGCACTGGAACTTCCCATTTGCTTTTAAAAGGGACTGCACCTTTTGAGGATTGTGTGTAGGTGCCTTCATGTGAATGCTGACTCCTGGTGAGTGTCAGGACAAGTCCCTGCAGTTTTTCTTTGCAAGATTGCACTTTTTAGGTTTCCCATTGCCTGCTTCCTAGGGCTGAGAGAGAATGACTGGCCCAAAGTCACCAGGTTGACTTTGTACCTAAAGAGGGACCAGAACTCCTGATGCTTTAACTCCTGTACCAAACTGATTCTATTTCTGAATATTAGGTGAATCTAGTAAATAGATTCTGTGATGCTGAAACTCTGTGACCCTTAAACAAGGGCCTTAAGGAAGTTTTCTAAAGCTGCAGCAGAGTCCAGAAATTAAAGAGCGTAAAACGCTGCTCTAATAGTGAAGTCAGTATGGAGTACGGATGGAAACTGCTGGCCATTCCCACATACCTGTCCCTTTTCTTCTTGATGTAGAAGAGTTTGCGCAGGCCATCAAAGTAGACAATGTCACGTGCAGCAATGGGGCTCTCCACAACCAAGTTGTTCAGCACTGCAATGATGTTGATTATTACATCTGTTGGGGGCCCCTTGTCTCCAGAGCTTCCAGGAAGTTTCTCAATCAAATGACTCACCACTTTGGTTGCTGCCAATCCGAAACAAAACGGGTTAGCAAATACAGAAAGAAAATGTTCGTTGTCTAAAATTTTACTACGGATGATATACTGTCAGTAAAGCATTTGAATTGCAGGAACTGCCTCTTTTGCTGTGTTTTCCTATAGGAATAACTCACACATTTCATCCTTGTTGCGTGCGTTCCGGGACAGGTTGCGAATCAATCCGGTCAGTGAGCGAAGCTGGTGATGGTCAGCAGTGCGGACTCTGTCCAGTACTGGGTTCAGGATCCTCTCTTGCTCCAAAGCCACCCTACTGAGGACACCTGCCCACTGCAAGAGACGAAGAGAAGAATGAGCTAGCAAATGATGATTCACTTGATGAGTCAGTAAGCATTCTAGGCACAGTGAAGAAGTAATATCTGACTGATTCTTCTACTGAAAGGTGCTCTAGAAAATTATAAAACTTTCATATATCTATACCAAGAAGTGTCTGACTGCTGCAACCGATGACTCAGTTTATTCTTCCTATTCCTTTACTCCCACTGCCTTCTGGACCATTGATAACTGCCTTAATCATGTTTGGCTTTAGGCAGACAATGGAAGCCTTGTCACTCCTTTCTTTCCTGCAGTCAGCTTTACTCCTCCCCTTTTCTCACTTTCCATAACAAGATGGGCAAGTTTCCAATGCCATCACTGTTCAAGGTCAAGCAACTGCAAAGTAGGCAGAGCATGCATTCTTCATAGATATCTATGAAGCCCTGACTTATAACAGGCAGCAGCAGCAGCAGCAGCCGGGCTAGTAGACCAGCAACAAGCCCTGGTTTACAACGGGCAGCAGTCCGGTAGCAGCAGTGGCAGCAGCGGCAGCGGCGGCAGCAGCGGCAGCAGCGGCAGCAGCGGCAGCAGCAGCAGCCGGGCCAGTAAACCAGCAACAAGCCCAGACTTGTTGTGGAATTGTGGAAGTGGTTATTGTGGCTAACGGGCCTGCTCCGTCGCTGGATGTTTTTCCCTAAATTGTAAGACCTGTGGGTGAGGCCTTTGTTGCTGCTGCCATTATGTTGAACTTATATGAAGGCCTTATCTCTATCTTTGGGACGTTGGGTTCCACAATCATTGTTATTGTTAGTATAATTATTTTGGTTAGTATAATGGTTTTAGAAAGCTCTTGATCCTGACTGGGTATCCATCCAGAGCAATTGTCTGTTAGCTATTGTTTGTATAAATTTTAAATTTTAAATATTTAAATTGTTTAATACTATTTTAATTAATTGTTAGATGCTATGAATGATGGGGGGGACTGATGTTAGTGGAAAGAATCGGGTTGAATGGATGGTTAGTTTATTGTTTTTAATGTGTTTAGTTTAAAGAGTGGGAGGGATAAATTGGTCTTATGGATGAAGTTGTGGCTGAGTGGAATGAATGTGATGAACTGGCTAGCCTGCCTGGCATGGCAGAGGCGGAGGGGAGGGGAGACGCTGGCTCTGGGGTGATAGAGGGCCAAAGTATACCGGTCTTGCTGGGGAGAGGCAGATATGGGGGGAGCCATAGGGTAGGCCATTCTCGGGGAACAAGAGCTCGCTGTCTAAAAGCGATCCCTTGCTCCGACCCTGTGAGTTCAACCCGAAGTACTGGTAATGGGCGAAATCCGGACCCTGGGCTCAGGTTGTTGCTGCTCAATGCCAGGTCGGTTGTAAATAAAGCTCCCCTCATCCATGATCTTCTCCTGGATGAGGAGGCCGACCTCGCATGTGTTACCGAGACCTGGCTGGGCACGGAGGGAGGAGTTCCTCTCTCTGAGATGTGTCCAGCCGGGTTTCAGGTATGGCACCAGCCACGACCCCAGGGAAGGGGGGGAGGAGTGGCTATTATAGCCAAGAAGACTTTTAGCCTACGCAGGCTCGCTGTTTCTGAGATTGCGGGTTGTGAGTTGCTCCTTGTGAAGTTGGACCTAGGGGTTCAGGTGGGCTTGTTGCTCACGTACCTGCCTCCCAGCTGCGTGTCAACAGCCCTGCCTGCGCTACTTGAGGGGGTTGCTGGGCTGGCGGTTGAGTTTCCCAGGCTTATTGTCTTGGGGGACTTAAACCTTCCATCGCTCGGCGGATCCTCTGGGTTGGCGCAGGAGTTCATGGCCACCATGGCAACCATGAACCTGACTCAAGTAGTTCAGGGACCGACTCACGAGAGGGGACACACTCCCGACATGGTATTCCTCTCAGAACAGTTGAGTAATGATCTGAATTTAAGGGGCTTAGATATCTTGCCTATGTCATGGTCAGACCATTTTCTGTTGCGGCTTGTTTTCAAGGCTCCAATCCTCCCCTGCAGGGAGGCGGAACCGATTAGGTGGTTCCGCCCCAGACGTCTGATGGACCCAGAGAGTTTTCAGAGGACGCTTGGGGAAATACCGGATTCTCTCATTCTCGGTTCGGCAGAGTCCCTGGTTGCGGCCTGGAATATGGCTGCGAAGGGGGCTCTTGACCGGATCGCGCCGCTGCGACCTCTCTGTGGTAGCAGACCCAGGAGATCTCCTTGGTTCACTGAGGAACTCAGGGGGATGAAGCGCCAGAAGAGACGTCTAGAGAAGCGATGGAGGAAAAGTAAATCCGTATCTGACCGAACACTTTTAAGATCTTATATCAAGACTTATCAGGTGGCGCTCAAGGCGGCAAGATGCGCGTATCATTCCGCCTTGATTGCATCTGCGGAATCCCGCCCAGCCGCCCTGTTTAGGGTGACTCGCTCCCTCCTTAATCAGGGGGGGGTTGATGCACCCTTGCAGGGTAGTGCTGAGGACTTTAATAAGTTTTTTGCGGATAAAATCGCCCAGATTCGGATGGACCTTGACTCCAATTGGAATGCAGTGTCGGCTGATAATGATTCAGTCGAGATGACAGGGACTCGTCTTGATCCTGTTGTGTGGACAGAGTTTGACCCGGTGGCACCCGATGAAGTCGACAAGGCCATTGGAGCTGTGAGCTCCGCCACCTGTTTATTGGACCCGTGCCCCTCCTGGCTGGTTTCGGCAAGCAGGGAGGTGACGCGGGGCTGGGTTCAGGAGATTGTTAACGCTTCTTTGAGGGAGGGGTCCTTTCCGGCTCCCTGCAAGGAGGCAATTGTGCGCCCCCTCCTCAAGAAGTCTTCCCTGGACCCAGCTGTATTAAACAACTACCGTCCTGTCTCCAATCTTCCCTTTATAGGGAAGGTTGTTGAGAAGGTGGTGTCACTCCAGCTCCAGCGGTCCTTGGATGAGGCCGATTATCTGGGCCCTCAACAGTCAGGATTCAGGCTCGGCTACTCCACGGAAACTGCTTTGGTCGCGCTGACGGATGATCTCTGGCGGGCCCGGGATAGGGGATTTTCCACTATCCTGGTGCTACTTGACCTCTCAGCGGCTTTCGATACCATTGACCATGGTATCCTTCTGCACCGACTGGGGGGGTTGGGGGTTGGGGGCACTGTTTTGCAGTGGTTCACCTCCTACCTCACTGGTCGGTCACAGTCGGTGTTGGCGGGGGGTCAGAGGTCGACCCCTAGGTTCCTCCCTTGTGGGGTCCCTCAGGGGTCGGTCCTCTCCCCTCTGCTGTTTAATATCTACATGAAACCACTGGGTGAGATCATCTGACAACACGGGGTGAGATATCATCAGTATGCTGATGATACCCAGCTTTACATCTCCACCCCGTGTCATTTCAGTGAAGCAGCGGAAGTGATGTGCCGATGTCTGGAGGCTGTTAGGGTTTGGATGGGTGCCAACAGGCTCAAACTCAACCCCGACAAGACGGAGTGGCTATGGGTTCTGCCTCCCAAAGATAATTCAATCTATCCGTCCATCAGCCTGGGGGGGGGAGCTTTTGACCCCCTCGGAGAAGGTCCGCAACTTGGGCGTCCTCCTCGACCCACAGCTAAACTTGGAACATCATTTGTCGGCTGTGGCGAGGAGGACATTTGCCCAGGTTCGCCTGGTGCACCAGTTGCGGCCCTATTTGGACCGGGAGTCTCTGCTCACAGTCACTCATGCCCTTATCACCTCGAGGCTCGACTACTGCAATGCTCTCTACATGGGGCTACCTTTGAAAAACGTTCGGAGACTTCAGGTAATGCAGAATGCAGCCGCGCGAGCAGTGTTGGGCCTGCCCAGAAATGCCCACATCTCAGCATCACTCCGTGAGCTGCATTGGCTGCCTATTGGTCTCCGAACGCAATTCAAAGTGTTGGTTATGACCTATAAAGCCCTACATGGCATCGGACCAGGTTACTTACGGGACCGCCTGCTGCCTCACGAAACCCAGCGACCGGTTAGGGCCCACAGGGTCGGCCTTCTCCAGGTCCCGTCGGCCAGACAGTGTCGCCTGGCGGGGCCTAGGGGAAGGGCCTTTTCTGTTGCGGCCCCGGCCCTCTGGAATCAACTCCCCCCGGAGATCCGTATCGCCCCCACCCTCTCCGCCTTTCGTAAACTACTAAAGACCCATCTCTGCCGGCAGGCCTGGGGCGGTTGACATCTTGCCCCTAGCCAGTGTATGTCTGTGTGTACGTTTGCTGTATGAATGGTTCTTAATTTAGGGGTTCTTCTTTTTTATATTTTTATATATGTACAGTTTAGTTTTTATTGGATTTCTATTTATGCTGTAAGCCGCCCTGAGTTCCCGGAATAGGGCGGCATAGAAATTTAATAAATAAATAAATAAATAAATAAATAAATAATCTTCTCTATATGTTACGTTAAAAACGCCAGAGCTTTGGCAGTGTTGATAAGTATTACTGGCTGAACATAAGCTCAGCACAGGGAAAACCTCAGAGCCTTTTTCCTTCAGGGCAGAAGAAAAAATGGGGAAAGGTTGTTGGTAGTTTCGGCAAGAGAGGTGCTCCACTGTTTGAGCAGGTCTACTCCATTTTGTCCTTTGAATGTATAAAGGGAACCATCAGAGAGCTCACCTTCCATATCTCACTCAAGCTTCCTACAAAAAGTCAAGTTCATGTCTTAACTCCCTCCTCTCCTTAATACGCACTGCTTTATTTTAAAGTCTTCAGAGGATTCAGGCTGGCATTTCTGGAGTTAGCCTTACCCTCCGGTCTCCTGCTGTGATATTCTGAAGTGCTCCAGAGGCCGCCTCTGTGGTGTGCTTATTTAGTTCACATCGCTGTAGCAGCCTGTTGTACACCCCTATAATCTGAGGGTTCCACAGCCACTCCAACCCTTTAGGATCCTTAGAAACTTCTGTGAAGGTCACAATATCAGAGTTCATGTGGAGCTAAGGAGAAGAGTGAGAGAGTATTTAATGACCATTCTTTGAGGTTGTATGAACTTTTGTTCTAGCTACAATCTTGTTGTCTCCTTTACAGCTTACCCAGTTTGAAAAGGCTTTATTATTTCTTAATCCATTTTCCCAAGAAGCCTATTCTCCACAACTTATTTCTAATCAATTTGACCCAGTTACTGTTCTTTGGGAATATTATTCATCCCATAACAACTGTATGCCTTTCTTATACTTTAGCATTAATTCCCCCCAATTAAGGCATTTTACTCAGAGGAACTGACAACCCTCTGGATATTACAAGGCACCAAAGATAGTTTCTATTCCAGAAGAATTGTTGGTGTTTAAGTGTGAAATGGAATATGACCAACTGATCTAGAATACCTCCCCGCTGATGTTGGGGATATCACTACTGTTAGAAAGAGTACAGAGAAGAGCAACAAAGATGATCAGGGGACTGGAGGCTAAAGCATATAAGGAATGGTTGCTGGAATTGAGTACTGTATGTCTAGTTTAATGAAGAGAAGGATGAGGGGGGACATGATAGCAGTGTTCCAATATCTCAGAGGCTGCCACAAAGAAGAGGGAGTCAAGCTATTTTCCAAGGCGCCTGAAGGCAGGACAAGAAGCAACGGGTGGAAACTAAGCAAGGAGAGAAGCAGCCTAGAATTAAGGAGAAACTTCCTGACAGTTAGAACAATTAACCAATGGAACAACCTGCCTCCAGAAGCGGTGAATGCTCCAACACTGGAGGTTTTTAAGAAGAGACTGGACAGCCCTTTGTCCAAAATGGTATAGGGTTTCCTGCCTGAGCAGGGGGTTGGACTAGATGACCTCCAAGGTCCCTTCCAACTTTACTATTATTATTATTTAGCTAAAGAGAACATTTATTCTGTCCAAAGCAATACATTAGTGAAGACTCTAGATATGGGACTGAGGCCTGTTCATGACTGTAGGGGCTGGGATTGAATCCTGATATGCTCAGAGTCTAGTCTTCTTAGTCAAGCTGTGGACTTCTCTCAAGCAGAGGCTTCCTTCTTTCCTTTCTTTTCATCCCATGAAATATCGGGCTGCCCAGAACAGGCTCAGTGCTCTCCCATAATGGCTTTCTTCACAGTCTCACCTCTCGGGCCCTCCTGCTTTGTGGGCTGAAGCAGCCTACCAGCTCACTTGTCATGTTAGCGCCATCGCTCCTCTTACATCCTTCCAGCCGCTGGAGCGAGGAAGGAGGGATTTCATCATAAAGTCGGTAGGAGAGGTTGCGCAGGACACAGACTGCGTTCTCAACACTCTGTGAGGACAGAATCCATTTTTTTTGAAAAACAAAAGGTTTTTATAGTATATTATTTACTGCAATTTTTTTATTATTTTCTTAATTTTTAATAGTAACTGGCATAGACTAAATTGGGTTAAATTGATGTTCAGCTAGTACAGTGATGGCGAACCTTTTTGAGATCGAGTGCCCAAATTGCAACCCAAAACCCACTTATGCATAGTCAGGTGCCGGGTGGGAGTGGCCCATTGGCTGGGCGTGGCTGCGGTGGTAACGGCAGACTGAGTGGGTCTAAAAAGTTCAAATCAATCAATTCCAACTTTGCAAGATTTTTTTTTTCCCACAAGAAGTTGAAATTGACTGACTGATTGAACCTTTTTGTTTTTTGCACACAGCGGTGGAGGCCTAAAGCGAAAAGGTTTTATAAAACCCAGCTGAAGGCCTAGGACTGGGGTGACAGCGCGCGTGCCCATAGAAAGGGCTCTGAGTGCCACCTCTGGCACCTGTGCCATAGGTTCGCCACCATTGAGCTAGTGTATTTCATATATTCTGATTTCTATTTAATTCTTGCTATAGGATCCATTAGGCAACAATAAAAAAAGCTCCAGACAGAGAACATTTTACAATATTTCTGTATCAAACATACGTATTTGTTTAATGATGCATCATTTGCCTTTCAAAAGTTTGCCAGAGGCATCTTATAACAAGAATCTTCATCAGCTTTTGACAGATTCAGGTTGTTTCGGTGCCAGAAGCCATCCATATTGTATTTTTGTCAAGAATCTGTTAGGCTGAAGAATAAGTGCCTAGAACTCTCTATTCCAAGTGACAATCAAGCATTAAACTTTACTTGAAGAACCAGACCTTTAGTCTATTAGACAATTCATATGATGATATTTTTTAAATTATTACATTGATATCCACCTTTGCACATGGACCATTAGATGTATTTCACTGGCTGTATTCATACAACATACTCAACAAGGACAACTATAAACTTAGCAGCTGCAATTGCATGACAAGCTGAACTTGATTCACTTTAATTCTAGTTAGCTTTGGCTAACTAGCGCTTTTTCCTCTGTCTTGGAAAAAATGCATTTCCCCACTTGATTCAAGCTGGATTTAGAATAAAATGAGAGATCTCACCTTGTCCTCTGATTTTCCCACTTCCAGTGAACTATTTATGTAGCTGACTATGGAATCTATCAATCCATGGCATTCACGCATTTTCTGCCGAGTCTGCTGGCTAGCAGAGCTAAGATTCCTACAGGAGAAACATGAAGGGGTATCATTACAAGAATATTCCTTCAATGCACCCTCTTCAAACTCAAGTCTTTGCCCTCTTATTCTTAGAAAAGAAATAGAATATCTCAGGGAACATTTTTCAGACATACTGTCCCCCTCCACCAAGCAGTAAAATATGGATCCAGAAATATTATCTGAACTTGGAATCAGCAACTTGTTGCAGAATTCCCAATATCATTGATTCTACCAAGCATGGCCAATTGTAGGCATTCAAACCAGCAAAATTAGGTCATATAACTCAGCCACAATCTTGATAAAGTCAAGTAGCAGCAAATTTTGATTTATATTTTTGGGGGATATTTTCATAGTAAAAATTGCACTCTCGTAGTATCCTGCTATCCAACATAATGTTCCAGCAGATATAGATACTTATCATAAACAAATTACTCTCCATTTCAAGTACTGATTCAATTTGATCCTCATCTGTCAGAAACATAATGTGCTGATTGTGTTGCCATCGTCCTATTTCTAATCTTTGCTATGCATTAAATCGGTGACATTGACTAAAACAGCATAAATGAAGAAAGCTATGGATGAATAACTCTCCCATATGTTTAGTGGAAGCATACCATACAGATAGACAAATATTCTCTTCTATCCATGCAATACAGAGCATACTCATTTGCCAAAGAAACTTATGAAAGTAGTGTTCACTATTTCTACATTAGTTGTGAACTGTTTTTACTGAATGGGATTTGACAATGCTTGCATTTTTCTTTTTATCTCTACCAATCTTACTAAAAGATTGTAACAACAATTACTACTATTATCCATCAAGATTTTCCTACTCTGTGAGGAAGATCTAATAAAGAAAATTATGTTTTGCGCAGAACTAGATAGGTTAACTAAAAGATTAAAAAACCAGGAAGACACAGAATTTTATTTGATATGGAACAAATTTTATAGATGGAGGGGAAAAAAATAGAGGTCACAAATAAAGAGATAAAATAAAAAATAGAGATTAGAAATGTATAGTTTGTATATAGATAAGTCATATGTAAATAATGTATAATTTGGACTGAGATGTTTGTCAAAGACGATTTACCATGTTCAATGTTTTTATTCCTTTTCTTTTTTTGTATTCAATAAAATTATTTTTTTTAAAAAAAGATTTTCCTACTCTGGGTCTTCTTTCAGATCCCATAATTCTCATATTGTTAAAATACCTGAGGAAACCAGTGGCATTGTAGAAGATTTCTGCCTCAGAGGCATTTTGCTGGATAATAGCAGCATTCCTTGAGCCAGAGAGAGGGGTCAAGATCAGGTTTGTGAGTTGCCCCAAAGTGTCCCGGGCAAGGCGGTCCTTGAGGTTATCACTTGAAGACAGATTCCAGAAAATGCCTGCAAAGCAATCAATCAGGAGGCAGAGGAATGAAACAGTACCTTTGCAGAAGGCACTATTCAGCAAGATGAGAATGGCTCTGTTATACTTACCAGACCTTTGGGATTTAAGTAATCAGCTTTTTATAAAAAATATTTATTGCTTATAATATCAAAACAAGAAAAAAAGCTAAAACTAAAACAAACAAGAAAATAAAGAGGGAGAAAAAGGAGGTTGAATTCCATCCATAGTAACATACACATTTGTAAGACCGGTAACTTTTTAAGCAGCAGATTAAACCTTGACCACACAGAAGAGTTCAGCCAGATTTTCCTCTGTGTCAACACAGAATGAAGTCACAAGTAAAGAATGAACACATTTCATCAACCTGAGATTTAAAATCACATATAACAGTTTTTTCCCATGGGAAAAAAACAAGGGTTTTAGGCTAATGTTCATGCACAATATATCTAGAATTAGGTAAAAGTTGTAGTATATTATTTTATCCCTGTGTCGCTTTCAAGCTATAATTGTCATTACCACCATTAATTTTTAGAGTGCAGAATGCTTCACAATCCTTACGTTATTAATCTTTACAACAACTAGGTTTCAGTCACATTTTTCACTTTTACAAGTAGGCAGCTGATACCAAACTCAGAGAAAGATTTTAACTGCAAAGCAAAATTGCAGAGGGCAGACACTAGTCCAGTGTTTCTCAACCTTGGCAACTTGAAGATGTCTGGACTTCAACTCCCAGAATTCCCCAGCCAGCATGCGCTGGCTGGGGAATTCTGGGAGTTGAAGTCCACACATCTTCAAGTTGCCAAGGTTGAGAAACACTGCACTAGTCTAATGATGTCCTGACCTGTCTTGAAGTTACTTTTGAATTATCCCAAATGCAGAAAGTGCCTTGATAAGATAAGATAACCTTTATTGTCATTTTTATACTGTGGGCACAATGGCACACATCAAAAATGAAATTTAGTTGCCGGCTCTCAAAGTGAAACACATACATGACACACACCTAAACTTACATACAAAGAATTTACTGGTTAGGAAGATGTTAACCTGTCCTATTTGCTTTCCCATGTCACCTGACACAGAATGACATTCACAAGGCCACCTGAGCCTATTATGGCTGAGCAGGGCCATGAACACTATTACTAACCTCAGATCAATATTTTCTTTGCTGGATCCCACAGCAACTCTGAATAATGTAAGACCTATTATTTGCTGAATCTTGGAGTGCAACCAAGGTCACTCATTCATTTGATTTTGGTATTAAATGTACATGCAAGCTCTTTCATGTCTCCTCAAATCCTTTTTAAAAACTATTGTTCCAGTGAGCCAGCAATTTCCTCTAATTAAACTACAGTTGAAATAAACTGGAAAGTCAATGTTTAAAAAAGCAGTTATCAATTGACCTGGTACATTTTTTTCTTGGAAACTGCACCGATCAATTAACTGTTTCTTTTTAAAATGGATAAATAAAACAATGAAGATCCAAGACAATTCTGCCAATTTTTAAATAAATTCTAATCAGATTCAGAACTGTGCCAATATTTCTTTCATTCCATAATTAAACTGCAAATTTCCTTTAAACACATATACAGATTCTGAAGAAATCTTGACAACTGCTCTGAGGTTATAGCTTGTCATAGCCTTGCTATGAATACTGCATCTAATGTTTCATCCCAGGCTAGGCTAAACATCTAAGATTATTTCTGACAACATGTTAAATCTCAATCTAGTTTCACATAGCATGCAACATATAAATACCCATAGTGAGGAAAGAACCACCTAGGCCAGTGGTTCTCAACCTTTCTAATGCCGCGACCCCTTAATACAGTTCCTCATGTTGTGGTGACCCCCAACCATAAAATTATTTTTGTTGGCACTTCATAACTGTAATTTTGCTACTGTTATGAATCGTAATGTAAATATCTGATCTGCAGGATGTATTTTCATTGTTACAAATGGAAAAAAGTGATAAAGTACAGGTAGTCCTTGACTTACAACAGTTTGCTTAGTGACTGTTCAAAGTTACAAGGGCACTGAAAAAAGTGACATGACCATTTTTCACACTTTTGACCACTGCAGCATCCCCAGGGTCATGTGATTTACATTTCGATGCTTGGCAACTGATTCATATGTATTATGATCACATTGTTCCAGGGTCATGTGATCCCCTTCTGTAACCTTTTGACAAGCAATGTTAATGGGGGAAACCAGATTCACTTAACAACCATGTTACTAATTTAATCTCTCTCTCCCTCTTTCTTTCTCTCTCCCCCTCCCTCTCCCTTTTTCTCTCCCTCTTTCTCCCTTTTTCTCTCCCTCTATCTCTCCCTCTTTCCCTCCCTCTCTCTCTCCCTTTCTCTCTTCTTTCTCTCTCACCCTCTCTCCCTCTCCCTCTTATCTCCGTCTCCCTTTCTTTCTCTCCCTTTCTCCCTTTCTCTCTCTCCCTGTCATTCTCTCTCCCTCTCTCTATTTCTCCTTCCCTCTTTCTCTTCCTCTCTCTATTTCTCTCTTCCTCTCAAAGATCCTTAAAATCCTTAAACGTTATGCTTGGGTGGAAGACTTTTTCTTTTACAGATGGGGTAGGTTAGCAGACAAGTACTCAAAAAAAAAAAAAAGAAAAAAAAGTGCGAATAGGCGTCCAGTAGCTAGCTTCAGCTTCTAGGAGGAGCAAAAGACATCCAGCACTGCAACCAGGCGCCCTGGACTGGCCATTCCAGGGCTTCCTGCACCGGCTGACTTAGTTGTCTGCAACCTCCTGTTGTCACTTGGAGGGGGAGGGACACGGGCAGGAGAGATTCCTTCTTTCTCATCCGAGAAGGGAAGTTATGTTGGACCGTCGACTCTGTGTTGAGCCCCGTGGGCCTGACATTCGTGGGCAGGCGGGAACCCGCCCGCCGAGCCGCCACCTCCCTATCGCCCTCAAAAAAACCCCATGTTGCTCCGGAAGGTCTCCAGCTGGGGAAAGGGACAATCGGATGGCGGGGGGTCCTCGAAGATCGGAGGGGGTCGAAGCCTCACCCGCTCCAACTTTTATTCCCTCTCTGGGATCTGTTTCTCCATGCGTCCGATCCAGCTGGCGGTAGGGATCCCAGAGGGTCGCTCCCCTCCCGCCGGCAGATACCCCGCAGGGTTTACTCATGAGTAAAGGTGAGAGTCAGTCCCGGCTCAGCCCTTTACCCCGCTAAGGCTGCGCATTGATTAACGGGCTCCCCGGGTTTGTTTGGTGTTTTTTTCCCCCCAACCCTTCTCCCTCGCCTTCTCTTGCGCCGCCAAAGACCCTTTTTAGGATGGGGAAAGTTAGATATCTAGAAAGCAAACTTCTTCAGGAGGGAGTTTTTTAAGGTCGGCGGTGGCGAGGAGAAGGAGCCTCTGGGATGCTTACTTGCAAGTAAACTCGACGGCTTCCTTCTCCCCCCTTCCCCCTCCCCCCCAAAGTGGATTACGCATTTGGCGAGGGAGCCCGTTTTGCAGCGCGCGCGTGTGTGGCTCCCATTCCCCTCCCCGCGAGCTAAGAAGAACCAAATTATTTGAGGAAGAGAGGGTGGGGTGGGACAAACTTTTGAAGCATTCCCTCCGTGCCTCCCCCAGAAAACGACCTCCTCTGCCTGCGAGGAGGCTGCGAAAGGAGAAGAAGAAGGGGTTGGGTGGATGGGATGCTTAATGCTTTTTCATGGAAGTTTCCCAAAACAGAAGGATACAACTTTACAGCTGTCCCAGATTCCAGCTATTTCATTCTCTCCTTCCAACATTTTCACCTTCCACTGAGCGTACTTGATTCTCAGCTAAATGTTTTCTGACAAGTCTCTCTCTCAATGCATTTCCTTTTTCCTAACAAATTTCTGGCAGTGGAGTATACACTTCCCCAATCAGAGCCTCGCCTTTGGATCCCGACCAGGCGGGAGGCAGAATAAAAGGAAGCTGTTTAAAGGTGGGAAGAGAGAAAATCCTGAGGTTGGCTTGCTCCCGATTCACGATGAAAAAGGCGAAGGGAAGCTTGCAATTCGGGCTGGCTTGCTGGCTTTCTCACCCGCGCCAACTCCCTTCTCTTCGCTTGCAACCGGGCGATTCCAAGTTTAAGCGCAGCTCCTAGCAACCCCGAGGAAAATCCCACGGATGAGGGTGGGGAGACTCAATTAATGTGCTTGCAAACCCCCCCCCCCATGCAAGGGCAGAGACCAACCCCACGAATGGCCATCCTGGCTCATGCCCGCGCAAAGCAGCAACTCTGATCTAGAGGGGGGGTCAACAGAAAGGAGGCGAGCAAGTGAACAACACCTCTGATGCACCAGCCTGTCTTCTGCTGCCCACAGCAGCCCCCCTCCCTCGCAATTGCACTGAATGCATCAAGGCGAGCTGGCGGAAAGAAAAGATGATCGCCGGTGCTTTTATTCACAGACACCAGACTTTTTTTCCCCAGATCATAAAATGTCCATTCCTCCCTCCAAAAGGGAGGGAATCAAACTACAAAAGGAACCCACCCCCACGGCAAAGCCCTCCAGCATGCTGATTCCACAGCTAACAACCCTTCCTTCCCTCCCTCCCTCCTTCCTCCTCCTCCTGCCTCACCCCCCCTCAGCTCCCCGCCAGCCCGTCTCCCCTCTTCCACTGAGGTGCGAGCGACTGCACGCAAGCGCGCTCTGGAGCAGCTCCACGGGCTTCTCAGATTCCCCGGGAAGTTATGTCACGGACGCCAATGTCTGGGCCGCAGCTTCTGATTGGTGAAAAGGCTGAGAGAAGGCGGGCTGAGTCGTTGGCTCTTGCTAGCTCTACCTGAGAGGCGGGGAGTTGCTCCTTTGATGCTTTCAGTCTTACCGTTCTCTGTGCTGTTTTTATCCGCCTGGAGACGGATAGAGGAGCGGTGTCTCGGTTCCTAAGACCATCGGAAATATGTGTTTTCCGATGGTCTTTAGGCGACCCCTGTGAAATAGTCGTTCGACCCCCAAAGGGGTCGCAACCCACAGGTTGAGAACCGCTGACCTAGGGTAATATGTATACTGCGGATCTATTCTGTAGAAAAGCCTGTTTGCAAAACTTCTGATTGTTTTAGTGAAACGTGGGGAAATTAACAGAGTCCTGGACTGTTGTCTGTTAGCTATGTACATCAGTTTGAGTAATGAGTAGAGACAAAACAACAGAAATAGAGCAATTCTTTTTGGACAGGTGATGCTGTGTATAAACTGGCACAAATCAAGCACTGTAACGCTCTCAACATTATTAGAATATTTCACTGTAAAGAACACGATGGCTGAATCATATTAACTTGTTGGAGCAAGACAGTCTTGTTGGCCCAGCCAACCACCATGCCTTCCAGCAACTTATCTCCTTTGTCTATATAGCTCCTCACAGCTGAGATCTCCACAAGATTAGAGGAGACTTCAGGATTTAATTTTGTTTAGTTTTCGTATTTATCGGGTTACTTTCCTCTTCCCTTTTCAGTAAGGATGGAAAACATTGTTCTCCCAGATACTGTTATTATTATTATTATTATTATTATTATTATTATTATTATTATAATATTATTATTATTATATTTAAATTTCTATACCGCCCCTCTCCCGAAGGACTCGGGGCGGTTTACAGCCTTAAAATTTAAAAAAAAAAACATATAAATGTACGAAATTAAAATATTTAAAAATAAATTAAACAAATTAGGCCATAAAATCTATAAAACTCAATATATGCAAATCCTAAAATCCTAAAAATTACAAAAATCCTAAAAATTACACAATCCCCCTAAAACATTTTCACCCGGTTGGAGCCGGAGCTTCTATGCCAGGCCGGCCTGTTGAAAAAGGAAAGTTTTCAGTTCCCGACGGAAGGTGCGTAAGTCCGTCATCGTACGGAGTTCGGGGGGGAGCTCGTTCCAAAACGTTGGAGCTCCCACAGAGAAGGCTCTCCCCCTGGGGGTCGCCAGTCGACATTGTCTGGCCGACGGCACCCTGAGGAGGCCCTCTCTGTGGGAGCGTACCGGACGGCGGGAGGTATTTGCTAGCAGTAAGCGGTCCTGTAAGTATCCGGGTCCGATGCCATGGAGTGCTTTAAAGGTGGTCACTAACACCTTGAACCGCACCCGGAAGACCACTGTTGAACATTAATCCCACCAACATAACTGAGGATGAATGATCATGGGAATTGCAATCTGATCTCTACAAGGCTATAGGCTGACCTCTGCCTCTTCCTCCTTGTTGTATAGTCACAAAAGGGCCAGATATCCAGCTGGGTTTAACTTTTGGAAGGCCTGAAACAGGCTTTCAATAAGGCTAATAGCATCAACTTGCCTTTCCCCCCTTCAATAACTACAAATATTGGCTGCCTAGCAACAGAAAAACTGCCACAATCGGCTTCTGCTTCTTCTCCTTTCTAGTTTATTATCTGCCACCAGGAAATGTCACTCATTCAGTTTTGTGTTCATGAGCAGTCTTAACTGTTGTAGCATCCCAGTGTGTCAACCACTGTCTTAACTGTTGCAGCATCCCAGTGCGTCAACCACTGTCGTAGCTGCTTGAGAAGCTGTAGATCAGCAGTTCTCAACCTGTGGGTCGCGACCCCATTTGGGGTCGAACGACCATTTCACGGGGGTCACCAAACACCGCAGTCTGCCATTTTTGGGGGGGCGGGTTGGCCATTTTTTTTTTGGTCAGCCATTTTTTTTGGTCGGCCATTTTTTCCCCTTTGCCATGCGGGCCGTCGCGCCACGCATGCGCGATGCAGGCCTGTCATTTTTTTTGGTCGGCCATTTTTTGGGGGGGTCGGTCATTTTTTTCCCCCTTTGTGATGCAGGCCGTCGCGCCGCGCATGTGCAATGCGGGCCGTCGCGCCGCGCATGCGCGGCGCAGGCCGGGATCAAGCCCCGGAAAAGGTTGAGAACCGCTGCTGTAGATGTTGAGATGTCAGGTCTCTATCCCAGCAGGCTTTGGCTTGCTTACCTACTCACGCAAGTGCCCCATACTGACCAACTTAGTATGGCTACTAAATTCATGCCTCTCCTCACCTTCTGCCAAAGCTTTTATAGCTGGTTTTGCTGAAAGGCATAAGCATTATCCCTCTTAGGAAATTTGGGATGAACAGATATTTAATATGCATTAACATGCAAGGGGAACATTAATCCCTACACTTGTTAATAAAAATGCAAAGAGTTTTAACCCAGCTTGGTAACCACTTACAAAAATAGAGTGTGACAATGAAACAGTAAGTTGAACCAGGGACAGTTCCATTCAGAATTGCAGACAACTGAAGGACAGGATGGCTCTTGCTGAATTCACATTATGGCTTATCAGTGGATGTAGATGAGCACAAGTTAGTAAACAAGAATTTAAGGTTGTTCTTTTCAGCAGCCAACATGCATTTGTTTATGAAATGAAGAGATTTGTTGCAACTGTGCATGTTTGGGTAGCTGAAGAGTAGTTAAGCCATACACGGAGAGAAAATACTGTGTTTCTGGAAAGCAGGTTATGTATATACAGAATTCTTGGAATGAAAAGGATTGGGTGAGAGAAAATACAATGAGACTTCACAAAGCCAGAATTCTCTTAAAAGAGAAGCAACATAAAGCTAGATGAGGTGGTATTTCCTCTTATGAAACTAAGATAGTGATGCAGATTTAGCTGGGATTTATCTGCTTGCATACTGGTAGAGAGGCAGATGGTTTATGAGGGAATTAATGGATGAAAACTAAAGGAGGGTCCTAGGTTTGTCTAGATTAGAAAGTGGATCTTGCACAATACTGCAATTAACCTAAAAGTAGTACAATTATCAATAAATATATTACTGCAATATTTATTTGGAACTTTAGAGCTTGCTGATTGTATATGAAGGGCTTGAGTACACAAGAGAGTTGAGAAAACATTCCCATAATACTGGTAAATGTTTAGATTTTTGCCATGTAATTGGCAAAAGATTAATCTTTTTTATAGCAGTTATAATTTTGGCTTTTACTCCTATAACTCTCTTTCTATAATCTATCCTGTCACATCACCAAAATCATAAACTTATGATAATTCAGTAAATTCATAAAGGGTTTCCAGTCAGCAATAAATGTAGATATTGCCTTTTCTCTGATCAAAGAAGTAAATTTATCCATCTCAGCAAGCTCCATCATCTTCACCAGCCAGTCCTCCATTTTAGGTATTGTAGGTAATGCTGAATCTTTCCAACTTTGTGCATATAAACATCTCAATGCACTTACCATGTACAAAAACAAAGATCCATGACTGTTTTCCTACTTTTTGTCCATCAGTCCCAAAAGAAAAGTCTCTGGTCTCAACTTGCATTAACCTTTAAAATCTGTATTTGAATCCAAAATTTTCTATTTTTTTGATATGTGCACCAAACATGACAATATGTCTCTTTATGTTGTTAACATTTCCAACATGTGAACATTCTAGCTAATTTTTCTGGTGACATACACTAACACAGCAGTTCTCAACCTGTGGGTTGTGACCCTTTTGGGGGTCGAATGACACTTTCACAGGGGTCGTCTAAGACCATCGGAAAACACATATTTCCGATGGTCTTTAGAAACCGAGACACCGCTCCTCTATCCGGCCACCACCGCCGCCCTCCTCCTCCACCTCCAGGGCGCCCTTCTCCTCTGACAGCGCCTGCTCCTGCCACCTCAGCGCCATCGTGCGTGCCCCCGCCACCACCCTGGGCTGGCTCAGTGGCCGGTCCAAGCTGAGCCGGATCTGGGCCGCTGCTGGCACTGCCGCTGGGCTGCTCTGCTGCTACTGCCGGCTGAGCTGAACTGCAGCGCCGAGCCAGTCTCCATGCCTCCTGGTTGCCCGGCCGCGCTCCGCCCCCGGCCGCCCTCCGTGCCGTGCGGGACCCTCCCCCGTGCTGCCTGTCCAGCCTCCCTCACTGTTGGAGGCCGCCTCGGCCCTCTGGTGCCTGGCGTGGCCGTGGGGCTGCCGAACAGGAGTGGCTGCTTTCCGGCTCACTGGGCTCCGGGCTTCAGAAGTAGCCAGGGGGCAGGGAAGAAGGTGAGGTGGCGGTGATGCCCGCATGTGCATCAGAGGACAGCTGGCCGGGCTGGGAGGGGAGAAGCGGTGCCTTCTGAGCGGGAGCTGGCGCTCCGGCTGCGCCCCTCTTGCATGCGATGGGCTGCGCGGTGTGGAATGGGGCTCCTGTGACCCCGCCGCTGCAATGGAGGCTGGAGGGGTGGGCAGATCCCAGGGGGCGGCTGGGAGAGGGCAAGAGGTGCTGGGATGAGGATGGGGGGCTCCAGGTTGGTGGGTGTGAGAGGGCAGCTGGCGGCTCTGAGGTGCGCAGATCCTCCGTGCAGCTTCCGAGGCCCCAGATGTGCCGCCGCTTGGCTCTCCACCAGGCTCTCTGCCAGAGCCTCCCCCCTCCCCGGGCAATTGGGCGGAGGTGCTTGTGCGTCCTTGGCAGTGCCTCCCTCCTTCAATCTCTCTCTCTCTCCTTCCTTCCTTCCCCTTTTAATCTCCTTCCTTGTCCATCTCTTTCCTTTCCCCTTCAATCTTCCTTCCTTCCTTCCATCTCCATCTCCATCCCTTCCCCTTCAATCTCTCTCCTTCCTTCCTTTCCCCTTCAATCTCTTTCCTTCTCCATCTCCTTCCTTTCCCCTTCATCTTCCTTCCTTCTCCATCTCCTTTCCCCTTCAATCTTCCTTCCTTTCATCTCCATCCCTTCCCCTTCAATCTCTCTCTCCTTCCTTCCTTTCCCCTTCAATCTCCTTCCTTCTCATCTCCTTCCTTTCCCCTTCAATCTTCCTTCCTTCCATCTCCATCCCTTCCCCTTCAATCTCTCTTTCCTTCCTTCCTTCCCCTTTCAATCTCCTTCCTTTCCCCTTCAATCTTTCTTCCTTCTCCATCTCCTTCCTTTCACCTTCAATCTTCCTTCCTTCCATCACCATCTCCATCCCTTCCCCTTCAATCTCTCTCCTTCCTTCCTTTCCCCTTCAATCTCCTTCCTTTTCCATCTCCTTCCTTTCCCCTTCAATCTTCCTTCCTTCCTTTCCCCTTCAATTCCTTTCTTTCCCCTTCAATCTTCCTTCCTTCCTTCCATCTCCATCCCTTCCCCTTCAATCTCTTTCTCCTTCCTTCCTTCCTTTCCCCTTCAATCTCCTTCCTTCTCCATCTCCTTCCTTTCCCCTTCAATCTTCCTTCCTTCCCCATCTCCTTCCTTTCCCCTTCAATCTTCCTTCCTTCCCCTTCCCTCCCTCCCAACATTTTTGAGTAAGGAAGAGTAAGCTTCTGCAGCGAGCATTGCTATATTGTTTTTGTGATTAATCACTATGCTTTAATTATGTTCAATTCGTAACAATGAAAATACAGCCTTCATATCAGATATTTACATTACAATTCATAACAGTAGCAAAATTACAGTTATGAAGTAGCAATGAAAATAATTTTATAGTTGGGGGTCACCACAACATGAGGAACTGTATTAAAGGGTTGCGGCATTAGGAAGGTTGAGAACCACTGCACTAACAGCATATCAGTTTATAAGCGATCTATCTTCTCTAACTCTCACTCCTCCAACCTACCAGCCACCTTGTTAAGCTCATCTGGTCCCCTAGACCAGGGGTCCCCAACCTGTGGGCTGCAGCCCACTACCGGGCTGCGGCCACATGGCCACTGGGCTGCGTGAAGGGATGGCCAGTGCACATGCATGTGCACTCACTCCCACTAGCACCGCCCCAAGCATTCCGCCGGTGCTAGCAACACCCTGCCCCAAGCGTCCCACCAGCACTAGCGCCGCCCTGAGCATCCTGCTAGCGCTGGTGCCGCCCCGCCCCCAAGGGTCCCACCACCACTAGTGCCACTCCAAGCATCCTGCCGGCGCTAGCACCACCCCACCCCAGAGCATCCCATCAGCATTAGTGCCACCCATAGCATCCCACCAGCACTAATGTCGCCCCATTTGCAGCACTCGTGCCCGCACAGCCCCATCTGCACATGCGCTTGCATGCGGCCATTTACATGTGCGCATGTGCTTGTGCACAAATGGGCTGTGCATTTTTGTGTGCGCAGGCATACGGTGCATTTGTGTGTGTGCACGTAGCACTGCCTTTCCGGGATGCCAAACCAAAAAGATTGGAGACCTCTGCCCTAGACCAGGGATCTCCAACCGTGGCAACTTTAAGACTAGTGGACTTCAATTCCCAGAAGCTGGCTGAGGAATTCTGGGAGTTGAAGTTCACCAGTCTTCAAGTTGCCAAGGTTGGGGACCCCTGCCCTAGACTATGGTATCAGAGGATTACTCTCTCCAACTTCAATTGAATTCCATTAACATTTCCACAAGTGTCCAACATGCTAGAAACATGCATGAAAGTTTAATGCTTTGGGCCTACCTTTCTCACTGGCCTTGGTATTAAACAATCAGAGCTTTTCAGGCAGGAAAAGCACCTTTGCGTAATAGAAGGCAAATATAATCTCTTCCCTCTGGCAGATCTCTTTATTCCTATTCCCGGTTCTTCCTAGGAAAGGGTATTTGCCTACAACTGCAACATATAGCCACACTGTGCCCCTTGCTCCCCCAGCTCTGCTTCTCTTTATCTCTTTAGCTGATGTTAAGCAGAACAACCACTTAATTTACAGGAATTTCACAGCCCTTTCCCCAACCCCCTAACACCCTTTTCTTTGCTAGGATTTGCTGAGTCCATTGAAGTTGAGCTTGTTAACGGGCTGACATTCCAATCTCTAGCGAGAAGGATATTCAAAGAAATAGAGAGTATCTAGGATTTGCTAGTATTTCACTGATTCTTTCCATTCATTTACTCCTCAGTGTAGTTTTACCGTTTGTGAATTAAGAAATAAACTACAGTACTTTTTTAGGAAAATTAAAGGTTGCTAATTATGAAGGGAATTTGGAACAGAAGGAAGCAAATGCTCTGAACCAGAATGCATCTAATGCACCAAACAAAATGCACAAGTAACCTAAATATGACCCTGGTTTCACCTATAAACTAAACTTAGCATTTTTAGTTTAGTGTGATGTGCAGTCGCAACCTGACATTGTGTATCATTCAGTAAATCATAGCTCACTCAGCAAATTCTTGGTTACAACATTTTGGTTTAGCAGTAACTGCTGCAAATCCTTTGGGACTATGATTGTCTATAAATGTGATTACTAGTTGTGTAACTGCAATCCAGCTGTACATTAGAGGTTTCTTTCCAGATAAAAATAGAAGCCAAGGTTGTTTTCTTCCGAAAAAGGCAAATACAATTAATGTCTTGCCTGCATTTAATCTTTGTGTAAAGGCAGATGGCAGTTTCAATTCTGGCATTAAATCTGCTGTACATTGTTTCTTGCCACCCTTTCTCTCTTCAAACATTCAGGTTTTCAAATCCTATTACATTTCAATTTGATCATATTGCCACCCCATATTATCAACTTAATCATATTGCCACCCTATATAATATTTCTATTACCGCAAGACTTTTTTTTAGATATAGCAATCTCTGAATCTTGCTTGTAAACTATAGTAGTTATTATATGGCAAAATTTGATGGGGTGCAAGACTCCATCCTCAAGATTTTTTTTATACCTTAAAATTTGTCACTGAATTATTTACTCTAGTTATTTATTTCCATTCTGGTTTAAGACTCTTCCTGGCTTATAAAAAAATAATTAGGAGATGAGATGGCCATGGTTTCTTTCCTGACCTCTACCAATCTGTTTTCTCCTTCTCCTTTTCCCCCCTCCTTCCATACCCCAGACATATTACATATTTAATTACTAATTGTTTATACAGCATATAATTTCATGGATTCACATTTAATGTGAATATGTAACAGATATCCCTCCAAAATAACCAACAAGTTCATTACATCTAAAGTAGCCTGATGAAGTATTAAATATATCTTAACTTTGCAACATCTATAATTCATGTTTGCATGATTATGACATTAAACAAATTGTCATGTATGCCATTTATGCAATTATGAAATTATAATAAATACATAAAATCGTAACTGGCCATGATGACATACTTTCATATTTAATGGACATTTTGGAACAACAGATGTCACCTCCACACAAAGCTTCAATGAAATGAGGTTTTACTTTACTTAGGTCTGGCAATACCAGTGGGAAGAAGATTTCATCTGTCTCATGAATCTTCCTCTGTTTAGCTATTTTTCTAGATTAAACTTATGCTATTGTTTATATTTTATTATAATTTACCTGATAGTTATTTGGTTGAACAGTAGATAAAAAAAATATTAGCATCGCTTTATAAAGGCTGAATCACTTTCAGCCAGTTGATGCAGTGATATTTTTTAATTAAATTTTATCTTAAAAAGCAGAACCTTTTTTCTATTTCCCATTAAGGACATTTTCTCTAAGATAGAAATTGCTTCCTCCCGTTGTAACATTTGGCTATTAATCACAAGGATCAGTCTCATTATACTAAGATTTCTCCTCTTCTGACCCTTATGTTAAGATACAGTGGAAATTAAATGCAGCATTAGGGCAAGACACACTTTTTTCCCAGTGGAAGGCTATAGCCATAGCACTTAGACTTATATACCGCTTCACCGTGCTTTAGTTTAGTTTAGTTTAATCAAATTTATATGCCGCCCTTCTCTGAAGACCCAGGGCGGCTCACAACAACAATACCATAATACAATAAAAATACAATAAAAATTTAAAAATTAATTTCATACACACCACATGCAAACACAATCAGCTAACAGTCACTGATGGCGGGACACCCTTCCTTCCTTCCATTCCTTCACCTCCCTTAGTGTCTTCCTCCTCCTCTCTCTCCCATTGTCCCTTCCTCCTTCCCTCCCTTTCCCATTGTCCCTTCCTTCTTTCCTTCACCTCCCTTAGTCTCTTCCTCCTCCTCTCTCTCCCATTGTCCCTTCTTTCCTTCCTTCACCTCCCTTAGTCTCTTCCTCCTTCCCTTTTTCCCACTGTCCCTTCTTTCCTTCCTTCCCTTCACCTCCTTCTTAGTCTCTTCCTCCTTCCCTTTTTCCCACTGTCCCTTCTTTCCTTCCTTCCCTTCACCTCCTTCTTAGTCTCTTCCTCCTTCCCTCCCTCTCCCATTGTTCCCTCCTTCCTTCTTTCCTTCCCCCTTGTCTCTTCCTCCTTCCCTCCCTTTCCCCTTGTCCCTTCCTTCCTTCCTTTCCTTCACCTCCCTTAGTCCCTTCCTTCCCTCCCTTCTATTGTTTGTTACAATATTGTTTACAGCCCTCTCTAAGCAGTTTACAGAGTCAGCATATTACCCCCAACCATCTGGGTCCTCATTTTACTGACTGCAGAAGGACAGAAAGCTGAGTTAACCTTGAGCTAGTCAAACTCCTAGCAGTGAAGTGAATTAGCCTGCAATACTACATTCTAACCACTGCGCCACAAGAAAGACTGTTTTGAAATTAGTCCGGGGGGGGGGAAAAAACGTGACTTATCCTATTTCTTTTTAATTTTCCTATTTCCTGGGTGGGCTATAGATCCATGCTCCCAATCCTCTGCCCACAATTTGGGTACAACAGTGTCCACTCACCAGTAACATTCTTGCGTAATTCATCATCCTGCTCCTGCAAAGTGCGCATCAGCTCATAGATTCCATTTTCTTCCACCAGCCCCAGCTTGTTCTCTGCATTGTCATAAATAAGATTGCGCATGGCACCAGTGGCATGGCGCTGCACCTCTTGGTTAGGACTGTTGAAGAGCTTCACCAGTTTGGGTATGGCTTGGAGACTGCGAGCCTATGGAAACAGGGAGAGTGGCACAAATCTTAAGAGAGAAGAGCAGAGATGTGGACCCAATCTCATCCTGTCTCATCCCCACCCATGTGCACCCATCTCATCCTGTCTCTAAGCAAGCTGTCTTTTTGTTCAGTCAAATAATCTTCCCTCTTAACATACAAGAACCCCTGTCACCACAACCGTTTTAACTAAGCATGGCACAACCTCTTAAAGGACAGTCACTGCTGAGCAAACTGAAGATAATATTGGGATCTTAGGCATGCCTTCAGCTATAAATCCATCTTAGCCTCACCTGCTTCTTGGCATCATTGTCACTGTAGCACCTATGCTGGATATAAGCAGCCCCAAGCACCTGGAGGTTGGGGTCGCAAGCCATCAGATATTTCACCGCAGAGGGAAGATCAATATCATCAAATCTGAAACCAAAATTAAATCAGAGAGGACATTATGCAATTTCAAATCTTCTCTTTTTTTAACAGAGATTTCTAATAATATCCATCTGATTGTTGTGCTTACCCACCCACCCCCCAAAAAACTCAGCTGTAATTGAGTCCAGAATTACAATAATAATTGTTGCAGTTGTTAAATAAATCACCGTTTGACTATTCCTTTTTTTTGCAATGCTCATTAAGTGAACATACCACGGTCGCTAAGTGAACCTGTTTTATCCAATGGGCTTTTTTCTGTCAGAAACTGGAAGTAAATGCTGGAAACCAGAAAAAAAAATTGTGATAATGTGACTGTGGGACACTAGAAATGGCTATAAATGTGTGTCAGTTGCCAGGTGCCCAAAATGCAATCATATGACTGCATGGGGTTGTGGCTGTTGGAACTTAAAAATTGGGTTGTAAGTACCTTTTGAAGGTGTGTGGGAGGGGTTGTATCTTTGAATGGTCATTTTAGTGACTGGTTGTAAGCTGAGGACTACCTATATCTACTAAACAAAACTACATATATACATTTAGGTACAAAATTGCCCTGCTAGCTGATCTGAGGCATACAAGGAATTTGAATTTCTTGCCAAAAGATAAAGATCTTGCCTTAAAAAAAGGAGGGGGGAAGAGAACTTAATAAGGAAAGAACCTGATTAAAATAGGGTTACAGGGCTGGGATAATCAGACCATAAATGTAAATATGGTACATCAAGTTTCTAAACTATTACCTTTCCTTTTGCTATTCAATATTCCCTTATATAAATCTTTTCCCTTACATAAGTGCTAGAAACTTGCTTTACTTTTCACAACTACAAATGTAATTTCTCAGAATGCAAAACTCCAGAGAAAAAAAGATTTTACATTGTGATAAAAAATTAAGATTCTGTGCCATCCGCTGCTTGCCCAATGCAGTGCCAAGATGTCAGAGACAGAGAGAGGGACATAGAGGATCAGGAGAGGGAGGTGTGAGGGGAGAGAGATAAAAATTCATTCATTCATACCCATTGGTTTCAATTCTAAGCTTCTTTCTTTCACTTTTCTCAATTAACCAAAACCTGCTGGGTCCCCCTATTGCTTTAAGAAGATATGTTTCCAAACTGACCATTTCTAGCCTGGGAACCAATGGTTCTTACCTTGCCAATCTCAGCTGTTATACCTACAGCTAGTCAACAAGGAATAACTGAAATAACCCCTCTGTTATAGAAACATCTGTTATAGAAAAATACCACATACCAACACCCTGTAAGTCTAATTAGGACTGACAGAAATATCAATGCCTGCCCAGACTCAGAATAATCTCATTTACAATTCCCATATATAAAAATCAGGAAGCACACAGAACGTAATTTGTATTATTTTCCTTGCCACTGTGCTGGTTATTGTAGGTGGCTTTCAGCTCAGTAATGGCAGAATCCAGAGACTGGTGCCATTCTTTTGCCATTCTTTTGAGGCATAACAGGTACCTTAACTTCCAGATTCACCAATAAAGTGCATCCAGGCAAAGAAACAATCTGCAAAAAATTAGCTGCTCCATGCCCCCGTGGCAAGGTTTCTTGGTCTATGACTACTTTGTGAGCCTGAACTGCAGTCATGTCATTCCCACTTTCCACTGTCAATAGAGATTGATTTGGTTGGAATTCAGGGCAGCTAAGTGGGTGAAAGCTGTCTGTTCCAGTTTCCTCAGCTCACTTAGGACCAGAGCATTGCACTGCTACAAATTCACAGCACACTTACCCACCAGAGTAGGACTGCTGGGACATCAGTGTATTCTGACCATCAAACATGTCCATGCCACGCAGGTCTTGCAAACGGTGGTTGGATTCAGCCAAGCTGTGCACGGAAGGGGCACGGGAAGTACGCTCCACTGTGACATAGGTGTTCCCAGCCCCTCCTTGGGAGGTCTGAGTGCCACTGAAAGAGCCTGTACTAAATCGGGAGCGGTTGTTGCTCTGGAAACGTTGCAGAGTACGCATGGCTGGTGCACGGATGACGGTCCTGTTCTGGGGGACCACCATGCCATCCATCCACTCAAGGGGTCGCTTTGCGCAAGCGTTAGAGCCAGCGCTCATCTGCCTCTCAAAGGCGTAGGATCTTTGGAAGCCACCCCCACCCCGGTTTTTATAGAGAGTCGCTTGGGTCAGTGGATCCATCTCAGACATTAAGCTGTAGTGGTCATCCACAACCCCAGGGCCGCCTAGACCATCTGTCAGGCGCAGGGAGTGCAAGGACATGGTGTCATAGCTCTGACAGTTCCGGTAGTTCTTGTCATTGAAAGACCTGGGTCGGGTGGTGGAGCTGTAATTTGTACCGTACAGGGGGCTTTTGGTGCCATTGCTGACAGCGGCTATTCTAGTATTGGGCCTGAGATCCACTGCTGAGCGGGAGGACCAGCCGACAGGCTTCACAGAATTATAGCCATTATTGCCAACGGAATGGTGCAGCTGCAAGGGGCAAGAAAGAACGAAGGAAGGAAGGAAGGGAAAGTTAATATTTATTTTCACAAGCAGATAAATTCTGTCTCTCATACACAGATACATGCACACTCCCTTCATGCCAGTTCTTAGATCAGCTGAGATATTTTGAAATAATCTAATCTATATACTAATGAGTATCTACTACAGGGATTCTGGGGGCTACAGGCTGCCCTCGTTAACATCAACATTGTTTGTGGCTTAAGAACAGACATTGCTTGCCCTGACGCCATTATTAGGATAAACAAGCGTATTATATGGCATCATCACTTAAAGGCTGCAGGGCTGGAAGTCAGCAACAGAAAGGACATATATGCATATAAATCAGAATGAAATATAAATAACACTGAAATAGAGTGCAGTTAAATGTTATTAGAAACAGGAAACAAAAACAGCAGAACCTACCAAACCTTTGTGATCTGTGCCATTAGTTTGGGATCTTGAGCTAAACTGTTGCTGCAGAGTACTGAACTGACCATTGGGGGAGATTCCACCTGCAATAGAATACAGAGAGATATTATGTACAGAAAGTGAAGAAAGAAATGGAAGCAGGGCAGTAATTGGCTGAAGCCGGTTATATTTTACGGAGACATGTTATTTGCATGACAAAAATCAGAATTTCTCCTTAAATTTAGGGTAGTCCCCAACTCAGCGATGGGGACTGATCCAGATCCCCTGCATTCTGATTCCCAGCCAGCATTCTCAGCCAATGTGGCTGAAAATGATGGAAGATATTGCCTAGCATCCCTGGAGGGTATCGTTTTCTGCTTGTAGTATAGATTCTGTGATTGTGAGTGGTTTTGCGTTCATCTTATTAACAGCCAAATTTCTGGTTTCATTTATTCCCATGTTGTATTTCTGAAATGGCACAGGTTTATAATCTTATACTGTTGACTGGCCAATCCAGTTCAATACTGTGTCTTCAAGCTGGCAATAGTCCTCTAAAATCTTGGGGACAGGATTCCTACCTAGTCCTGCAATATGGAGGAAATGGAGATGAGTACTGCCCTCTATAGTTGGCAAAGACTAGCAGAGTGAAATCTGTGGGGACTCCTTTACCTTACTTGCAATATGGGATTCTACCCCTGGAGATGCTAGACAGACCAAGCATTTAATATCCAACTGGCTTCCTTTACCATAAAATTAAAGTCCCAGGAGGCTAAATTGGTATACAGCAATCTTGCTAAATCACCAAAGATTCATCTTGCCAAGTATATTATTTCTATGTGGATTGCTCACAACAGTCCAGTTGGGCAATTAGGAAGAGTGAA
The DNA here is from genome assembly GCA_034064705.1 of Bothrops alternatus. NCBI lineage: Eukaryota > Metazoa > Chordata > Lepidosauria > Squamata > Viperidae > Bothrops > Bothrops alternatus. The sequence continues at coordinate 18,219,203 of JARGCV010000248.1, forward strand.
GTAGCTTCTCCAGCTGTTGTGGGAAAACTGGAACAATTGTAAGTTGTTGGAAGACAGAACTGTATGCACAATAACTATCTCTGTTTTCTGAGCTAGCCTGTTGTCCTCAGGGGCTATGAAAGATGCTGTCACTGGTGCTGAAATAAAATTCCACTTCCAATCTAGTGGCGTTTGCACATGTAATGTTAGAGGGTGCACCATATTTGTTTCAGGCAGTAAAATACCAATGTGGGTGACCAACTAATTGCTTCCAGAAACTCACAAGCAGGTCATAAGACAATGTTTATCTTGTCTGTCCACAACTGTCATGCCAAATATATCCTATTTCGTAATAGGGCTTCAATGTACTCATCACAGCTTTCTTCAAGATATATTTTGAATAGATCCCACAGTTCATATGACAAAATAATAGGTTCTGCTGTTTCTAAGACAAAGTATGAGCCCTTAAATATATTGTTATATAATAAACAGCTGCCAAAGAATCTAGAAAAATGGGAGCCAGAGAATCTCTACTCCATAGGGGAGCTAATCTTAGCTGGGATTTTATCTTTGGGATCCTTTTCCAACAGCCTAAGACCTGTCATCTTTTGACACTTCAGTTGGAAAATGAATCTTTATGCAATTGGATTGTCTCATCTTTTTCAATAATTGTGTAGACCAGGGGTGTCAAACTTGCAACGTCACGTGTCGTGACATATTACGACTTTTTTTCCATTGCCGGCAATGGGGTGGGCGCGGTTTCAGCATGACACATCCGGCCCACAGGCCAGCAGTTTGACACCCCTGATGTAGATCCATGCCAAATAAGTGCATCTGTTTGCCCTCTTTTGCTTTTTTCTTAACAGTGTCCTTAATTCACCCAATCACCATCCTTACTTATCTCTAATTAAAGCGTCACAAATGTGAAGCCACTGTATTTGTTCAAAACTGCAGAAATTACTGAGCAATAGCTCAGCAGCACTTTTGCCTACCTCTCCTCATTTAATCATCTTTGATACTCATATATGACACTGAATATGCTATACTAAAGTTTGGGTTACACAATACACTAAGCCAGGAATATACTGTTCCATTGGATCAAGAGATATACACCAAGACTAGGTGGTGACAGGATCAATTTGGGACAATGTAATAATAAAGATTAAGCTCTGGAGTGCTTTATGCTTCTGCAATCTCTCCATTAAAAAATAAACCAAAGAAGGGAGCAAAATATTAATAGGAGAAAAGGGAGGAAGAGGACTCCATGCAGTGTGCCTTTTGCAAATCTACATTAAACCTTGAATCATGAGTTGCAAACAAAATTGACTGAATGTATGCAATGCACCAAGCCAAAACCTAGCAAACTCCTTTATAGCTTAACACGATATAGGTAATTGGTAGCACTCATATATTATGTTGATCCTGTTTGTTTACCAAGCATAAACAACCAATATGACTTACTATGATATGTGAACACTAATTATGTCAAGGAGTTGAGATCTTGTCTGAAAATATTTCCTAGAGGTGAGCCCAATCAGAAGTTAAAACTTAGAGCTACCACATTTTTTTCCTTTCATTCAATCATATTTGATTCTCAGTGACTGCCTGGAGAAGTTGCAGTTTTCTTTGGCAAGATTTTTCAGCCATCTGAACCTGCTTGCAACCATTTCTTAAAGGCTACTTGATTCTACGCTTCTCTGAATGGCATGTTAAAGCTGTTAAGGGCTTAGTCACAACAAGGTATAAAGGTCCTCACAAGTCAGGAGCTGCTAGAGAGCCTTACAGGCTATTGTAATGCTGCCAAAATAACAATAAAAAGCTTGCAATTCTTTCAAGGTATCTGGTACTTTCTGTTGAATAAATTAGTGTCAGAGACCATTCTTTCCAACGATTGTTGGTCTGAAGTTGACTAGATCTAGATCAACTGTTATCTAGTTAGGGTAATGAAATGTCGGCAAGAAAACAAGCAAGCTCAGAGAGCACCAAGGACCCCCTGACCATTCTTTCCTTCAGAACACGGTTGCATAAATTATATGTTTTGACACCACTGTATTTGCCCTTTGTTTCAAAGAAACATTAGAGACATGCACAAAGATTATTTAAGGAGATTGTGGAGCCCTATAACATAATAACTACTTTTTTTTACCTTAAAGAATCTTTATTGGAGTAGCATAGTTTCGGCACTAACATAGTTGAAGCCAAAATCTGGATTCCCCTCCCCTGAACACATAGTATCAAAAGACAATTCCCTCTCTAATTTACAGTCATAAATCACATTCTCCAATTAGTTTGAAATGCAGACTTTCCCTCCTGTTCTGCTACCCGCCAATCCTTATCATCTCTTATTTCAAGCTCTGAATTCACGCACCAGTACAATGTTGTTATGTCTAACTAACTCCCACCACATTCCGCCTCCTCTCCCAGTATCATCTAATTCTAAGAGTAAAGAGATTCATTTCTCTTATCTGGGGAACTTTATAGTAGGGAATTTTTATCTTGGGAATCTGCTATTATGCAATTGCCATGGTTATTTAGCAGTTGCACAATTTTTAGGGAACTTTATGGACCAAAAAAGACCACAAAATTATGTATGTCTTGCAGCCCATGGGTTATTCATGCCAACTTTAGATAGTAGCATACCTGGAAAAAATAACATTCATTTCACAAACCAGACCTCATTCTATCATTCATATAAAGAATCCCAACCTTGATTCATGTACACCGATTTTCTACATGTGAATATATAGGAAATAGACATGAACATGTGGTTCTAAAGCATGGTTCTGAAACAAATAGATACATTTGTAAAATCAAGAAATAAAATAATTTCCATATACATAATACCTTAAGTCTAAAAATGATCCTTCTCTTCTATGAGCAAGATTCAGTTTGCACTGGATTATCATTTGGCTGTTGCAGTATACTGACACTGCCATGCATTTACATTCAGACCCTTCTTACAAATCTCTACCCACAATTTATATCATTCACTCTCGTACCCATTCACTTTTATTGATTAGCCAACTGGTCTTATCAAAATGAAAGGCAAAGCCAATATGCAAAAATATATGATGCGTGAAATGCACATGTACAAAGCTTTAAAATGAAATAAAATAAATAAAATAAAATTATTTTATCCCAATTGATTGTATAAAATAAGTTCTCAGCCAATTGACATTGACTATGAACTTGGCAATCCTACTGGTAACAAATGAGCTTGCATGCTATAAGAAATAAAGAGAGTTTTGGCTTTTTGGTCAAATTCTCTACTTAGAGCTTAAAGAAAGAACTTTAATTCTTATTTCTCCTGATCAATCCTAGAGAGGACTTTACATGCCCACTCACTGGGCTACCAGTGCTGAATGGATAGGTTGTATGATTGAATCTGCAACTTTGATGCACAAAATCTTTAACGCTACGCAACATTTTATCAGAAGCAACTCACACTCACAAATGCCAATCCAAGACTATGGGAAGCTCCTGTAGAATGTCCGTCTCACTTTCCACTTCGATTTCTTCCTTTCTCATATATTAGAAAGTGCCTCATGTAGGCTTAACTACCATAAATAAAAAGGTTTCGGTCCCTTGTGTTGTCTCTTCACTGAACTATTTCATGCCTTATTTCCCAGGTACCCTTTCCTTTTGTATCAAAATTGAATCACTTTTTAAATTATTTCTTAACAAAGGCCCTTTTGAGACAGCTTTAGCTTGGCATATTTCCTGGAGAAAAGAAAAGAAAGGAGGCCAGCTATCAGGGTAATCTAGGTGCAGCCCAAACAGTGCTAGTGATTATATTTCAGAAGCTGTATAGTTACTGTAGAAACCTTGGCCAAACTTAATCAGAAATGTAATACTTTATAAGCTGTTATAATTTAATATTTTCTATCAGATGACTCCACACTGTGTTCATGACTCTAGAGGGAGGGAAGTACAATGGTTTCCATGTCCATTTTACAAGCCTGTTAAAGAAGCTTCCAATTAAAAGGAGCACAGAAGTCTTTATTTCTTTAAATAAGTACACAAAAAATGATTTTGACTGATGTGTCAACTAGACCAACCAAGTGCATTTTTAGACAAGTCCTTTATTGTACAACAGCTCTGCCTTGTTCATGAAATTTTAAGAGAAAATCTGGAATGCAATGTATTTTCTAATCCTTTCATCTTTTCTCTTTTCATTTTCTTTTTTTCGGATCACAAACATTTGTTAAGGAAAGGGGGGGGGGGAAACCGCAAAAATGCCTTTATGTGGGTAACACTAGAATCCAAAACAGAAATCTTGATCTGAGTTACTTACTAACGTGAACTGGTGGTTAAGGTTACTGCCCTCATAGTTTTCCTTGCCCTAAATGGAAAAAAAAAAATCTCTATTCCCAGATAATCCCTTTTTAAAAAAAGTTCCTATTTAAATTGTTGAGCAGTTTGATATTCATACAAGTTCCCTGTCTCTGTATGCTTAACTCAGAGCAGTCTTCCCCAGTTTGGTGACTTCCAGGCGTGTTCAACCAACTCTGAACATCCCCACCTAACAAGCCTGAAAGCAAGTTGAACTTCAGCACAATGGGAACATACCCACTTGGGGAGGCTGGGGCTAAACTTGTATTTAGCTATATTAATACAAGATTATAAGACATGTCTCACCTCACTGTAGAGGAACGTATTTGCGCAAACATTTAGAGTGAAATACAGTAGTTTTACATGTTTAATAATTTCATCAATTGTTAACAATCATGTAACATTTATAAAACTAGTCAGTAATTCAGGGAGAGAGTAACTATTTTCTTGTTACAACCAAGAGCCAATGTTTACATTAAGCTTTTGGTTTAACCTCTTTACTCTTATCCCATATTAACAGTATTATTGTCTTATCTTCATCCCCTTTGCCTATTCCTTTATTTGCTCACCACTTGTGAAGTTCCAATGATAAATTCTATAGGGCTTTTTAAACATGTTAGCTTACAATGTTTTATAATATACAAATATGTAATAAGAATCTAACACAAACACATTTTGATTTGTTAGGCAGGAATAACTGATTTCAGATTGAAATTTTATCTGTACTTCCTCAAAATTCATAGGGATTTCATAATTTGGTTCATGATGCATAAAAACCCCACATATTTCTTATGCAGTATATAGTCATCTAGATATGAAATTAGAAAGTGAAAAAATATCAGCATGGAGAGAGCAGACATAATCATTTGAGAAAAATGCAATGGAAAATATGTGATAACAATTATATGAAATTTTGTTAGAAAGTTTAGAATCCTACATTATCCCAAACAAGACTTATTCAATTCATATGATTATAATCTTGATGAAACCAAAGTGAAGTAATTAACACAGATGTTTAAAAAGATCCCGCAGAGAAAAATAAATTGTGTAAATTAGTCTACGATACACTTGGGAAACCATAATTAAAATATACAATGTCAACATTAAAAGAATAAGGGAACATCTGAAAGGACTATCACAAGAAAGATTTTGCTAAAACAAAACAGGTGTTTAATATAGTGCAGTTTTTAACTGATATGGCACTTGTAAACTACATCTGCATAACCTATCTTCCCCTCCACTCCATCCCAATTTAAATCTACACCAATCTAGCCACTCTAAGTGTCTGACGAAATGTGTTATTCAGAAATAATGCTACCAGATTCCTCCTGGTTTTTGCTACTATAGATTAACATGGTTCTCCCCTTACCCCTTAGTGGTATGGTAATCATATGTTCCTAATAATTTCCATACAGTTAACCTCTTCTGGCCCCAACAATGTTAATTGTTCCATTACTATAGAAGGCAAGAAAGTCAGGATGAGGATAGGGAACATTTTTCTTTATATCAAGCGATTAGAAAATCTGCTGTGCCTTGACAGATACTTTCAACTTAAAACAAAGCTTACAGAAGAAGCATAGAAGAGAATGATAATTCCTCTCAAGTGCATCTGCTGTTATTAAACATGACTCCAACTGAAAATAATTATCTAGATGCTATTGGTCAAACATACCTATTGAAAAAAATATACTGTGGTGTATCTTCCAACAAAAGAGGAAAAATAATCCTGGCTCAGAACCCTACAAAGAACTCAGCTCCTAGAGCTTCTCATTAATACTGACATATTAACTTCCTTTCTCATACTTGACAGCTTATGACTATGGCTTAGAGTTCATTTAATAGATTTACTTTCAGGCTTCTGCTGGGAATTGTTCCAAAATACAACACAAAGCTTCTCTTATAAAAACTAGCCAAATAATTTTATCTGATCCCAATGCGAGGCAATCCAGCCCTCAGCCTTTGGCTAACAAATGGAAGGAAAACGCCCCATCTGATCATCTCAAACTGGTTCAAGAGGTTAGACCACTGATAAGAAGTTTAGTTCTTGAGTTCCTCTCGGAAGTCTTCCATCAGCAAAAAAAAGGACAGAGATAATATCCGGTTCTCTCTCCCTCTGCAATTCCAGTACCATCTTCTGCATCTGCCCTCTGGGTATCCCATTTTGAAAAGTAAAAGGGAAATCAAACACAGAATTTTTTGCCTCCTTAGCCATTAATTCTTTTCGGTTGACAGGGACACATTCATCTGTTAAATTTTCTCCATGCAACACAGGGAATGGGGGAAACGAATTTGGAGGTGTGTTGCTGCTTTAAAGCAGCTTTGCAGCAATTCCAATGCAGCTCCAAACCTGTCTGTTCTCCCAAAGTCAGCTGTTTAGGGAAGGTGAGTCAATTGATTTCTTGCTTTGCATTACTTTATTTGAGACTGAAGCAAAGCTGGTTTTCCTTTGTAAAGCTACAGCTCTGAAGAGCTTGAGGGCCTGCTGTTTCCCTTTGGGAAATTCTGGCTTTGCCCTGGCTTCCGACTGCAGGGCAAGCATGTAATCTTTCCAATCCTTGTGGGTCCAAGGAGACGCAGTGAAGTTTTAACTCCATGAAGATTAAGAAGCTTCATGAAATGACTGAGGGGAAAGTTTGCTCAATGAAAGTAGGGCAACAAGAAGATTATCCCAAGAATCATTAATGTTTAAATGCAGTAGGAATCTCTGTGGGAGTCCCCACAGTGTTGTGCCTGATAAAACCACCTTCTGATCCCAATGACAGCATATTTGGAAAAGCTGAAGGCAGAACTTTAAAACAACTTCAATCTTCTTAGCTTTTTAAGAAACTGAGTTCTAATATACACACTTTAAACCAGGCTCAGATACGAATTGGCAGTTTACAGAAAAAGCACAATATAATTTGATAAGGTTAGAAAACATTCAGTTCTCCCAGAACTCTGGATTCAGGTTTGCATTTTAAAATAAACTTGAATCCATATTCAATATACAAAGGACTGTGGCATTCCTTAATGAGGCACTTGACAGGTCAGATCCTCGAGTAAATTTTCAGTTCTGTTTAGGACTTGGTGAGAAAACAGCAAGTCATTCTGGATCACATCTGATACTTGTCCTGAACTCCTATAATCCACTCAGAGACTCTGCCCTTTGCATGGAGTTTCCTATTTTATGATTTTCTCCTATATATTCAAAGCAAATCATTAACAAGATGCCTCTTATCTCTCTCTCTCTCTCTCTCTCTCTCTCTCTCTCTCTCTCTCTCTCTCTCTCTCTCTCTCTCTCTCTCTCTCTCTCTCTCTCTCTCTCAATGTATTTCTATTTTACTGAAAGACTCTTGGCAGCGTACAAGTATATTTGGTTTTTGCTTTCTAAATCAAGAACTTGGCACATCGTTAAATTTATTTCTATTACTTTTAGCTCTAAAATTTGTTTCTCTAAATTATCAAGATTGTTCTGAATATTATTTCTGTCTATATTAGTTATCCCCACCCAATTTTCTGATACCGGTAGTTGCAAATCTGGTAAGTGTTCCCTCCACCTCCTCATCCAAGCCATTACTAAAAGCGTTGGAGAACCCAGGTCTGATTCTCCCAGCACCCCACTTGATTCCTTTTCCAATCCAATGGGGAATCATTGATAAATCCTCTTTTGAGTATAAATTTATCTATTTATTCATTTCATCAGGTGCATTTCAATATTATACTCAAAGAAATCAGTGTTTTCTAATCACTTTTTGACAATTCTCAGGCCTCAGTCCTATCTTTTCTTCCTGGAATAGGTAAGTGAGCCAACAAAACTAAAAAAAAAATGCTTGTAATGTCACAGAAGTAAAATACAATCCAATTTCCTAGAACATTCAAGTGTATGTGTGTTTATACACAAACACAAGAATGAGAGCACTGCACTGAAGAATTATTCATTAGACGCATAATGCATTTTAAGTTAAGAAAAGGGAGGAACAACAATTGTTGGGTAAGGCAGCATTTCACATTGCACAGATCCTCAGTCTTCATCCAAAATAAATATTTATTGTATTACTCCACCAGACACAGAATAAATTAAACAATTGTTGCTGAATGCTGCAATACTTTATGATGTTACGAGACACAAAACTGCATCTTAGCTCCGAATCTCCAAATTTTCTACCTTACTATGAACTTGAGTTTCCTTTTTCTTCTTTTTCTGCCCTGCCAGGTTTGAACTAAATAGTTCTTGTATTTATCCATCACCTGATTAAAAAAAAGGTAAAATATAAATAACAACTATAAAATGTTTTTTAAACCATTTTGTCTGTCAGATTTGCACTTCATGCTAAATAGTTCTTATAGCAGAAAGAAAATTTGGACCTATTTTAAATTTCTGTTTAGCTAGCCTCATGAAAAGCCAGCTCCACAAGGACTTTATTTTCCCATCTGCATAATGGATGAAATAAACTAATGAGTAAAATGGGAAACTACCACACTGAGCTGTTCTGATAAGAAATTGATAATAGAAAAAAAACTTTGCAGATTTTATATACTCACCATCCAGACTGGTTCCAGGCATTTCCCTATTTTTATTAGATTAGGGTGATGTATTTCCTATGGAAGTGTGCAGTATTTGAATCTGAAGTAGGCAAAAGTGCATTGGAAGTTAAACCACATATTCCTGAGCTTCCACGGCTACCTTGGGGAGATGCTGTCAAATGCAGCAAGAGTATTTTCATGATTACACTCATCATTAATGTGTATGGTTACAAAGGACTAAACTATGACTTGTATACTTCAGGAGTTTCTCGAACAGAATCCCTTCTAGAGATCCGTATAGCCTCTTATCTTTAAAAAGTCTATTCAAAACTGGCTTTCCCCCCAGGCCTTGGGTTAGCATCAGTGATGAATCCCTCCTAGGATTTTATGCTTTAGCTGAATGTCTTCTTCCAGGATGTGCAATGCTATTTTCTCATTTGGGGGGGGAGGGGAGAGAATTCTACAGCTTTTAATGTTGCACACCACTCCAAATTTTGCCAGTCTTCTAAATTCAAACTAAAACAAACTTTAAAGTTAAAAGAAGAGTAAAAGGGACTTCCTCTGTACATGTATGGGAAATAAAGAGCATGAAGCACTGTAGAGCTTTTATATGCAGGGCTGCATCTGGATACTGAAACTCATTCTGCCATGCTGATATTGGTACACAATAGTTACCATCAGGATGTAAATGAAAGTAATGTTCCCAAACAATGGTGACTTCCGCAAGAGTTAATGCTATTTTTGGTTAGCAGGGAATCATTTGAGTTGGTAATAATCCTGAGTGAATCTCATGCTAATGGTGTCCTTCAAGAAACACCTAGACCAGCACAAATCTGACCTAGTTCTGTTTTCATCTGTTGAAGCTATCCCAAGGAAAGTTTTTTTTAATATATAAAATTCTTTTATTAAAACAATCAACATTGAACATAAAAACATATTGTGCAGCAATCATCATGGCACCTGATAAAGCTCACTGAGGTTGCAATTCCTGTTTCCTTTTGCAACCGTCAGCATCTACTTTACTATCATACGTACTTAATTACTATTGCATGCAAAATGTCAAATGTCAAGGAGTAACAGGCTAATAGCTTCAACTTTAGGAAACAATGATACAAAGAAAACCTTTCCCCTATACTTGACCTATTCTAACTCCAAATTCTGGCATAATTTAGCCCAATCTAGTGATGAAAAACAGGCCTGTCCAGCTCTGCTCAAACACTGATCTGATATGGACTTTTAAGCAATATTTAAGTTTATCTAAAGTCAAGGAAATTGAAATGAACAGATCTAAAATGTGAAGTGTGAGGGAAAACATAAGCTTGAAATTAAAATAAGGTACTCATTAAACTTGAGATTTGAAAACCTATGTTTGTGTAGAGAATTCAACAATATGGTGCTTCTGCTGTTTCACAGCCCTGCAATAAACCCAGACTCCAGGAATGACACAACTACTATACTAATTGCTCCAACCATATGCTGTTTCCACTGCCTGCTTTCCTCACAAGTTTTAGAAAGGATCTGAGTTCCCACTGCTTGCTCTGCCTCGCCTTCTCCTTTCAAAATTGAGTGCGCATATATATATGTACAGAAAAACCTGGTTCCTTTTCATGGAATGTATGCGAAACGTAGAATTCCATAGAGAGCCAGGTATTTGAGCGGTCTCTTTTAGCCATACACCCAGATATAATTCATTTGCAACATATATTATGCATCCTGTAGAGTTCTCATGGTGGAATTTGAGAAATAAACACAAACATGCTTTAATATATTCCCTCTCACAGGGCAAGAGGGGAATGTGCATACAGTACAGAAAAAGCAAGACTTGGCTTATTAATTGTGCCTAGAAATAATTTGTAAAAGTGGATCTGGAGAAAAGGCAATTTCAAGGAGAAAAGGAAGTAGCTGAGCTAACAACCACACAGAGTGGCCATTCTACATGTATGGATAATGTGATGGCAGGAGGGAGAAACTGGGTGGGGTTCCAAAGTATTAACTTGTTCCAGACAAAAAGACTGACTCATAATTTCTTCACAAATATATGAGATTATACATATGTATCAAATACATGTGTAGATCACCCCATTTCCAACTTAGTGCTACCCAGCTATGTCACCTAGGATTCCCAGAATACCCACTTGCTAGTTGGCTGGAAATTCTGGGAAATCTAACATCAAACCCTACCAATTTATCTATATTCACTGGCCACGTCTGAGAGAGATCTGCAGGGGGTATGGATTATAAAGTCTGGTGAACCATGTACAACTTTTAGTCAGGAAAATGTTTAAGAGGAAAACTTTCCAAAACAACATAATGGGATTGAGTGTGCACTGGGACCCAGGAACAGAAAATTAGACGAGAAGGGGATTCCGGAGAATCTTAGATATAATGCCTAGAGCAGACATGTCAAACTTGCGACGTCACATGATGTCGTGCAATGTATCGGGACAGTTTTGCCATTGCCGGCAATGGGGTGGGCGTGGCTTCTGCGTGACGCATCTGGCCCGCAGGCCGGCAGTTTGACACACCTGGCCTAGAGTTCAAGTCAATGGTATTCAGTAGGGATGTGCAAAATGCTTTAATTTTGAAGAGGACTCTTTGATGCCCTCGTAAAATAAAACACACTGTTTTATTCTGAGTCTAAATTAAATCTTAGCTTTTTCCAAGGGCCTTTTTGGGGCGTAATCTAGTTCTTCTGAGCATGCAACTGAGCTTATGATTGGTTTATATTTTCCAGACTTTTTCCAGCCCAAACTAGTAGAGTAGCAGAGACCATTATTTACTGTTGTCTGAATTGGGTGATGAGGGAATAGAGTGTTGAGAGGAAAAAAGCAATTAAGAATAAGATCAGACAAAAAAAAAGAGAGAGAGAGAGAGAGAGAGACTACAGTACTTGCAGTTGCATAACTGCTAGTCTACCCGGTAAATGGGCGCTGCTTAAAAGAAAGAAAAATAAAGAGTTCCTGAATAGGTTCCATGAGGGTTATGCCATGCCTTAACTTGTGCAGGGATAGTTCATGTTACAAAGAGGGGGTACCAATGTAGCTGAATCTGCACAATAATTTGATTAGTCTTGTTTATGGAACTTTGTGTAACATTAATATTATTCATGTACTCAGGGAACACCAGCACTTCTTTTTTGTAGCCACCCCTAATAAAAACACCAGGAAATTTGTTTTTGTCTGCACCTGGCAGACAGGCTGAAAAAGAATCCAGCACCCTATATAGAAATTTGGCCAACATATTTTTAAATTCAAAACATGAAGAAATTCTAGGTAAGAAAGATGTACTATCTGAAAAGAATATTAAAGACTTTAAGAACAGAACAGAACAGAACAGAATCTTGGAGGTCTTCTAGTCCAGCCCCCCATTCAAGCAGGAGAACCTATACCATTCTCAGACAAGTGACTCAGACAAGTCTCTTCTTAAAAGAAGGGTGTTGGCTATTCCTGCCAGCTTAGTGTCATCTGCAAATTTGATGAGTTCCCCTTCAGTTCCCTCATCTAAGTCATTGATGAAGACATTGAAGAGTACTGGGCCTAAGATGGAGCCTTGTGGTACTCCTCTGCTTACTTCTCTCCATGTGGATGCAGTACCATTGAGGACTACTCATTGAGTATGGTTTGTCAGCCAGCTAACCGTACTCAGTGAGTCGTCCTCAATGGTACTACATCTAAGAAACTGGAAAAAAAAATTGATTTTTTTCTATAGAAGCAGAGAAGGGCTTTTTTTGACAACAGAGGGCAATTGAAACAAATTTTTGGTTAATAGAAACAAAGCTGCCTTTCCACTGTTTTTATGGGAATGTAATTAACGTTTTCAAAAATGCGTTAAAATTCATGCCCTTAGCGACATTTTCTAAAACTTAGATAGTAGGTGTCATTCAACATAGACTACTACCCACCCATTCTTGCATATCAAGGAAGCAATAGTTATTCCTGACTTTCAATTTTGTTTTGTGGTTAAAATTGTCAGAATAAAAAAAAAGTTTCTTCGTTCTGCTGGGGGAGAAAATGTTCAGGCTGTTTCAATTTTTATTCTAATGGAATACAGCCGGATGGAAACACTGGAGAGAACATTTGAGTGGGTACTTTGTTCTAAGCTAAGAATAAAACTTATTTTCTATTACCGTGTTTCCCCTAAAGCAAGACAGGGTCACACTTTCCTTTTATCCCCAAAAGCCCACTATGTCTTACTTTCGGGGTACGGCTTATATTGATTGGAAAACAATTGTCAGTTTTATTTTAAGTATTTTAAGTATATTAAGTATTTTAAGTATTTTAAGTATTTAAGTATTTTAAGCAGGAGGCGGAAGTGGGCAGGAGTAATATGTCTTACTTTCGTGGTACGGCTTATATTAGCCGACCCCCTGAAAACCCCAATACGTCTTACAATCGGGGGTGTCTTACTATCGGGGAAACACGGTATACCGTATGCATATCCCTATCAATCGTGGAAGTATGCCATAGGCACTGCTTATGAAGTGGATAAAATTCCTTTAAATGCCTTCAGTACAACAGTGCATTCTTTCTGTACATAAAAGTATATTTATTTTTGAATAGCATCATCAAAGAACAAAGATAATGTCTTGCCAATGGCAACTTTCAAATAAAGCAAAAACAAAAAAAAGAAACAAAGTTTAGTACTGGATACAGAATAGCTGGTAGGGAGAGGAAGAACAGAGAACAGCCAACTGTCATTTAGAGCTGCTGTAGAGGAGACAGAACAATTTTTTTCCTATTAATTTAAAAGGAAGAACTTGAAATAATAAAAAGAAAGTACAACCCCTCCCCCGCCAGATTTTGCTTAAGTATGAGGAAAACGTTCTACTAATATTAGTTTGACAATATAGTAGACTTCTCCAATAGGTGGTAGACAACCCTTCAAAAGGGAATTTAAGGAAAGACTAGAACATTATTGGTCAGGGAAATGCTGTCCTTGTAACTCTGCATTAAGCAGAGATCTGATCAGGCCAGCTTTTAAGTTCCTTTCTCATTTCTATTCCTACAATTTTTTGCATTAGGCTAGCACCAATTTGATATGCAACAAGATACAATGTTTACCTTTCTTCAAAATGTCTTGGCTTCTTTACAGGTGTATATTTTATAAGTAATAAACATAAATAATTCATGCAAATTATGTCCCTGTTAAATGTACCAAAATAAATTTGATCAAAATCTTTTTTCCCCCCTCATCCTCACTCATTCTATTTCTATCTTGTTAGCAATTTTGGGATAGTACATAGTTTTCTGGCATGCCCCATTTTGGGGATAAATTAATCTCAAGTAAGCCTCCAAATATTTTATTTTTAAAAAAACCAACAATAAAAGTAATGTAAAACTTCATATTTGACTTTTTGGTGCAAGAAAATATTGTTTGCTGGGCATTGTTGTGTTTTACACAGAATTGGCTAGGTGTATACTTTTGTGTGAGCCAGTTTGGTGTATTGGTTAAGGCAGGGGTAGGCAACCTTGGCTCTTTTATGACTCGTGGACTTCAACTCCAGAATTCCTGAGCCAGCATGGCTCAGCTGGAAACCTCTCCCGTTCCCCTCAGCATGGCTGGCTCAGGAATTCTGGGAGTTGAAGTCCACGTGTCATAAAAGAGCCAAGGTTGCCTACTCCTGGTAAGGCATCAAGCTACAAACAGGGAGACAATTTCACTATGAGAATCATTATATTGTAATTTTTTTAGACTCAAGCCTCAAAACAGAGGAGATTTTCCTCCCCAGATCTACAGCATCAAAAGTTAAGCAGCAGGAAAAAAAAACCAGGTACTTAAAAAAAGAAACCAGCTTTAGGAATAAAAAAAAAAAAGAAAAGCTCCTGATGGTAATGGTTCTGATGACCAGAGTAATGTAAAACTGAAGCAAGCAAGAAAGGAAGACATGTCAACAAAACAGCAGCTAAGTCAAGGCTGATGACTGGAGAAGGGTTGCAATCCGTCCTTAAAGCATATATACTGGTATAAAGGGATTCCCCAGTTCAGTTTTGGCATGGCAAGAAACCAAAGACAATTGATGATACGCAAGTTGCCACATTAACAGTTAAGGATATATAATATAGTTAATATAAGAATATATACCGGTATATAATAAGTAGCTATCACCATTTAAATATTTTAGTATTCTGGAGTTGTGCTAAATTATGAGTCAGCAACAGGCAGTGATTAATGTTAATATCTATATTCTGTGTAAGAAGGCACCAGGGCAAGTTTACAGAGTTCCTTTCTCAGGTTAAAATAATCCTTGTAAACATATGCTGATGTTTATTATTTACTACCGGTAGCATACTGCCTATCCTTTTTAAGGCACAGTTGGGCTGGAAACTCCAGTTGGTCATCTTCTCAGCAGTGTTATTCAGAATCTTATTCCCATTTTCTTTGTTGCAGTTTCTGCCTTTCTTCTCTTGTCTTCTCTCACTTATTCCCTCACCTCCACAGGACAGAAGATGCATATAATGTCGTTCTCTCTCTGCAGAGGCAAGCGTATTATACTCAAGATGCTTCCTCTTAAAAGGACTAAAATCAATTCTGAATGCTACCATCACAATCTTTTCAAGTGTGGTTGTGGAGCAAAGAGGACAGGATAGCAGGAAGACCCCTCCCTAAACCTAACTATCCTGCATGCCATAGTTGAGACCCCCTAGCTCAGGGGTAGGCAACCTTGGCTCATTTATGACTCGTGGACTTCAACTCCCAGAATTCCTGAGCCAACATGGCTGGCTCAGGAATTCTAGGAATTGAAGTCCACGAGTCATAAAAGAAAAAGAGCCAAGGTTGCCTACCCCTGCCCTA
Source organism: Bothrops alternatus (assembly GCA_034064705.1). Taxonomy (NCBI): domain Eukaryota; kingdom Metazoa; phylum Chordata; class Lepidosauria; order Squamata; family Viperidae; genus Bothrops; species Bothrops alternatus. The sequence goes on from JARGCV010000248.1 coordinate 18,234,809, forward strand.
GCTCTATATCTCTACTGAAAACATAGAACAAACAGGAAATTCTTTGTTTTCCCTCTGAAGAATGTAAATGTAAGCACTTCAAAAGCTCTTTAAAGACACTATTATCTCACCCCTGTATTTGAAGGCAAAAGACCTCTTATCAGTCACTGAAGGGCACCCATTCAGAGGAGAAAAGAGTTAATAATATCAAGTCTGTTTATCCAGATCTACTCCTACCCCCCCAAACTGAGAGAGATTTTCAATATATACTGTATACAAAATACTTGTTCAGATTCATGAATCCTGTGTTAACCTGCAATCTTATTATATGAACCTACTCATACAGTATAGTATGAATCCATGTTTAATTAGAGAAAGTCTTTCATAACAAATACCGGTACCCTTGGAATGGAAATATTCTTTTTCCTTAAAATGGGATGGGGGGGAGGAGATACAGCATGTGAACTGTGAGCCAAAAGTATCTCTAAGCTGTTGTGACACCATGGTCTGACAATATTGCTGGTATGATGTTTAGCAATGCAAATTGCCAGATAGCAGCAGCATTTCTCACTATTGAACACACCCATAAAATTGAACTCCCCCCAACTCCGAATAGGATACCACCTATCTCCAACACAACCCTTGCACAGTTCCAAGATGATTCCACATCCATTTGCACTCTGAGTCAACTGACCCCATTTGGGGCACAGATAAACCCCCAAATGGCCTTCATGACTCTCACAGAGCTAACGGCCAACCCTCAGAATGCTAACAACCAGTTGACTGCAAAGAATATACATCAATCCATTCTCCATTATTCAATCAGAACTGAAGAAGCTTCTTGGATAAGAACTGAAACGTTTTCAAGAAAAAACTAAGAAAGTCCAGTTGCCTTATGAAAAGCACTTTTGGGCCAATCATGATTGAGAATCTCTATAAACAACTCTGCCAAAAATTCAGAGAAACATACTGAACAAATTGGCCGTCCAGTATCTTTATTGTGCTAGTGTTCTTCTCTATAACATCTGCAGGCAATCTAGTATTTTCCAAATATATTGAACTAAAACACTTAGCAGCATGATTGAGCATGGCCAATGGCTAGCGATTATAAAAGTTTTAAGATTTCTGCAGGGAACTCTGAAGTGTGACATGTTTGAGCATCATCCTTTCTGTCAATGGTAAACTTCCCTTTTCAAAAGTCTCAACCCAGTCTCTCAACTATGGTTGGTCTGCAACCAATTCCCTATCTCAGAAAAGAATTTAGACATCCATTAAAGACATACAAGTTTCAGAAGCAGCCAGGTCTGAACCTGTACCAGGTCTGTACCACGATAGGAATCTTATCTATGTATGCCTTGAATTTTGTGGGGAAAAAGAAATATGTATCGAAGTCTGCATAATTCTGATGCAGGAAGAAGATAAATAGGTTGTCAGTGGGAAATGCGTGGCTTTCTAGAAATACAAATCCCAGTTTCCTGCATTACTGACCTTGATAGCTTAATATTGCTGTTCATCAATATTTAAAGGGTGAAAGGTCCTTCATCCTGGAATACACTACTAGTTCCCGAATAATCTGATTAGAAATAGTGACTTGCTTATTCTATAACTGTGGGTAATTTATATTTCAACCCAATTTAAGATCCCCATATTATTTAATAATGACTTTGTGTAAATCCCATCTGTCTATTGGATATATAACAACATTGTAACAGGCAGGACAGAGGCCAGGACTGGGCATGGGGTCAGTTTATGATTAGAATCAGACTGATATATCAAAAGAAAAGCAGACACAAAAATCAAGGTCCTGGTATCTTCAAAACTGGCTTACCGGTTTCTGAAGCATTAATCAGAGTACAATTCAAAGGAAATTTAGTTAGCATAATCCTGGGCAATGAATCTACTACCATTCAGCAATCTCAGAACGTTATCATTATGAAGACATACATTAAGATAGCCACCACAATGCTTTTTTATACAGAAATTCAAAAGAATTTCAGAGAACTCATGAAGTAGAAACAATGAGTTGATAAAGTGTCAAGGAGAGTTCAAATAGGTTATGTTAAGAAACCACAGCCTCAACAACAATCCACACCAAAGTCTCAACCAGACTTCTCCAGTTACCTTCTGCGCAGCAGTGCTAAGTTTAGAGCCATATTGACTTGAATTTATGAGAAAATTTATCATTTCCCGATAAAAGAATTGGAGATGGCAACTTTTATCCAGATGAACTTCTACTGAAATTATATGTAAATAAGCTAAACAGTAATGATAAATAATTTATGAAACTTTCTTCTCAACTTATCAATTATGTCAGAACAGTTAAGGCAGGGGTGTCAAACTGGTGGCCCACAGGCCAAATGCGTCACACGCAGGCCACGCTCACCCCAGCTCTGCAAAGGCAAAAAAAAATATCACGATATGTCATGTGACGTGATCGAGTTTGACACCCAGGAGTTAAGGCATTCTCTCAAAAGATTACAGGAAGAAACCTTCAAGTCAAACTTCCAGAGCCAGAAAGTACAATATGAAGAGACTGACCTAGCTTTGGTGGCTTACATAAAATTATTATACCGCATCTCCTAATTTGGGAGTTTGTCTTGAACTCCCAATATAAAACATAAAAAATAATAAACAAAAATGCAACCAAAATATCTCAGACTCCATCTTAAAAAGAAACAAAATGAATTTCTTTCAAATGTTAGTCAGTTTTTCAATTTAACAGAGCAAAAAGCCTAGTAATTAGAGGTGATATAATTGTAACAGATGCCATCTAGAAAATGTGAAGTTCAAAACTATAATTCTGCTCAATGCTTTTATTACGGTAGATCCTGGACTGGCAGGCGTCCAACTGCTACAACTTTCCGGAGATCCTGGGGTGGTGAAAATGACACCAAATGGATTTTTTTTCTTTTCGCCAGTGATGCAACTATGAAAGACAAAATGACTCTGACGAGAAGGCTTTTCTAATAAGATATTTGTTAATTAGTGAGAAATAAACTCCTGATTCACATTGGAAAATGGATAGCTGAAATAAAAAGGGAAGCGCAAATTCAGATCCTGCTCTGTTCAGCTGTTGAGTCACCTGCACTGTTTTTCAATAACTCAAACACACATTTAAACGTAATAAATCCAGTGGGACATAATCTCCAAGTAAACATGCCTGGGATCAAGCGTCCCATCTTGTTTATCTCACTATGTTCAGTCTTAAAACTTTTTACTAGCTATATTTACGGCAATTGAGTGGAAACAACTCCTAAGAAAGTATTATTGATAATGGTTCTGTATTACATAATATTTTGAATAACTATAATATAGTATCAATAAAAGATTAACTTAATAAATTCCTTCTACTTTTATCACCATTAGATAAGCTTTAGATAAGTGACATAGATGAGATTCCAAAATACAATATTCCTGAATTCATTAAGGAAGAATAGTTATGGTTTGAGTTTCTTCAGTTTATGTCATTCTTTTCTAGAAAAAAAAAAGAGGAATGAAGGAGTATTCTAGTTAACTAAAACCTAAAGGCTGTCTCCTACAAAACTGGCAGTCAGCAATGCAACATACACCAAATTAATGAAAAACGAAATTAATGAAAGGCAAAACTCTTCTTATCTCACGCAACTCTCTTTAAGCTGACAAATCTTAGGTAGTACTGTCTCTTATATGAGATGAATAGAAGGCTAGAAATGAAAGACAACATGTGGATTTCCCATCACATTCCATTAACTTAGAACTGCAATTAGAAAAAAAAAGTTTGTTTTAATGAAAGCATCCCTAATAACACAGCTAATCATTGTTTCTTAGGATTCAAAGAAGCTTCAACTGGTTACACAGCTGAAATCAAAGCCACACACCCAACCCAACCTATTTCTGGAAGCAATATTTGCATCAGCATTCTTGAACTAACTCCTCCAAAGACAGCTTCTCCCCTAAAGTCCAGGCCTTTTATAGAGGCAACACTGGAGAAGAAACTTAGGCTCATTCATTGAATGACCAGAATTAGGTGCAATAAAAAGCGTAAAGTTCGCTTCTTTCTCTCCGCGGCCTGTTGGAGGAGCAAGATGGCCAAGCGTACTAAGAAGGTTGGGATTGTAGGTAAATATGGTACAAGATATGGAGCTTCCCTCAGGAAGATGGTGAAGAAGATTGAAATTAGCCAACACGCTAAGTATACATGCTCCTTCTGTGGAAAGACCAAAATGAAGAGGAAAGCAGTAGGTATTTGGCATTGTGGCTCATGTATGAAAACAGTAGCTGGTGGAGCTTGGACCTACAACACCACTTCAGCGGTGACAGTGAAATCTGCCATTAGAAGACTGAAGGAGCTAAAAGACCAGTAGAAATATATTCTTTGAATGCTATCTTTTATCTCAAGTCATACTATCTGCCAATTAAACATGGCTGTGAAAATGTATCCGTATGCAGTTGTGTCAATACTGGCTTTCTGCAAGCCTAAATGTGCTCCTTCTAATCATTGCAGATCAGTTCATCCAAAATAGGAAGTCAGCACATAAATGATGCTGGAGTAATAAAAATTAAACACTTAAAGAACTCTCACATTATACTGAATTAAACTATTACGTTGAAATTAAAAAAAAGCGTAAAGTTCGATACCAGGAGGCATCCCAGTTCAACCTCTCAGGCAATCACTGGGTGGCTTTTGGCAAGCTACGATTTGTTTGTTTGTTTGTTTTCCTTAGGAACTAGGGAGAGAACTGTCATTCCGCAAAGCGTTCGCAGGAAACGTCTGGGTAAAATGCCTGCTCAACCCATTCAAATCCCTGTATAGCCCTACCGTAGAAGGACGCCTCCACCCTGTTTGCTCTGGAAAAAAGCCCCAAGGCCATTCTCTCTCTCTCTCTCTCTCTCTCTCTCTCTCTCTCCCCACCCCTCACCCCGGCCGTTCACCCCAGCGCCTACCTTTCAATTCCCCGTAGTCCGAGAAGGCTCCGTTGCTCCGGGGGGCCGAGTGGCTCTTCTGCAGCATCCGCATCCGGACTTGCTCCTGCACCCGGGCGTTCTTGAACAGCTCGGCGTCCTGCGCCTCCTTGCCCTTCCTGTCGAGCTGCTGGTCCGAGGGCAGCGCCAAGGAGCACACGCCGTTCTCCGGCTGCAGAGCCGACAAGAAGAAATTATTTTCCTGCATGGTGGCAGCAGCCGAGCAACGGGTACATTAAAACAGGCCGACTTTTTTTTTTTTCTGCCTCAGGCTTCGTTTGACCCAGCGAGAAATTTCCAAGGACGGGAAAGGAAAAGAAAAAAAAAAAAAAAAGTTCTGATAAGCCCGCGGCTCCTCTTCTCCGAGCCCGAGCGGCGCTTAGACACTCCGAAAAGGCGCGAACTTGTCCACAGGTGGCTCCGGCGGGCCTTTCTACCTCAGTTCCTCAGCTCAAGAAAGTTTGCTCCGCTCGGGGCGCGCGCGCGCTCACAACCAGACTCCTATAACCTCCCCGGTCCTGCGCCATCCCCTTCTCCTCCCCCCCCACCCCACCCCGCCACGCCACGCCAGCCTTGTTTTGGTTTCCTGGGGCTCTCCTTGCCCAGGCCTCCTCCCCCCTCTTACTTGTAACACACCTACGCGGTCACACCCCTTTCCCTAGCAACTGACAGCAAGCAAGGAAGGCGGGCTTTAAGGTAGAGCTGGCCAGCCGGTTCCACCTTAAAGCAGGTGAGGGGTTTGGCGAGCAGCGAAATTTCAGATAGAATTCCAAGGGTGCCGAGAGGGCCCTGCCCTGGCCCTCGTCAGCTCCGCAAACCAGCAGAAGCGGTTATGGGTGCGGTGAGGCCTCCGGGCCTTGAGGGGGTGGAGTGGGGTAGCATCTCCTTTCTTATCTTCCCTCCTCCTCTCTGTTGGGAATTAAAGTTACAAATTGCCCTGGTCCGGCCAGGGGACCTGCCTTGACTCCCTGGGGCGGACAGGCTGGAGAGAAAGGGAGGAGGAACGCGCGGGGCCGCCCCGCTTCGGCCGAGCCCAGCTTTTTGCTCCTCTCGCATTGCAAAAAGTACGCGGTCACGGAGGCCGAAGCGAGGAGGACTGGCGCCCCACCCGTGGAAAGTCAAAAGTCCCGGACTGCTTTCTCCGTTCTCCTCACCCAGAAGCCTGGGAGGCGCTATGCCTTGCCAACTGTGCACATGTAGATCAGCAATTACTACTGGTAGGGGCGTCTCGCTTCCGATAGCTGGACTTAAATGAAGTTTCTAGTGGAGCAAAAAGCAGGGAAGGTTATACCAGCCGGTTATTTTTCCCTTTTGCAAAAGTATCTGGTGGGAGTTAACGAACGCAGAGATCAGTGTGGTGGCAGCTGTTGGCTTGGAAGCTTCCCGCAAGGGGTTGCCATATGTACTGCTCTGCTCTGTTTTCGTCTACTTTGGAAGGTGTGCAACGATTTAAACTTGCCCAGTTTCAGAATAAGCAGAGAGAATTTCACCTGTCTACAGGGGACAGCCCTAAGGCAGAGTCAACATTATCTTCCCTGCTTGCTTCAACACACAGACGCACGCACACCCCTCTTTGTTCTTACCTACCACTAACTAGTCAATTATTTTCTTACAGTGCTGTTGCTTACACACATTTCAGTTTGTGAGTTTTTGTGTGCAAGTATTTTTTCCTCCACCTGGTAACCTTTTCCTGTTACTGGACGCTGCAAAATGTCCTTTTATGTTTGTCTCCAGTCTTAACTGAAAGACAGGAAAAATGCATAAGCAGCCCATGACTGAGGAGCATATACAGAGTGCTGTACAGAGTGCTTGCACCTTCCCCACAAACAAGTCTTCCCCAAATCAAATTTGAGGACAGGGACTTTATAAAATGACCATCTCATTTTGTCACCAGTCATATTGTTGTTACCTTTTTCTGGGATAGTTTTTTTTTGTTTTTTTTTTAAATCCCAGGCTGGCTTCCAACTACTATATGGGTACCTAGAATTATTGTACTCTATAGTAAGTTCTAGAATCTAGATGGCAGCAAATGGTCCTACACTGACTCTTCTGTCTCATTCCATCAAACTTGTTGTCTTTGATTAGGTTATATCTATCCAGTAAGAAATATTTACATATTAAGAAAGTTAAATGATATTAAAATAGCCCAGATATTTCCAGTCTGCAAAGACATGACTGGAAGCAATGCCCCTTCAGGAGGGATGGAACCATGGAGTGAGACTTTAGGAATGATCATATTCCAGATACCATTAATAAAATTTGACTACAGTATTAGATAGGATACAAGGCATCCCTCTTGCATATTATTAATTTGGTTCATTCTTGAAACAATAATTATTTCTGCAAATGTGCCAGCCTGCGGCTTGCATAGAACAATAATTATTATATATACCATGTTCATAGTATTGTTTGTATGGTCTCTAGCCAAATAATAATTAACTAGCATTTATGAAGTCCTGTAAGATGTCCAGACGAAAGACTCTCTAGAAGTATGTAGCCTTGATGATAGTAATAGCTAGGCCCAACCCTGCTTAGCTTTATGAATTCCACACAGCACAGCGCAGCAAAATGCTGAGTATCCAGTTATTAAACATTTAGTGATTAAAATATGAACAATTTCTGTGGGGAAAAATGCACGCGCAGCAAACTGCCATGCTTTCCCCCCCACAAACCTCATAACCTTTTGATACTCTTTGTCCTAATGAAGCAGCCACTTTTGACTTAATGCCTCACCTATCTAAACAGATAATATGCTTAAGTTCTTTCCTATCTCTTCCTGTCTTTGTCAGTTCTTTCTCCTTTTGATCTACCTGTATTTGTTCTTACCTGGTCTTTGACCATGCAATGTGTTACTAGAAAATAGTTGCTTATATGAAGGAATTTTCCAATGAAGAAACTTTATGTCAGCATCTAATGGTTAAAATTATGAATGTAAAATGTCAGCATTTAATGGTAAAGCCTATATATGTAACAAGTATATAAGAAGCAATAAACTCAAGAGTTTGTCAAGCTGTGTCCTGCAGCTTCAAACCTCAAGACATGCCTGTGTCTTTTTCTTAGCATCTTACATCTGGCCCCTGAACAGGGACAGTCCCCCATGGAGCAACTGGGACAGCCCCCCCCTTCTGAGGGAGCAACAGCCAACATACTTACCAGTGTCTGGAATAGACCTCTAAGTGCACTTTCATCCTATGGGACCCCTCAGTGGTAAGTAAGGGTTGCAATCTATCTCAGCACCAGCAGAAACATGTACAGGAACTCAGATTTCTGTTACACAAATCAGGCATGAAAGCGCCTGAGGCAGACATAAGGAAGCTGGTGGATGAGGTAGGGAAACATTCCCCTTGATATCCTAAGTGCTGGACGCTTAGGTTATAAGATTGGGAAAAGATAGGGCATACTTTACATCTTGAAGCTCGGGCTCCAGTACAGGTATTTCATCAATGGCATCAGTGCCATCAAGCAGTGGAAAAATTTGGCTTAGATGCTTCAGCAGGGCAACAATTAACTACAAGCCCCACACCTGATTAGGATCAAGTAAAAACTCTGCCTCCGAAAGCATCTTTAATTGGATTTTCAGCTCCTTCTGAAGAGGCTAATTCTTTTGCCTCCTTACGGCCATCATACACCCCCGTAAGGAAAATATTAGAGGAACAATCTTGAAGTAGAAAAAATATATATGGGGAATCGTCAAAAGAATTTAAAGAAACAAATTAAATCAAAATGTACTCCTCTGCAATGTGTTTTGAACAATTGGGATGTTTTGAAACTTCAAGTAGCTGTTAAGTTTAACTCTGTCAGACAATGTCTGGTAGTGCTTTGTGTTGATGTGTAGAAGTATAAATAATATTTAACAAGACAACACTGAAAAACTTTGTAAACCTCCGGTTGGCTAGTTTATCTGATAACAACTAAAGCCATGGAAGAAAAAGAAAAGAAAATTCAAAGAACTGAAAGCAAGTTTTTTTTTCTTCCTTTCCCCCCCTTTTAATCTGGCTCTATTCAATTCCCCTTTGTCAGAGGTGAGGAGAGGAGGCTGCTACTTTCCCCTCACCCATCACACCTTCAATATTCCTTTTAGTCTTTCCCCAATGTCTTTTGAAGTTGCTGGGATAAATTGGAAGTAACCATAAATGTTCCTCTCCTTTTTAATTAAAAGGGGAGGCCTGTTTTAGCCTCAAACCCCAAATTGATGTGTGTGTGTGTTTTGTTTATGTATATGTGTGGCCACCCAGAACATTACGCTTGGGCTTGGAATGGTGAGAAAAATAGAAGATGGTTAAAAACCACATGTTTGGTTGGAATCATCTCATGATTTTTCTCGCTTCTTGTAGGACAGCAGTTCTCAACCTATGGGTCGCGACCCCATTTGGGGTCGAACGACCGTTTCGCGGGGGTCGCCGGACACCGCGGTCCGCCATTTTGTTTTGTTTTTGGGTTTTTTTTCGTCGCGCGCGCGCCGCGCATGCACGGTTCAGGCCGTCGCACGCGCACCACGCATGCGCGGATTGGGCTGTCGCGGTCCGCCATTTTGTTTTTTGTTTTTTTGTTTTTTCGTCACGCACGCGCCGCGCATGCGTGGTTTGGGCCGTCGCACGTGCGCCGCGCATGCGCGGATCGGCCCATTGCGCTCTGCCATTTTGTTTTTTTGTTTGTTTTTTTGTTTTTTTCATCGCGTGCACGCCATGCATGCGCGGTTCGGGCCGTCGCGCGCGCGCCATGCATGCGCGGATTGGCCCGTCGCAGTCCACCATTTTGTTTTGGTTTTTTTGTCACGTGCGCACCGCGCATGCGTGGATCAGCCTGGCGCGCATGCGCGGCGGGGTTGCGCCGCGAATGGGCGGGGCAAGTGGGGTCTCAACCTGAAAAAGGTTGGAAGAGGGTCAAAACCCTCTCTGATAACATCACACAAAAAGGCCTTCTTTAAAAATAAATGGTTTGCCTGGAGAAAGTATGAAATGAAATATTTGTATGTGGAATTGTTTATGCAAGCAGTTAGAATGAAAGTGAATGAATTAATTTGTTGATACCTAAGTGTGTGTGTTAGCCTTCAAACGCTATCCTCCACCCACTCCCTCCCAGGCTGTGAAAGAAATAGTAAACTGCAGATTTTATTATAAAAGTAAATTGAAAAGTAATAGTAAGTGTTTGCATGAGAAGAGTCCCATGGAGAATGTGTGAGAGAATTTATGGAAAATGCACGTGAAGGAGAGAAAACTATTTTTTAGTGGTGAGAAGTTTGTAACAAAAATTTTTCCTGTCTCTTTTGTTTTTCAACTGGCTGTGTTGCTTTAAGAGCAAGAGAAACCGAAAGAAAGAAGGGGGGAACTGTTCGTTTTAAACTTTTTTTCCTCTCTGCTTAGCATTCTGGTTTGCGAATGGAGATGAAATTTAATACCCACTCTTGTAGTTTCAGATTACAAAGTTTTACTTGAAAGAGGAGACAGTAATTGTTGGACAATTTTTTTTGGGGGGGAGGGAAATTGTTGAGTTTAAATTGTTTAGTTAGACCTATATATCTATCAACCAAAAGAAATGACTCTGAATTGTTTTGCTTAAGATTTGTAAATGTTTAACCTACTTAATGGAAATTTGTTTCCATCTGAATGGTATTTGATTAACTTGGAATTTAACTTATTGACCAAAGGGAAATAATCTGGAGATCTCATTGTAGTTCCACCTGTAGCACTTGCCGCAGTTAAGCAAATTAATGACATCTTGAGTACTCAATTTGTGGACAGAATTCCATATAAAAATTGTCACTTAACACTTTTGATATTTCTTACTAGTAAGCTACTTAAAGGAGTATTAGCTGTGTTAGAAGCGCAAAAAGTATATTGTATTGAATGGCTTTACTTATTCCATCCCAAAATGTTTTATCTTTTATCCAGGCTGTTGCTGAAATAACCTTAGGACACAATCGAGCTTGTCCTTGAAATGGGACTGATTTAATTAATATTGTTCTTCCTATCCCAAAATTTGGTTTTCAATTTTATTTTCAGAATAACTTATCTCTTCAGTGTTCTTTAACTGACTATATAGGCTGTATTTCATATCATCTGCTTACACTGCAGTGCAATCCTCACCACAATGCTCAGAATTATCTGCTGCTGTTTTAGCTTTCCACACCTTTTCTCAACAGACTTTTAACTTAATCTCTGACTCTCATTATGTGTGCCAACTTATTTTTAATTTTCCAGGTGCTTACATCACGCCCAGGATCGACCCTAATCTTATGGCTTTGTTTTTAACTTTACAGCAGCTATCCTTTGTTTCTCACATATGTATTGGTCCTTTAAGCACTGCCTTCACAAACAAATAAAAAGGAGGGATCAAGGGTACCTAATTTGGCATGGATAACTCGTCAAGTCAATAAAGTCCTAATAACTTTAAATCAGCTAAATATTTCTTTTCAAAAAAACTACTGCCTACCAGCCTCACTTTCAGCAGGAAGCTGTGATCCCTAATCCATTGGTATGTTATCGGCAATTGCCTGATAAAACCTGGTTAGGTCCAATTCCCTTACTAACTTGGGGACAAGGTTATGCTGCTGTGCTTGCTCCTACACGCCCTCTCTGGATTCCAGCCTGGTGTGTGCGACCAGCCAAAGATGTCATGGCATCAAGTCCAAAACCCAATACCAGAAATGAAGAAGGTGACTCTTCAGACAGCACAACATCCCTTTCGCTCTCGCCATTGCAGTTGACCAACAACCTGGGGCGATGTGAAAAACCTAACATCCAAAGCACAGATGGTTTTGCAGCAACAGGGAAAAGAACCGACACCAGAGAATTTATGCGCTGCCATATTTGTGGTTTTGACTGCAAATTCCTTAGTCATTCTTTGCCTCTCTTTCCTTCTTAATTGCTGCGTGGGGGCTCAAGCTTTCCCACCTCATCCTTTAGAATCACATGATTTCTGAATCATATGATACGGAAAATCTACTCTCTACCTGTCTTATACCTTTGTGTGTTTCAGCTTCAGTTTTAAAATAGTTATACTGGTTTAAGCAATTTTCTATCAGACAATGAATTTCATTATGCAACTATGTCAAGCTGGAGTCATGCCTCTTATATGTTACTCCTTGATGCTATTGTTTTGCATACACCAATTGTAGCTGTGCCTACAAATCTTACTTGTGCAAAAATTGTCAATTGTACTACTTCACCTAAAAAACTTCATTGTATACATGTCAGTCAAAGAATTTTAAATTGTACCTCCTTTCAAGAGGTATCCTTTAATTATGCACATATATGGTTATTCAATGTCCTTTTTTTCTCTACTTTCAATTTTCCACACTAAACTACCCCAGGAACAAGTTACGTTTTGTATAAACAAATGCAAAGTTATATGTCCCCTGACTAAGACCCACTAACTACTTCAGTTTAGGATAATGTCCTCACTAATAAAATAGAGAAGAGTGAGATGTGCGGAAAAATGCACGCAGCAAACTGCCATGCTCCCCCCCCACAAACCTCATAACCTTTTGATACCCTTTGTCCTAATGAAGCAGCCAGAAGGTCATCCACTTTTGACTTAATGCCTCACCTACCTAAACAGATAATATGCTTAAGTTGCTTCCTATCTCTTCCTGTCTTTGTCAGTTCTTTCTCCTTTTGATCTACCTGTATTTGTTCTTACCTGGTCTTTGACCATGTAATGTGTTACTAGAAAATAGTTGCTTATATGAAGGAATTTTCCAATGAAGAAACTTTATGTTAGCATCTAATGGTTAAACTTATGAATGTAAAATGTCAGCATTTAATGGTAAAGCCTATGTATGTAACAAGTATATAAGAAGCAATAAACTCAGAGTTTGTCAAGCTGTGTCCTGTAGCTTCAAACCTCTGCTCAGGACATGCCTGTGTCTTTTTCTTAGCGTCTTACAAATTCCCTTGGATAAGAAAACATTCTCAAAGGAAGATGACCTTGTTAAAAAGGAGTGACTCTTTGTTGTGGGAACAGGCCCCAAATGTGCAGATATTAAGTCAGAAGTTGGGATAATGCTCAGCATTTGCCAGAACTATATTCAAATCTTGCTGAATATAGCCTTCCCCCCCACACACACTTCACAGTATTCTCAGAATATTCATATTATTCTCATTACAGTATACTATTTCTTTTTAAACAGAATTATAAGTAAGAGTAAATTAATAGGGCATGCAGTTAAAAAATACACCAAAATGGAAATAAAACTGCATTTTGCTATCCTTACACGTTAAAAGTGTATATATAACTTGCAATTATTTCAATGTATTCCATCAAACATAAATACCAGCCTCAGATACATTAATTTTTAGATTCATGCTTTTCATTGCATTATGTAATGTGTCTAAAATTTGTGGCACATGATTTGCATTCTCAGCCAACCACTTGAGATCGGCTACTTACATGTCCTTAGGAATGCACCACTGATGTCAGCACAAGCATTCCTTGGAGAAGGTCGCTAGCAATTGCAGAGGACTATGGAGGATATGGATTATCTAGACATGGTTGAAAGCATTCTCCAAGTGAGTTCTTCTCCTATGGAAAGCTGCTCCTTAAAATGAGGATAACCTTAATTTGCATGACTTTCCAGAGATTGGTAAAAAAAACAATATTTTTTAGAAAGCCTTTGAGGACTGATTGTGGATACATCATTAGCTTTGCTACTTGAGTTTCAGTTAATAAATATAACCTGTATCTCTCTCTATAGAGGGAGGGAGGGGAGGGAGGGAGGGAGAGAGAGAGAGGGAGGGAGAGAGAGAGAGAGAGAGAGAGAGAGAGAGAGAGAGAGATTAAAACAACGAAGCACATTATATACTGCTCAAAAAAATAAAAGGAACACATCCTATAGGATTTCTTATAGGATGTGTTCCCTTTATTTTTTTGAGCAGTATATATCCTCATCATACTCCCTGCTCTGTGTTGAATCTTTCATGTGGTATTCTATTTATTCCCACTCTGCATATGCTTCCATCATATACATTATTTCATTCAGCAAAAAAACCCCTTCAATTCCATATTTGTACAAAACATCCTGTAATTCAAGCTTCTTTGTTTTATCATATGCGTTCTCTGAATCAAATATACAACTTATGACCATAATGGAAGAAGAAGGAGCAGATAAGGAGGGAGATCCAGGCGACACAGTATTGAATAACTGGAGATTGTATAAATATTTGTAGAAGTATATACCGAGAAGGTTAGATAAATAGAAGTATTAATGTAAGAGAAAATTAATCTTATTGTATATAATACAGATAGGGAAATTTGAAGAGAGGAGTTGCTCGGACATTACCCCTGAATTGTATCTGAAGAGGGATGAGAGGGAAGAAAGGAGAGGAGAGAGAAAAGAGTAAAGGAGGGGAGAAGGAAGTAGGAAGGTTGGAGGAGAAGAGGAGAAGTGGGAAGAAAGGGGAGGAGAGTGGTAAAAGAAAGAGAAGAGGAGAGGAAGAAGAGGGAAGTAGGGAAGAGAAGAAAGGGAGAAAGAAGGTAGAGAAGAAGGAGTGTGGATGCAGTGAAAGGAGAAATGGGCGAGCAACACCAAAAGTCATGTGTATGTATTTATTTCATTTTATTAAAAATATCTTATATATGAATGTAAAAATGTAAAAAGAATGTATGTTAACATCTGATAAATATCATGGTATATATATGGGGGAGAGTTTGAAAAAATAAAAAATTATTAAAAAAAAAACTTATGACCATAATGGAGCCTGACTATTATACTCATAAATCATGACAGTCTTGAAGCAGGTCATCACACCTGATTTTATCTTTTTTTTTTTTGCAGCAGTCATTAAGCAAATCCATTGTTTGCTATGAGGTGATTTGCTGACAACTAGAAATAAATACTGGGGTTTTGGCAAAAATGTGGTAAATTTGTGGCCATGTGACCATGGGATGCTGCTGCAAACCGCCCTAAAGGTGGGCTGGTTAATGAGTACCTGAAATACAATTATGTGATTGGGCAGGTGGTGACCATCAGAAATTCAGAAACGGGCCATACTTTTTGATGTGTCTATTGTAACTTTGAACAGTTGCTAAACTAGGAAGTTGAGGAATACCTGTATACTTTCTGACATTCACATGTTTCTAGGTCCCATGCTGGAGAGCAAAATTATGCCCACAAAACACCACCCTGTACACTCCAAATTCTGCTCATTGTCATCATTCCTATATTTCAGTCAGAATTTTGCCAAATGCCTTCCTAGGGAACACAGAGTTTTGCATTCACTCCTACTACTTTCTCTTTGTGCAAGGAAACAGTTGTCAGGCATGGATGCAATCTCTACAAGTTAAATAAGTCACATAGCTATTACATAAATAAACCGCAACCATATTTTAATATTTCTCCAGAAAAACATCTATTCCTGTTGTTTTATCATTTGAAAGCATTATCGCAACATTTATGACTTCCTCATCAGTTTTTTTCATAAGTTCTAGTATTTATAGTACTTCATTCAAGCCCCCTCTTCAGCACATCACATTTTCCCCATATAAAACTGTAATATACCAGCATTCCCACACTTCAGTTCCATCCCAATTCACAGTTATTTTTAATTACATGAACTCTGCTGGAGGCTTTTTTTTTGCTGTCTTCACAGACTTTCAAAATAATATAAATTATTTAATCATGTAGTATTTTTACTTATATCAAAATTGTTGTGCATTTTCTCTCCTTCCCTAACCATCCCTTGCTTTGATTATATTTTTGCAACCATATTTTGTCTCTTTAGACATTATTCAGTATATTTTTCTCTCCCTTATTTTTTGTAACATATTTCAATTCTTACCCACAGTAGTGGCTATATCTCTCTATCTCCATCTCCATCCCTATACTTTATCCACAGGAATGTTGTAGGAATCATCATTTCCACAGGCATTATTTTTCATATTTAGTATAACTCTACACATTTCTATAATATAAATCTCTACTCCAAATAGCATTCACATCCTATTTCCTTTCATCTAGTTTCCATTCATTCTGTTGGGGAATTAAACTACAAGTTTAATAGAGGACTCTATTTTTATCTAGATAGAGGATTCACACTTTATCTTCTTTCAATAGTTTTGTTTTCATGTTTGTTCTTTTCACATCTTTCCTTTTCATTCATGTCCCTTTCCCCCAAAATCCACTATTGACAATGACCTGTTCCACGCTGAGAAATTCTCATTATTCTTATATCTTTGTATTAGTCTTTTACGATAAAAATGAAATTAGTGGTGCTTTTTAAATAATTCTTTTTTTCGTGTATAAAAATAAATACAAAAATATTTGTTTAAGCAACATACAGTATACATAATAGACACCTTTTCTTATCAAATATTTGCCGTTTTCAGTCATTTTTTGGTTTCTGAATAACTTAATCATATTCTGTGTACTCTATCATCTTATTTTCAGATAATGAAAATTTATGTCAGCTAAAAGAACATCGCCCTCCTCAACCCTCTACTTTGATTGCTTTTCTTCAGAACATTGCATAATTTTTCTCAAACTCCTAACCAGATCTTCCAACATCACCATTCTCTATCTACAACAGCAGTTCTCAACCTGTGGGTCGCAACCCCATTTGGGGTCAAACGACCATTTGCGACCCCATTTGGGGTCGAACGACCATTTCACGGGCGTCGCCAAACACCGCAGTCCACCATTTTTTTCCTCATTTCCCCTATGCGCGGGGTAGCACCGCACATGCGTGATGTGGGCCTGTCGTGCCGCACATGCGCGATGCGGGCGGTCACGCTGCGCATGCACGATTTGGGCCACCGCGCGCGCCGCGCATGCGCGATTTGGGCCATCACGCGGTGCATGCGCGATTTGGGCTGTCGCGCACGCGCCACGCATGCACAATTTGGGCCATCGTGCCACGCATGCGCGATTCGGGCTGTCGCGCCACACATGTGCAATGCGGGCCATCGCACCGCGCATGTGCGGTGCAGGTCGGGGTCGTGCCACGCATGGGCGGCGCAGGTTGGGGTCTCGGCCTGAAAAAGGTTGAGAACCGCTGATCTACAAGATATAGATTCCATATTTCCTATAACAGCCAAGGTGACCCCAATTCATTGAGGCTTTTACAGAATGTTCTTTATTAAAGAGAAGGTCCAGCCTTAGTCATGTCTATGTTATACACAGAATTCCTTGCAAATGGTAAGAATAATCTTAGTCAGTATAGGTACATTTTGGCTAATATCCCAGAGGTGAAACCTAAATCAATCTTATTTCCATGTGAAGGTCTATAATCTAGGCAGTATCTCAACTCAATATAACATTGACCGCATCCCACTAATTAGGCACACGAGTACACCAGTACACACTTTGAATACTAATCCTAGAGAATCTTAGAAAGCTTATTGGGGGAGGAGGGGAGAGCAGTCTTCAACATGACACACTGTATTCTTATCTGTAACAGCCTAAGTGCAAACAGTGTTATCCCACCCAAGGTAACACTGCTGACTTGATACAGGAAAACAGTACGAGATCATTTGCATGATTCATCAGAGAAAACTTTTTGACTTTGTGGGAAGTCTACCACAATGGGAAGTGGGTCAGCCTGTGGTGACCACAGCCTAAACTATGCATGACATTGATGTGTTCAGCTCAAAGTCTAGTCTTTTAAGATAAAATCTCTGATCTGTCCTAGGTGTTGTTTGTGCTGATTCAGTGTACTTGCTTCTTTGTTTCTAATGGCTGGATACTCTTGAGTGTTCCAAGGACACCCAGTCCTGCCACTCCTTATAGTGATCTTTTCTAGCTTAAATGGAGATTGAGACTTTTCAGATGAGCTAGATCTTGTTGTCAGCCTTTCCCTCCTGTTTGTTCTTCAGTGCCATTTCACTAAAGAACCACTGGTCTTCCTTATTTTCTTTAAAAATGATAGAGAGACAGACAAGCTTTTTTTTTAGATTTTTTTTTAAAATCCTGCATTTATTATTTTTATTTTATTATGTTATTTGCCCAAAGTAACAAGTAACAGGCAGATAGTGAAAAAGCTTTCCCCCATCTCTAACAACTGTGCTGGAGCCACCTTGCTTTTTATGCTATTTATTTATTTATTACATTTTTATGTAATATCCATCTCTCCTATAAGGTGACTCTGGGCTAGGTGATGAAGTCTCCAATAAAAGCATCAGATGCAAGGAGTGTACTGTATGTGTTGCAAACAATGGAGGAGGAGGAATCATTAGATAAAAGTGGAGCTAGGCTTTTGCTTCCTTCCATTCTTCAGTGTGCATTCACTTTTTAAATAATGATTTTCCAAAGCATTAGAGTTAAACAAACTAAAAACTAGTACAAACTACAGAAAATAAAAGAACAAAAAGAAAAAAGTGTGGAAAAAGGGAAAATATTAAAAAAAAAAGAAAGAAAACATAAGTGCAGAATAAAGAATAAAGGAAAAGAAAAAGAAGTGACTCCCCCATTCGTCACAACAAGTATAAAAATTTTAATAACTTATCTTCTAAATATAATCTCTTCATCCTATATCTCTTATGTATAAACAGATCCTTGAAATCTCTTCGTTCAGTCCTGGTCAGCAAATGTCCATTAAGTATTAGTAGAAATAACCACATATCTATTTCAACTTTGGATCAGATAAAGCTACTTCATACTGCTTTATATATAATCATGATCTTGAATCCCTTCAAAGGTACCTTATCACTTTTCATTTTGTCAAAAATTTCAAATCGGGTGGCTACGAGATTAAGGGCATCGATGAAAACAACATGTACTTAGTACCTCAGGCACAGAAATCACTATGTGGTATTTCGCAGATCCTTTTTTACACGTTTATCTTTGCCTACTGAATCATTAAAGAAAGTGTACCTGCTAACTTTCACATTCAGAATGAGGCCATTTGAATCTTTTCTTGCCTTTTTGTTTTCATGTCACTAAAACCTGCAGCACAAAAAACGAAACGGTGTGTTATCCACACATCTCTAATACATTTTTGCTGCTGTTTCCCCCTTCTGGTTGTACTACCAAACTGAATTGCGCTGATACAACAAAAAATAGGTGCATGAGTTAGGCAGCCATCCCCAAATCTGGTACCTGCTGGTATTTTGGATTTGAGCTTCTAAAAATCTTTCAGCCACCTCAGCTGCTTGCACCACATACCGGTAGCTAAAGTTATTGACATACAATATGCCTTGCAAGTAATCTTGCAGGAAATGGCCTTACTTTAAAGCAAACTCAGAGAATAAGCAATTCCCTGTTTGTTTCTTGTACATTCTTGAAAAGTACAATCTCAGAATTTAAACAATGTACCTTCAGGTGATCCCTTTCTAATGGATGTTTTGCATCTGAAAGTGAAGAATGCCTGAAATACAGTTAGCCCTCGACTTATGATTGCAATTGAGCCCAAAATTTCTGTTGCTAAGTGGAACATTTGTAAGGTGAGTTTTGCCCCACTTTATGACCTTTTTTGCTATAGTTGTTAAGTGAATCTGGTTTTCCCATTGACGGGAAGGTTGCAAAAGGTAATCCAGGACACTACAACTGTCATAAATATGAATCAGTTGCTGCCAAGTATCTGCATTTTGATCACATGACCATGGGGATGCTGCAAATGTCATATGTATGAAAAATGGTCACTTTTTCAGTGCTGTTGTAACTTTGAATGGTCACTAAATGAACCATTGTAAGTTGAGGACTACAGACAGACTATCTGGAATTTTGGAATTGTGAAATTTTAGGAGTTTGGACAAAGACATTTTTTCATCCATGCATATAAACTTACACTTGCTCCAGCTCCTCTTTTACATCACCATACATATGTGGAATTGCATTATTAGCTTTTAAATTTCCCTTTTCAACTTGCCATCTTTCTATTAACTCCTACTACAAGCGGTTTATAAGCTTCTAGGATAAATAGGTGCAGTCTAATTTTCTGGTGTGCTAATGTTTCACTGGCAGATGGGGAAGCACAAAATGATTTTTGTTTTGTAGTGTAATTTTCAGCAACTCACAGGCAACTGAGCAAGGACTGATTGGGATCCTGTTTTTATTACTGTAATCTTGGTGTAGTATAAAACTGAGATCCAGGCTTTATTTGAACAGTCTTCCTTCGTGTTGAAGTTGTTTGAATGTTTCTGTATCTTGATGACCTCCAAGGTCCCTTCCTATTCTATTCTATTCTATTCTATTCTATTCTATTCTATTCTATTCTATTCTATTCTATTCTATTCTATTCTATTCTATTCTATTCTATTCTATTCTATTCTATTCTACTCTACTCTACTCTACTCTACTCTACTCTACTCTACTCTACTCTACTCTACTCTACTCTACTCTATTCGTTTGGCTAGTCTAAAGAAAAGAAGAAATAGGGGAGACATGATAGCAGTATTCCAGTATTTGAGGGGCTGCCACAAAGAAGAGGCGGTCACGTTATTCTCCAAAGCAGCAGAGGGCAGGACGAGAAACAATGGTTGGAAACTGACCCAAGAGAGAAGCAATCTGGAATTAAGGAGAAACTTCCTGACAGTGAGGACAATTAACCAGTGGAACAGCTTGCCTCCAGAAATTGTGGGGACTCCATCACTGGAGGTTTTTAAGAAGAGACTAGACAGTCACTTGTCTGAGATGGTACAGGTTCTCCTGCTTGAGTAGGGGGCTGGACTAGAAGACCTCCAAGCTCTATTCTATTCTATTTTATGCAGTTATACATTATACTTTGACATAGTTGTCAGTGCTTGTGTGTTTTCAAATTGGGTCTTGTATCCATTATGAAGCAGCACATGGTTTTTCAAGCTAACAATGTCTTTCATATTCTTATTCATAGTAATACTGCATTTTGTGATCCCAGTGTATACTGTCCACAACTGCAAGAGATGGTGGTAAATGGCCGATAATGAGAGTGGATTTTTGTCATCCTTGGATGGGTGAATGATTTCTTGAATTTCTTCTTGGCTTGCAGATGGTTTTAGGCTGTGTTTCCCTAATACTTCACCAGTTTGAGTAACCTTCTTAGTATAGGAAAGTAACACTTTTCCTACTGGATGTAGTCTATTTTTGGATGCATATTCGTTATTGTTTTTATTGTTGGATTGCATTGTCTGCTTAATCTCCCTGGCAGAATGTTCATTAGCTCATAGAGTGCTTTCCAAATGACAAGTAAATCATACTAGCACTTGCAGCTATTTATAGAAACTACTGAGATATATAAACTAACAATTTTAACAATATGGAAGGTAGTTAGAAGGTCAATAAAGACTGGAACACTATATCAAAATTTTAACATCCCTTAATTAACCAGCAGCAAAAGTAATTTATAACAGCTTCACTTGAAAGAACACCAAGCAGTAGCCTAAAATAAGGCAAATCAGGAATTTCTTCAAAATAGACCTAGGTGAAGAGCCAATCATCATTCTTGGATTCCTGACATGGACCAATTAGAAATCAACTCAGCTGGAAATGTCCATATCAGTCCTTGCTCATTTGGTTATCAGCTGCCAAGGAGACTCTGTGAAACAGCTGATTTTGCTTCTGAAGTTACTACCCACAGATGCTGGAGAAATAATAATAATAATAATGATAATGATAATGATAATAATAATAATAATAATAATAATAATAATAATAATAATAATAATAATAATAATAATAAAGTTGGAAGGGACCTTGGTGTTCATCTAGTCCAACACTCTGCTCAGGCAGGAAACCCTATACCATTTCAAACAAATGGCTGTCCAGTCTCTTCTTAAAAACTTCCAATGTTAGGACACTGTTAGGACATCAGAAAATTAAATTGAAGCTTATGATCAACCTTGCCCATAAAAACTACACTAGCATAAATATTACTACATTTTAATATACCAAGCTAGTTTTGTACATATTAACTATATACTGTATTATATATATATTACATTATAACTATGTACTGTATTATGATATATGTATTATAACTCTATTATATGAACTGCTAGAATAGTCTTTCATTCTAAAGCACAAATTCTTATTATAGAGAAATTGCAAATGTAATTATAGGAATATGCCTAGAGGTCTAACATTTCATTACTCTGATAATGTATACTCAATTTACTTAATTTTATATTTGTAAATGTCTTTATCTGTTTACTTTGTGCTATGCTTTTTTCTCTTTTGCTTCTGTTTCTTTTTTTCATTTCAAAATGTTTTACACACATACAATTGCATTGTCACCATAGATGATTTTTTCTTATGAGACAGCCTAGTTTTGAAAAGAAAATCTTTAATTCTCTATTCACTCTCAGTTTATATATATAATATATATATTAGATACAAAGAGTATCAGTGTTGCCTCGGGACACACAAGAAATCATTTATTCTTTATATTGCCACAAATTTGAGTTCTCTTTTAACCAGCAACTGCTCACTTGGTTTGGACTGTGAATTTAACATCTAACATTGCCCCAGGCTAGGTATATTCATATTGATTTTTCTCAGAACCTTACACTATGCTAGTGATTTTAAAAAATGCTTGCTTGAAATCATTTTCATCTACATTTTCCTGCAAAATATACATATAATCAATTGGAGGACCCTGTACATTGCTGAAAATCAAGGATGCATTGATTTGATTAAAAAAACAACAACCTGTTGAATACTTTCCCCAGTATAAGGAAAGATTGTGCATCATTACCACCATTTTTAAAGGAAATCTTGCTTGCTGTTAACAGTTTTTAAAATATTTCTGAAATGCAGGAGAATTCCTGGATTGTCCAAAGTATAGGCTGTAAAACACTGAATAAAAATAAATGTATTAGCATTGCACTTTATATTAAACTTAGAACTGCCCAAAATTTGCTAGGCAGAAGCTTCTGTTTGAATAACACAAAATTTCTTAGCCTCTGGGAATATGATTACCAGTCCTGAGTTAAGATGATCTTGGTGAGATGATAGATGTAGGCTTATGTAGATTCCATACAACAGGAGTGTCTTAGGCTGGAAGATGCCTACCTCTCAGGGATGTTGTAATGTTCTGCAGTGCCATTTGGATTTCAAATGTCTAAGGGTCATTTCCAGTTGTGCCTTTAGAATTCTCTGTTATCGGAAATAGCCAGAAATCTCAGATGTATTCATAGCACCATATAGCATAGAATCCTAATTTGAGCATGACAGATGTTGATGTGTGCCAAATCCACTTGTAATGCTAGCCTGTTCTTGACTTATTATTTAACACTTCAGCCTCATAAACAGCCTCATAAATAGCCAAATAACAATGGGTTAATCCTGGGTCATTTACACAATCTATACATGAAAATACCCATTCAATGGCAGTTTCTTGAAACCCATCTGCCTCCTTTTCCAGGTGGTGTCATTCAGTTTCTCCCTCAGCTCAAATTTCTCTCTCACAGTCAGTCACAAAAGCTTTCCGAGGCAGTCTTGCAGGGCAATCAATAAACTTTTTGTCTCCACTGGAGTACCAAAGCAGTTCAGCCATGAATGCGAAACACAAGACGAGGCCATTTGAGAGTTGCATCCAGTGCAAAACTATGAACTGTCATTGGAAGCTGTGACTTCATGCGTGAATACAGTAAAGTCATAGCAGATGGCAATGGAAGGGGCAGATGGAGGACAGGTTGTATCAATATTATGAATACTGAGAACTGCTGCTGTATTCAATAGTATTTCTAGCATGTAAAAAGGCAGCATATGTTTAATAGAATTGATATCCACAAAGAACCGCAGCAGCGGTTGATGTGGTTCTGCTGTGCTATTGGAGCAAGACAAGATTATGTCCTGTCAGGCACTCTCCAAATGTATAAGAACTGCCACTCTCCATATTTCCAGATAGTAGCAGTGCTGGCTGCAAAATCTGGGAATTATAGCTAGAAAACGTTGGAAAACAGTAAAGAGGTTGGACTAGATTGGACCCCGAGCTTGTCTTTTTGTCAGCCTAGGTCATAAATATCCACTTTGACAGACAGTGCTCCTTAAGGCAATCTCCCCATCTGGCACTCTTAGACTTCAGTTCCTGTAAGACACAAGCAGCCCTGCCCAATAGCAGAAGACTGAATTTTATATAGTCTCAGTTAAATTATTTGATGAAAATATCCTTAAATAGTCTTAGTTTTATTTGGCAGTTGAAAATTTCCTTGACTACTGAACAGACTTTCAGATACGTTATCTTTTTTCCCCCTTGAATCACATGTAAACATATGACTCTGAATACAAGTAGCTAAAGAATATGAGTGGTGGGGATTTGATTGTTTATGACAGGGGTTCTCAACCTTGGGAACTTTAAGACTTGTGGACTTCAACTCCCAGAATTCCTCAGCCAGCAAAGCTGGGAGTTGAAGTCCACAAGTCTTAAAGTTGCCAAGGTTGAGAACCCCTGGTTTATGAGGAAATAGATTGCTGGGCTGGAGAGACCTTTTGTCCTTTGTCGTGTTATTTTATGTCTCATTTCTTGCTTAGCAATCAATATTTTAAAAGTATCCTTGGAGTCTACCATTGTCTCTAACGATAGACATTTCATTATGGGTTACCACTCCATACAGAATTACTTCCTGTTTTCCACCTTAGGTCTTTGGTCAATTCCCCGTTGGGTTTTATCCTACCTCATACCCCTCTAATTTGGTGACCCTGTGCTATTGTTAAGAGCCAGACTTCCCATTGTCACTGTTAATAACCCCCTGCTGCCTTTAAAACATCTGATTGATGCATATGCAACAGGCACATAGAGATAAACCACATTTACACACCATTCAGAAGAGACAATAAAAAACTAAAAAGGGAAACAAAAAGATTATTGTTGCCAGCAATCCATACACAGATAAGCAGGGGTTAATACCAGACAACAAAACAGTGAACAACAACCTAATCAAAGAACTACCAAGGAGAAACACTCACTATTTCTCTCTCTCACACACACACATACACAATAGTGACAAGGCAAGCTACTGCATATAAACAGAAAGCAACCCCACTCCATTCTAGAAATGAAGATGTTACCTAGCCTGGTAATGAAACGTTTGCATGAAAATAATCAAATTCAGAAAGCCCTAAGGACTCTATTGATACATACTGTGTTAGCAGTATGTTATTATTAACAGCAGAGATTTTATGGCTTGCTAAAAGCCACAATCCTTTCTGGAAGGTCTAGCTCAAGATTCTTCACTGCATAGTAATCACAATAGAGTAGAAGCTGCTAAAGCAACACTATCCATAAAATATTTTATGCTAATATTTTATTCTAGAAAAATGATGAGTCTATAAGAATATGTTGCCTGTTAAGTTAGTAAAGCAGAAATTTAACTACTCTCTGATATGGCTTCGTAATGACTGAAACCCTACAATGTGGATAAATTAGAAGACTGCAATTGGCCCACCTCTTCAAACCCACTTCAGGATCTTCAGATGAAAGTTGCAGATACAAAGAAACAATTATTCATACTTTTAATTCCTGTTCCATGTACTTTACACCAAGGCTTTTCAACCAGTGGTACGGGTACCACCTGTGGTACATTGGCACCTGGCAGGTGGTACATGACCATCCTAAAAAAGTGGTAGTGGGGGAGGGGAATGAGCTGAACCAGTGGCAGCATCGCACAAGCCTGAGCAAGAGATGGCTGGAGCTGCAGGACTGTCTCCAGCTGGAGATTGGTGCTGATCCTGGCGCTTCTGCTGAGCCCAGAAGAAGCGCCAATCAGCTTGAATGTTGCAGCATCTCCAGGGTCTTATGATTTACATTCAGATGCTTGGCAACTGATTCATATTTATGATGGTCACATTGTCCGAGGGTCATGTGAAGTAATCAAAACCTGCTGCAGCCACCCAGCAGATGGGGGGAATAAAAACCAGGGAAGAAGTCAAAAAAGAGGAACCAACTTCTTCCTTGGTCCAACACCTTAAAGCCACAGGACATGAAATCGACTTTAAAAGACTAGAACTATCGCCAAAACTGAACACTTTAATAACAGAATAATCAGAGAAGCCATCGAGATAGAAAAACACCCACACAGCATGAATAAACGAGATGATACCTCCTGCCTACCAGCCATTTGGAAACCCGCCCTTATTGACAAACAAGTCCCTAACACAAAGAATGACACCAGACCCACACTCACAGAAACCACACAGGATGTCACCACCACACATCCACGCAAAAAGCAAACCCAAACCCACACCGATGAGGAGGCACGACCACAAACTAGAAGCCAGACCACAGCCGCATCATTAGCCACTTTAAACCCTTCCAATCCATACATGAAGCAAACTGACACCCAACATGAAGATGAGGCACGATCACGAATGCAAAGCCAAACAACAGCAATGCAGCTCACCATCTCAAATCCCCCTGCAATTCAGACTAACCTGAGTGCAACAAAGCCCCCACCCAAACAGAACACTCCCCCAGCCAATCAGAGCACAGCCAACCCCCCATCCAATCAGAGCACAGCCAAGCCCCTAACCAATCAGAACACACCTCCACCCAATCAGAACACAGCCAAGCTCCCACCCAATCAATTCATACCCCCACTGGCAGTTAAAAGGAAGAAACAGCTACAATCACACATTGCTCCTAGAAGCACGAAGCTGAAAACACCAGCCTGAAGATGACGAATGGGACTTCGTCGAAACGTCGCCAAGACACTTCCAATTTTATGTGGGAGAAAACCCGAATAACCAAAGACCTACATATATATACCGAGAATTGAATACAGAGAATCAGAACATATCTAAAAAATAGCACTGATTTTAAAGTAAGAATGTATTTATTTTAGCTCCAGTCACCATGAGTAAACATGACTAAAACACAGGGTGTCTGGCCCCATAGCATTTCATTAATTGTAAGAAATAATGAACAGATTCAATTCTATCCCCTTTATCCAGTCAAGGCATTCAATTCTTTTGCATGGGGCCATGATGAAGAATTTTGGCTTTTACAGGGGGGAAGAGGAGCCAGCAGTAGCAAGATCGCTGTGACCAGCAACTAGCCTCTTTTCAAAAGGAGTAGAAAGATCCTCCATTTTAATATAGTACACTTCCTTTTTAATTTGCAATGATTGGGAACATACAATATACTAAACACTAGTACCAAAGTCATCAAACCTTATTGCTGAATTTATGTTGTTGAGCTTGTTAAGTTCAAACAAGCTATATTGTGACTTAACCACATGCTAAGCTGTGTTCCCACACTGTGCTGAACCATAAACCACCATCCAGTATTATTTAATGTATTGTGCAAACCTAACCAATTTTTCAGTGTTTCAAGCAGAAATTTAAAAAAAACCACACTTAGAGGTGCCAAAAAAAAGAAAAAGAAAAGAAAAGGGTGTGTTTGTTGATTTAAGCAGAAAGAGTGCAATTTATGAGTGTCTCACCCTCCAGTCTAACTCTTACAAGACTTCCTGATGGGTGACTCTTAGCCTCTCCCTCTAAAGGATGACTGGGCTTGATAGAGGAAGACCATCACCAACCTACTCTTGACCTTCATGGCAACTGCTGGAGAGATTCCAGGTCCCTTGGCTTCTTTTGGCAGTCAATAATATTTTTCCTTAGGGGAAGGTAAGGGCCAAATTGAACCCTGTGTATGTTTACTAATTTATCTGAATCAGCTGAAGCTCTCTCTCTGTATGTAAGGATATGTGTCCATTTTATCACTAAAGTGGGGAGAGAGAAAATTCATCTTCTTTCCCCCTTACCTGCCTCTTCTTCTTTTCCAAATCAACTTTCCACCCTATCTTAGCTCACTTTTTGTATCAAAATATGTCAGATGGATACGAATTTAAGGAATATAAATTAAATCAGAGATGCAATCTGCTTTCTGAGATCATTTCCCCAATCTACCTTAAAAGGACCGCCCTGAGAAGCAAATTGGCAAGTGTATCCTGAACAAACAGCACACACCTCAGGTGCTCAGATTCAGGTGGGAGGCAGCTCTTAACTACAGGTAGTTCTGTTTCTCTTCATGTACCACCCAATGGGCTTGTCTTTGCCCAAACCTTCTCTTTGCACAGGGTGCATGCCTGGAGTAGCATTTCCCCAAACTGGCATGAATTTTGGGCAGCAACAAATCATTCCTAATAAAACTGATAAAGCTTCCTAAAGTTGCCAGTTGTGCTCAGGGAAAGCATCTTTCAATGTGAAATGGAGCCAAACTTGGCAATCACTGCACTTAGCAATTGCTCCATGTGCAAGTTAAATCTTGTGTAAAAGTTCTGTGGTTGGTTACGCCCAGCCCAAGCCTGGGAATCTCCCTACAGCCATTCCAAGATCTAAGTGAATTCCTAGCTAGCTGCAAAAGAGCAGATGAGTGTCAGGGAAGCAATTGGTTTTCTTCTCTCTTATGAAAACAGATGGGTGTTTTTCAACTGGCAAGTTTTCAGTCATTTCTCTCTGTTATAATGGTAGTTGTTGCTTTGCACAGTTCAAGGGCACTGCATTTTATTGTGTTACATATGTTGCCTGTGTGGGATATGGATAACTTTTGTAATGGAATTGGATGAAGGCTGTGGGCACCATTTTGAAATGCTTAGAGGGAAAAACAAGAAACAAATGAAATAAATGAGCTACAACATTATGTTCTATCTATGTCCATATTTGTTTAATTCTATTAAGACTTTCTCTGCATGTGTTTCTATATGTACCCATATGCAAGTTGTGATAAACACATGTACATTTTTTCCAGTTGATGCTGTTTCAAGGAATGATTCATGATGGAGATTAGAAAGATCTTATTAAATGACTCTTTTATTAGCACAATAGAAGAATAGCACTGATCTATTTTTTTTGAAGTAGCATTATAACATTATGGATGTACCATATTAGTAATGCTAATTAAAAAACCATTTTAAAATACTGTAATGTTTTTGTCACTGCCACCATAAATCATTTTGTTAAAATGACAGGATTTCCTCCCAGCATTAGATATATTTAATTGTAATATCATGGTTACAAATATTATTTTTGACTATTTCAGTGCTTTAGCACTAGTTCAGATATTGATTTTTTAAAAAATGATAACTTATCCATTCAAAAAGTTATACTTGGAGAGGTTCATCTGCCTGTAAAATAACTGCCTTGTGTTAAAATCAGATTTCTTTAAAAGTGGAGAGTAATTTTACTGGTATCTGTACATATGGAGATTATTTGCTCTTCTGTTCCCAAAAATTATGGGCACAAAATCTTTACAAATGGTGATCATTTTCTGTGGAATTTACATAAAATGTGAATGTTAAATTAGGCTGAATCCACAGTAAACCTGTTTGAAATCATCTACATCTTTCGCTACTTCTCTTAGACTTAGCCTTCATCTTTCAACACAACCATTTGCTTTGTACCTTTCAAAAACAGAAAATAATACCTGTTTTATCATGGAAAAACTCTAATGAATAAGGAAAAGGCCAGAATGCAAATAGTAGCATGAAGAGAGGCTTACAGATGCAGAAGGTCATTCAGGATCTGAATGCAAAGGTTATTCTTTTAAAAAGAAGAACAATCGCTTAGCTATTATTTTTCACATTTCTGTATCACCTATCTTCCTCAAAGATTTACTCATTTATACATACTCAATAGATGAATGAGCATGTATTCCAATTCTAGGTAATTTGGCTTGTATTATCCAAACCTCACCATCAAAGCTGACACTAGCCAGAGCATAGAACAACTCAAAGAAATAGTGCAAGACAGGAAGATATGGAGAGACCTGGTCTGTAGAATCACCAACAGTCATATATGACTGGATATCATCTTCATCTTCATCATCACCATCACCATCATCCAAACCTAGTTAGGCAAGGGTGGGTATACTTTTTTTTGGTCAGATTTGCCTTCAGTTTGGGGTTTCAGTTTCTACCATAAACTGTAGCCCCCAAGATAGGGAGGTCTGATGATGATATTAGCCAAAGCCTATGTCTCAGATGACAGGCTATGTGTCAGATCATGAGGCAAAATAAATTGGGGATCATCTTTATACACTGCCCGCTTTGCTACAAAGCAGTTCCTGAGATCTTAGATCTTATCAATAAGCTGGTTTTAAAATCTCCCCAGCTACTGGTGCTGGGAGACCACAATCTTTATACCTAGGGAGATAATCACAGACACTCAGAGCTTCATAACCACTGTGGCAACTATGGCCTAAACCCACAAAGTTGTCATATGTTAGATTTAATCTTCCTATCAAAGCAGCTGGTAGTAATGTGAAGTTGGAGGGCTAATGGTTAGTCTTTTATTATGGTCAGATCATTTTCTGAAGGATACTTTCGCTGCAGGTGATTGCAAAGTGATGCCACCAATTACAATAATCTATCCCTGGTGCTTATTGATCCAGAGAGATTCCTGTAAGAACTTAGGAAATTTCCCCAACAATCTGATAGACAGCTACCAAGCATTTGGAATAGGAAGGCAATCACAACAGTTAATGAGTTTGGCCAGGAGTGGCTTCTCCTGGTGCTCTAATCCAGGAGAATTTTGTGGAACAAAGAAGTTAATTTAACCAAACAAAAATAAGAGTTTGCGTTTGATCCTACGCTGTGGTGATAAGGGTGGTTCACCTTTCCAATCTATATTCTCCAATATTAACCTAGATATGATTCCCAGATAAATATCTCTACCCTGGGCTGAGTCATAGGATACTGTGGAAGTATTGACTTGATGTCTGGATCTTGTAAATGATTGGATGGGAAAGAACAAGCTGAAGTTGAATCCCTGCAAAACAGAGATGCTGTTTGCCCAAGACTCATTTGGTTGCTTCAGTTGTACTTTGGACAGAATAGTACTTCATTTAAAGGAGATGAAGGGGGAGGAACTTGGGGACTTCCTAGACTCATGGCCACTGCTGGATAGGCAGTTAAAGTTGGTGCAGTGGGGGGGCTTTGCTTTGGCAGAGCACCAGTTGCTAACCATTCCCTTACCCTCCTGGATAGATTTCTGCAGTTTGCTTTATGTGGGTCAGGTTTTGCAGGCTACTGTACTCAAAAAATACAACTGGTATAAAATAGGGTGGCTCTGTTGAGACCCTCTAACTCAGCAATTCTCAACCTGTGGGTCATGACCCCATTTGGGGTCGAATGACCATTTCACGGGGGTCGCCAAACAACGCAGTCCGCCATTTTCCCCCTTTTCCTTAGCTGTGCTACTCTCTCTTATTCTATTGGCTTTTGAAAGCCAATAGAATAGACTCTCTTGAATAGAGTCTAATTCTATTGGCTTTCAAAGGCCAATAGGAATTGTCCAGGCTGTCTCTGCCCTGCTGAGCCTGGCAAAAGTCCCAGTCTGCAAACAGTGCTGCAAGTTGTCTGCAGCGAAGGCGAGCTGTCTAGAAGTTTCCACCCCTCCCTGCTGAGCAACTACTAAAAATATAAGTAAAAGAGGGCCAGGGGTGGGAGGTGGGAGGCCGGAGGGCGCAGGGAAGGTTGCTGGCACACATGGGGCCCGGTGGGTACCTTACCTCCCTTGGGCTGGGCCAGCTGGTGGACCAGCCGGTGGTCGCCCTACGCCGTCGCTGCCCCTTGCCAGCTACGCCTCAGCTGGCGCAGGGGGTGGCACCACGCATGCGTGGCACTCCCGGGCAGGGAAAGTCCTCGACTTACCACCGGTTGGGAAGTCCTCGACTTACGACTGGTTGGGAAGTCCTCGACTTACGACTGGTTGGGGGTTGCGGCATTAAAAAGGTTGAGAACCACTGCTCTAACTGTAATAGTGTTGTGGGTGCTTCATTGGTTGCCAAACGGGTTTTGAGTTTGGTTCAAAGTGCAGGTCATCACTATGAAACACTTCATGATTTTGCCCCTTGGTGTCTTCAGTACCACCTGCTTCAAATAGATATAATCAGTTCAGTGCATTGTATTGAAATTAGAAATTTAAGGGCCTCTCATAGGATATTTAGAATAATTATATTTCTCGGGTTTTGTTCCACGGCTATGGAACAGCTTATCCCCAAAGATCCAGATTGGTCTTCATGAAAGCAGTCAAAACAATTATTCCATAGAGGATTTAATGTATCATATTGCTGGAATGGGACACCAATGGAGGGGGCATTATTTACAGCCTTGAATTGTATGTTTGTTTTTATAATTCAACATATGTATGAAATCCACCAGATGTCCTCGTGGAGTTGGCAGCAGAGTAAGTAAGTAAGTAAGTAAGTAAGTAAGTAAGTAAGTAAGTAAGTAAGTAAGTAAGTAAGTAAGTAAGTAAATAACCCCACCCCCTTCAGCCATTAAGATCGCATGAACAGCCATGGAAATGGCATGAATGACTGACAACTGAATGTTGAATATTTCTAGGTGATCTCTGCAGAATAGCTAGGGCACTCCCTCAATCCTATCCATTTGCTTAGCATTTCTTCTACAGCAATTGATGCTTATCTCTCTCTTCCTCCTGTCATTCTTATTTCTTTAGACCTCTGTCTTATTTTCTGATCTGAGGAAGCTTCTGACAGAATGTGCTTCTCTTGAAGCTTGTTTCTGACTTAAATCTCTTCCCTCTATTAACCCTAGACTGGCTTGTCCTGTTTCAATTCTACCAAACATGTAATCTCTCCATGCTCTTATTTCCAAAACTGTGCTTCCTGACATTAAATGAAGTAGGGCAAACAGTTCCTGCAGAGCAGTTTTGGTTGGTGAGTTGGTTGCCATGATCCCTTTCACATTTGCCAGTTTTGGCCCTATAACGCCTCAACATAGTTTTGTCCTTCTGTCAATCTTGACTTCTGTAGCCAAGTCTTGCCCTTTTCTTCTTTGTCAACACAAACCTGCATAAGTCACTGTGGGGACACTCCAAACTGTTAAGTACTATCAAATATAATAGCATGAAACTTGTTGTTCCCTTGTTAATCTCTGTTTTGTTTTATTGATTCTATTCCCAGTCACTGTCATCAACCAACTAACCTCTAACAGTGTGAGTGATGATGGTTAGTAGATTTTGTATATCTTGAGACTGCTGTTCAATTATGTTGGAACAATGAAATAAGTATTACTTAGATACCAGAACAGGTAAGGTTGATTTAACCCATCTCACACTTGGCCTGGAGATGCAATGAAGGTAACATCATTGGGACTGGCAGGAAAAGAAAAAAAAACATATTGGCTACTGCTAGGAAAAATCACATTAGATACCACATTTCAATCTTGTCAGTCATACCAAGGATGTGGGCAGAATAATGCGAGGAGCAAGGCTAGTAAAGGGACAGTCCAGTAGTTCATCAGATGACAAAAATCATTTTTTTAAAAAAGGATTAAAAAGAACCCAAGACAGCCAGTTTGGTATAGTGGTAAAGGAGCTGACCGAGGAACCAAGAGACCAAGAGTTCTGATCCTCTTTTAGGCATGAAAGCCAGCTGGGTGACTTTGGGCCAGTCCATCTCTGTCAGCTTGGCCCACTTCATAAGATTATTGTGATGGGGAAAATAGGAGGTTGTCGTCGTTATCATCATCATCAATCTTCATCATCATTTGAAACCAGGAACGGAGCTACTACAGAACAAAAACAGGAGTTGTAGCTGTTCTCTAAAAAAAACGTTGTGCAAAAATGTTGAAACCAGAAAAAAAAAATGGGGTATAGATCCAGCAACCAAGCCATCTTGTTTCTTGCCTTTGATTGGACAACCTTTGATTTCCCACTGTTAAACAAAATCTGCAACTGGGGAAAAAGTAAATCTATTTCAAAATGTACCGCAGGTTGGAAATTAATTTGGAACTTAATAGGCCACAGTGAAATATGGAAACAAAGATACGGGCTTTAATCACTTACTTTCAAATAAGATTCCATTTAACTTTCTTCCTCTGCCTTCCTGCTCAACAATGGGGTTTTTGATCTTTGTCCACTGAATAGACACCTCATCACATCTCTCTTAGCCAGCAGAGAAAGCAAATGATCAATGCAATGTCCCTGATAGTTTTAAATGGTTGAAGAAGGTTTGTGTTGCTGCTTGTTAAAAGGACATAATTGTTTGTCTGCATTTGGAGGTTATGAAAAACACATTTATAGTCTTTTTTTTACAGGAATCTAGTGGGATCTTTATGTCAGCATCTCTTACAGTAAATGAACTGGGCACTGTCATTCCCTTAGCAGTCACGTGCTATGAAGAGTATGATGAAACAGAACAGAAGTTTGTTCACAAGACCAATTTAGCTAGATTGTTATCATTTATATGGAGCTGCCCCCAGTTTTGCAATTCAACTTTAAGGCTTCTGGGAACTCCAGTCGGGTTACCTGGATAATTTTGGGTGATAAATGGGCTGTCTGTCCCGGGGATAAAGTTATCACTCTGTTCTATTGGATTTCAGAAAAAATGAAGAACTGTGGTAATATTGGCCTCACATCTTGTCAGATTAGTAATAAATTAATTGTACAGTGCATAATGAACTATAATTATATAAGTACTGCTTCAAGTTATCACTTAAGGGATATTTTATTTATGCATTAAATTTCTATGCCGCTCATCTCACTGCTACAGTGATACAGGGGTTTACAATATAATGAAAAATAAAAAGGACTAGAAAATAATTAAAATTAGAAAAAAAGGAATAAAAAAGCTAAAAACCAAGAGGATGGGTGGCTTGGAGGTGGGGAATCATCTCTACATAGTCAGCCACCCCTATGGTAGCAGGCTCCTGCTGGAGGATCAGACCAAGCAACAGAGCCACGTGTTTAGGCTTTTCCAGAAAGCCAGGAGTGTGGAGGCGGTTGTTACCTCACCACAACAGTTGTTGATACTTGCCCAGTGATGACTCCAAACCTGTCACTGAACCCTATGAATTCTGTTCATCCCCAGAAACATTTCAGCACTGTATATACTTTCAAATTGATGGGGTGCAGTATTATGTGTCAAAATGTGACTGGTGTTATCGCTACCACTAGGAGGAAATGCAGCATAACTGGTAAGCACATCTACAGACAGACTCTGTATCGTACTAAAAAGTGTCCTGTATCTCAGTTGACCAAAGTCATGAGGAGTAGTAGAGGTCATTATCATGAGCCCAGCTGGGAGGACCACGGAACAAAGAAGATTGCAACATGGAATACAACAGGAATAAAGCAGTAGCAGCATGAATTTGAATGAAAATAAAAAGAAAAAAAGCAGTTAGGTTCTGTGTCTGCTTACTAAAATCCCTATTTCAAATACATAATATAATCATAATCATAAAGTTGGAAGGGACCTTGGAGGTCTTCTAGTCCAACCCCCTGCTCAGGCAGGAAACCCTATACCATTTCAGACAAATGGTTGTCCAGTCTCTTCTTGAAAACTTCCAGTGTTGGAGCATTCACAATTTCTGGAGACAGGTTGTTCCACTAATTAATTGTTCTAGAGGTGACAACTGTGGCCCGTTTACAACCTGTGGAAGACTCTGGATTTCTGGGAGTTGAAGTCCACAGGTCGTAAAGAGGCCATAGTTGCCCACCTTAATTTAAACATAAGATAATTTCAGAAACAATGAAGAACTGTGGTAATATTGGCCTCACACCTTGTCAAACCAGCAAAGGAATAAAATTTAAAAGGATGACTAATTTTATTATTTATGATGAATCTGAAAGGAATAATTTTAAGAACAGAAGAGGGTTATCAAGGACAATCAGAACTTGATGGTAGCATCAAGAAGGAATTTTGCATGAAATGGGCAGGAAGAAAAGGAGTAAAAGTAGAGCAATTAACAGGATGAAAAAGGGCACGTCCTGGACAAATCATAATTAATATCCCAATAGAATGAACAGAAGTGGACATAAGGAAAGAAGATGTGTGAGCTGCTTGGAACAGAGGTGGCGGTGTGCTGGAACTAGTTTGTACAGGCTCACACAAGCCAAGTGTTAAATTTCTGGAATTTTGTGAGCCAGTTAAAAGCAGAGCTGAACTGCAGCCCTTTGGCAGCTCACAGTGTGGCAGTGCTAATAGAGGTAGCAGAACTATTTGTTATACACTTACCAGCACATCCCTGCACAAAGGGATAAAAATTATGTTACAAAGTGCTAGAGCAATGTGTAGAGTTGCAATAATGGGAAAAATAGAAAGGATGGTTGGGGGAATGATGATCAAATGAAACACTGGGGGAGAAGAGAATGCATATAAAAGAATGATTGCTGCAGAAATGTGGATGGGAGAAAATACTGGATAAAGTGTACAGAGAGAAACATAGTTACAAAGAGGTAGTTAACAAAAATGACTGCCGAAAAGTAAAAGAGGAAAAGAAAATGCAGAATGATTTTGATGGAAACCAATGCGGAATGGTGGAATGCTGTAGAAATGTTGACAAATATTGACAATGCTGTGGTGGTAGAGATGATGTAACTGGAGATAGATCATTCAGATATTGAAATCTGGATGTGGCCTCCATGTGACCGGGTGATTTGTTAAAAGGTGTAGAGACTTCATTTTTAGCTGATGATTAAACAAGTAGTTCTCGACTTATGTCTAGTCACTTAACATCTGTTCAAAGTTATGACAATCCGCCCCCCAAAAAGCTAGTTGTGACCCGATTTTGAAGTTTTGCTGACCATGCAACACCCCCCCCACACACACACACTGCGGTCACCTTATTGCATTTTGGGCAGTTGGCAATCAGCTCATTTTTATGACTGTTTGCAACACCCCTCAGTCACATGACCATGATTTTTGATGTTTTTTGCCAGTTTACTTCCAGTAAAAAGCGTTCATTGGATAAAATTGATTCATTTAATGACTGTATCATTTGCTTAAAGACTACCACATTAGCTTAACAACCACCGCAGTAAAGATCATAAATCAGGTCTGGTCATATGGTGACCTGCTTAATGACCACAGAGAATTATAGCTGTAATTCTGGGCTTAATTGCAGTCATATATCAAGGACTAGCAGGGTTTCCCAAACTGTGAAGTATAGGCAAAAGCTTTTAGTTAGATTTAGGTACTGAACCAGGTCAGAGTGAAAAACTGTTTAGTTATTGTTGTTAGTTGCGAAGTCGTGTCTGACCCATTGCGACCCTATGGACAACATTCCTCCAGGCCTTCCTGTCCTCTACCATCTTCTGGAGTCCATTTAAGCTCATGCCTACTGCCTCAGTGACTCCATCCAGCCACCTCATTCTCTGTCGTCCCCTTCATCTATTGCCCTCAATCTTTCCCAGCATTAGGCCCTTCTCCAGTGAGTCCTTCCTTCTCATTAGGTGGCCAAAGTATTTGAGTTTCAACTTCAAGATCTGCAGTCAGGGTTGATCTCCTCTAGGATTGACCAGTTTGATCGCCTTGCAGTCCAGGGGACTCGTAGGAGTCTTCTCCAGCACCATAGTTCAAAGGCCTCAATTCTTTGGCGCTCAACCTTACTTATGGTCCAACTTTCACAGCCATACATTGCAACTGGGAAAACCATGGCCTTGACTATACACACTTTTGTTGGCAGGGTGATGTCTCTACTTTTTAGTATGCTGTCTAGATTTGCCATAGCTTTCCTCCCCAGGAGCAAGCATCTTTTAATTTCTTGGCTGCAGTCCCCATCTGCGGTGATCTTGGAGCCCAGGAAGATAAAATCTGTCACTAGAATAAATCCATTTTCCCCAAAGTTTCACTGTATTTTTTTCATAGTTCATTTCTGTTCATTTTGGTGTTTGGATTTCTCAGGGAGGTGTGTGATTAAGATAACATAAAAGGTCCAATGGCAAAAAGTTTCAGAACCCCCCCCCCTATATAAAGGCCAAGTAGGGAGAGTGAATGCAAATCCTGTAGGGCAGGGGTTCTCAACCTTGGCAACTTTAAGACTTGTGGACTTCAACTCCCAGAATTCCTCAGCCAGCTTTGCTGGCTGAGGAATTCTGGGAATTGAAGTCCACAAGTCTTAAAGTTGCCACAGTTGAGAACCCCTGCTGTAGGGTTTAGTTTGTCAGATGTACCTGGGAAGGAGCTGGGTAGAAGTCTAATCAAAGATTACACACAAAGTGGCAAGGAACAAAACCGCAGGGCAGCTTTATGCCCACAGGAGTCTTTAGGTCAGAATGTGGGAAGGAAAGCTTATTGAATGTTTACTGATTTAGAGAAAGAGTAGGATAAAGTAGCTTGAACTATGTAGTGTTTTGTATGAATATGAAGTTGACTGTTGCTTACTGAGTAAGAAGAGAGCAGTAAGTAAAGCAAGTGTGAGACTAAATGGAGTGCTTAGTGAGTGGTTCAACATGAGCAGGAATGAAAACAAATCTTGAGTACAGGTAGTCCTCGACTTACAACAGTTCATTTAGTGACCATTCGAAGTTATAACAGCACTGAAAAAAGTGACTTATGACCGTTTTTCACACTTAATGATTGTTGCAGCATCCATGCCATCATGTGATCCAAATTCAAACACTTGGCAACTGGCATTGTGGTATTTATGATTGCTGCAGTGTCCTGGTGTCATGCGATCCCCTTTTGTGACTTTCTAACAAGCAAAGTCAATAGGGAAACCTAAGAACTGCTGTGATTCACTTAACAACTGTGGCATGAAAAGTCATAAAATATGGCAAAAGTCACTTCACAACTGTCTTGCTCAGCAAAGGAAATTTTGGGCTCAATTGTGGTCATAAATCAAGAACTCCTATATGGCAAGAAAGTTTTTGGTGAAGTTGGTGGAGTGCTGTTGAAGACATAAATGAGAGTGTAAATTTATATGAAGACAATCTTGTATTGTTGGATGAAAACTCAAATGATACGTTTGAATGTTAGATTGTCTGATGCAATGAGGATGATGAAGCATGAATTAAAGAATATATATCTAGGAGGCTGTGTTTGACAAGGAAAATGGAATGAACACTTGGAAATGAAAAAGTGGAGCAAGATAAATTTGTATTTCTTGGTAGAAAACTTATTCAAGATAAAAAAAATGCACGGAGACCTCTTAAGTTGTGCAAGTGCTGATAGAATGTTAATGAATAGTATATGATGCTTCTTGAAAGAAGCAAACATGGCTGAGTATAAAAGTATACTTTGGTCCATTGTCATGTGGGATAAGAGTTGAATATGTCAGAAAAACATAAATGTAAGTGGGAGAAATACTTAAGAAATGTGCATAATAAAACTAGAAAAGATCAAGGGAGCAACAATGAACAGTATGGATTGAATACAAAGGTATGACTTGATCATTGCAGAAAGAAGGAACAAAGATCAATTCTCTAAACAATATACTGTATATGAATGGTTGAGAGGAAGGGGAAGGCTGAGAAAGTCATGGCTGGATGAAATTGAATTCCTCTGAAAGAAAAAGGTGAGAAGTTTAAAGAAAACAACATATATGTATTATGTCATAGAAGTAAGGGATGGTTTGCATGGACAGAAATAGCGTATGGTGCTGTATGTATTATATTTAGCTATAGTTCCTTTCACTGTGTAATCTCATGCCTTTAATTTCTTTAGCTTACTGTTCTTACTCCATTTCTGCATTTTTGTAATGTTGCTTGCCCCAAAAGAGAAAGGTATGATGGTGTATGGATGTGTGTATATGTACATATGTACATTCCAGGCACACTATTTTCAGTGATCTGTATTAGGGTTCCCTCAGAACAATGTCAATAATGGAGAACAAGAGAAGATTAAAGGCAAAAGGATAATAAGCATTAGGAAGACTATGAATATGTAAATTAAAAGTGATGAATTAGCATGGGTAATGACTACTGGGTATTTATTTTTTAAAATATAATGCTTGAGACAAGCAGAAGGAAATTGAAAGGGCCTGTCAAAACATCCCCAGCCTAGTGCTCTCCAGACGCCTTAGGACTCCAGAGTTGGGAATTACGGAATTCTAACATATCTGGGTAGCAACAACATAGGATAAGCACCTCTATTCAACTTGTTTATCAGAGATTTAGTCTCACCAGTAAGGCGACAGATTTATTTCCTCCCAGGCTGGAAGAATAAGAACACAGAAAATCCCATGAACACTTTCCCACTTCAGTCTCCAGCAATTTAAAGACTTAAGTGTTACTCAAAAAATATGAAGTTCTGAATACAGGTAGTCCTCAAGTTACAACCATAATGGAGCCTGCCCATATAGATGTAAGTCATGAAATGGGTTGGTCATATAGCAATGTTAAGTGAATACCATAGTTGTTAAGTAAACCCATTGTTCACAATGGCATGGTTTTGCTGAAAGCCAGAAGTTCTGTTTTTTTGTCAAAACCATCATATAACTAGCCATGTGATCAGAGAACCCCACAAATGGTCGTAAATGCAGCCATGTTGCTGAGCACCAAAAGTGCAGTCACGTGACCATGGATGGGGGGGCAACCATCAGAACATAGGATCCGGGTTTTTCCAGGGTGGTTGTAACTTCCAACAATTACTAAACAACTGGTTGTAAGTCAAAGACTATCTGTAGAATATAGAAAATGTAATACTAGAACTTGGCATGAAAAATCTGGATTCTTGATAGGCAGGCAATAAGAATCTGCCATGACCCCCAGCTTCCCTGTTGTTTGAGGGTTCCAAATTGGGGGCAGCCCGGGGAAGGTTTAAACTTCAGTGAACAAAAAGGGACTCTCTAAAAAAACATTTGGCTTTTAAGTATCTTGATAAAAAAAATAAAATTCCCCATAAGAAGGCAATACAAGACTCTCCTTTATCCCACTTTTCCTTTGCTAACTGAGCAGAAATGGAAGGTCCACATATGAGCTGGTCCTGCTCCTGCGAGCACAATCTGTTCTTCACCGGGAAAGGCCCTTGCTCAGGTTGGAAAGAATGTAGACAGAATGAACAAGTCCTTCAAACCCACGCCTACCCTTAAAGCCTCCAGCACTCATTTAATTTATAGCATGCGCAACCATAAGCAATTTTGAGAAATAACAACTCGAAAAGGAATATAGTCTCTTTCATCAAGGTGTGCCAGTCCATTCTTGCAGATAAGTTGTAGCTGGTACAACAAACAGGGGGAAAGCCTCTCTTCTTTCCCCTGTTGCCCTAATTTGATAAACAAAGGGTGCATTGGAGGGACAAATCAGTCCTTCCTGTTGTGTAGCTAGAGACCCAAATGAAAAGCCTTGTTCACTACACTTCCATGCTACGTATTTCCAAATTCTTCTTCCCACACCTATTCTATGAGGTGAAGCGCTCATTCTTCTTCACAGCAGCCAATTAAATATTTCATTAGTATCTTGCTTTTATTGCTTGGGAAATGAGAACAAGAGAGGATTGCTTTCCAAAATCTGCAGAGAGTATTTGGAATTCATCAGCAGTTCCCACCCAGGCCATCCCTCTCACTTCAGATTCCCACGCTGTCGCTACCATTCCATTCTGTCTTAGCATATGCAGTATAGTCACACTCTGTCTCTTAAAAGGAAATGCTGACTTCTTGAGAAAGATAAAACATTTTTACCTGCCCAAGTTATATGTTTGTAGTAAATGGTGTTATTCATGACAAAAATGGTTTTCCAGGCTAAGGAACTTTACAGTAATGTTCTTTCCAGTCAAGTAGAACATTTTTGCTATGCTTCATTGTAACTCTGTGGATGAAGCCGTCCTGAAGTTATTCGTCATTTGTAACTGTAAAAAGTCCACTGCTCTATTTCTCTCAAACAGACTCTCAGCGTTTCCTCAGACATCATTATAAACACAATAAATTGGACTGCCAACTCAATTTCTAACGTTCACCTGAAGAAAAACGATAAACAACACCCCCCCCAAATAGCAAAGCTTAAAGCTGGGGCATTACTTTTTATTTGTTCCCAGCACATTCATGACTATGACATTTGACCAACAAGAAGCATTAAATTGGTTTTGAAATTACGGAAGCTGAAGCCCATTGTAAGGGGAAAACACTAGATTGCAATGGCTAATAGACTCTGAGAGCCTCATCACTTGCTATGGATATTTCTATTCCTTTGGACCCATCAAACACAGCCATTATGCCACAATTAAGAACAGTGAATTTCATAAGTACAGTAAGTGTGCCATGCTGAGAAACACGATCTCACTTGACCACAAGGAATTGCATTTTGGAAATGGAGACACGCCTGCCCATTTATGCCCTGTGTGGGATTTCTGAATTTTAGTCTCAAGTTTACAGCACCAGATTTTCTAACAAGATCACTCACAATGTGGTAAGATTATGGAGGAGAGCAAAATGCTCTTGACCACCTCACTGGGTCCATCCTACACAAGAGCTCAAGCCTGAGTTGATAAGGCCATAAGTTGCAAACTATTTAAAGACCCCCACCAAAGAATTTGCTTGCCTACAATTTGCCAGGCAACCAAGCGTTCTGTGCATTCAGGATTGTTGTTCTGAAGTAATTATGGGTTGGCTCCCAATAAAGGGTATTTCAAAGTGCAATTTGTACATACTTTCACCAGATATTTATAAGACTTGCCTGTTTCCAAGCAGACTAATACATTCTGCACTAGGATATGCATTGAAATGCCATCCTGCTTACAGTAGCCAGAGCCAAGATATAAAGCTGCCCTGTCCTTGCTTAGAACAGCTCAATACTGGCTGCCTTAAAGTTGGCTTATTAATCAAGATGGAAGGCAGTAGAAGAGAGAGAGAGAGAAGAGAGAGAGAGAGAGAGAGAGAGAGAGAGAGAGAGAGAGAGAGAGAGAGAGAGAGAGAGAGAGAGGAGAATGGATAAGACATACAGTGCTTGGCATCTTGGACCTCTTGTTTCCTTGCAGCATCCTCTCAGAGGCGACGGACAGAATTTCCCACGTGCCTAAGCTTGGGGGTCTTGAAGTCCCAAAGGCAACCAGATGGGCAGTTATTTCCTTCTGCAAACACCCGGAATGATTAAGCTCTACTGTTCAGTAACTGTTGGTTGTGAACACAAGCAAGGCTTGGCCAGGATAGGTTAGGGCTGGGCTGGGCTGGGCTGGGAAGCGGAACAGTTAATTCCACCCACTGATGTTATCCAAGCCGGTTACTTTCCTTATTGTTAGATTTTCCTTTAAAAAAACAAACTTTGAAAATCAACAAGACAAGTTTGAACTTTCTGTGGCAGTGATGATAGAGCTCATTGTGCAAGTTGCTAGAGGGGGAATCCATGGGCCCTCTCCAAGTTTCTCAGACTTTCTGCCCAAAGCTAACTCAACTCACAGCTCAAGTTTTACTTTTAGCTGAGTGGAATGTACAAAAAAAGTCACTGGATTAAAAGGGGATTGAATCACGGCCATACCATGTTGCAACACAGTGGAGTGTCTCTCTGACCAATTCTCTTGTCCTTACACCAGCTTTTCCCAATATCCTCCAGCTATTGTGGACTACAATTTCTATCAGTCTGGGCCAGCTCAGTCAATGACTCTGGCTGTCACGAGGAGAAATGCTGTTAAACGCACTTAAGACAGGAAAGAATGCTTCATTTCTGCCCCCTTTTCCTCTCATCTTAATTTCCCAGATATTTCTTCCCATTTGTTTCCTTATTTACTTCGTTCAACAACACCATGTCAGGTCTCAGGGAGCTCAAATCAATGTGGAAAATTGCAAAGGGCAATTGAAATAAACAAAGCCAGTTTAGTGTAGCGGTTAAG
Source organism: Bothrops alternatus (assembly GCA_034064705.1). Classification (NCBI taxonomy): domain Eukaryota; kingdom Metazoa; phylum Chordata; class Lepidosauria; order Squamata; family Viperidae; genus Bothrops; species Bothrops alternatus. Next base: position 18,278,083 of record JARGCV010000248.1, read on the forward strand.
GCACCAGACTACAATCTGTAAAGACAGTGAGTTTTAGTTCTACCTTAGGCACAAAGCCACCTGGCTGACCTTGGGCCAATCATTCTCTTGCCCTAGAGAAAAAGAAGGCAAGGGCAAACCACTTCTAAAATCTTACCAAGAAAATTGCTGCCAGGAGTCAAGATTGACCTTGAAGGCACCCAGCAAAGAACAACTGATTTAAGAGCATTCTTTGTTTTGGTTTTACCCTCACTTAATTAGTTTACATATGTTTCCTGATACATAATAATACGTAGAACACCAGAGCACGGAAATGTAGAAATTAGAAATTAGACCTTAAATGAAAGCTTACAGTACTAAGTTCTGCTGGCTCCTTTCTCCTGGTAGACTGAGCGAATGAATATATGAAACTATTTTGGAAACAGTAGCCATGGATTCCTCCTTTCCAAGAGGCTGCCTTCTATCTGAAGGGCTACTGGGGAGAATCACTCAATATCTGAAGTTGTCCTCACTTTGAAGAGCTGTCCTATTAAAGGTTGCTTCCGGACAAACTTGCCAGAACACAGCGAGCAATGTCTCCTTAGGATTTAATAGAATAGAAGCTAGTTGACAGCCTTTATTCATCAGCCAATATTTTTTTTTCTTTCCTTTGACTGCTTTTGTTTGTTTTTTCTCTTAACAGTGGTAATCTGTTTTAAGAAAAAAAGACCTAGAATGTAGAACTTTGATCTCTCTCCTCTCTCTCTCTCTCTCTCTCTCTCTCCTCTCTCTCTCTCTCTCTCTCTCTCTCTCTCTCTCTCTTCTCTCTCCTCTCCCTCCCTCCCCTCCCTCCCTCCCCTCCCTCCCTCCCTCCCTCCCTCTACTCTCTCTCTCTCTCTCTCTCTCTCCTCTCCTCTCCTCTCTCTCTCTCTCTCTCCCTCTCTCTGTGTGTGTGTGTTTGTATGTGTGTATGTGCATAACTGTGTGTTTGCAAGGAAAGGGGGTGTCTTTGATCACTTTTCTTCTTTCTGACCCCTTCCCTGATTCTTCTGTTGAATTCCTGAGATGTGAGCTGCTGCACAAGGATTCCTCACATCTGTGCCTACATTATTTTAAATTACCTTTTTATAGAAGAATTTTAGGCTTTGAGAATATCAAGGGGTGATTAGTGTCAAGCCTCACCTCTGCATGGCTGTTTTTTCACCTTTCATATTCACAGCAGAAAAATTATTTCCCCCTGCATATCCTCAGAGGAAGGATAAACTACAAATAAACACACATTATTTTAAAAAATGTTCCTGTACATCTCTATGTGCACACAGAGAAACAAGTATGTATGTATTTTTTTATAGGCGTGTATATGATTATGAGGAGTGGGGGGGAAAAAGAGCCAGAAATCTTATGATCAATAAAGACTGAACCACTATATTTGAAGAGCAATATATTACACAGGGGGAAATTATTTGGGTACCCAGGAAATGCAAACACTTCTTTTTGTTTGTAGATCAACAGGATAAAGAGTAAGGTAAGTCTCATTGCTCTTCCTGTTTTTGTATGTCTGCATTGGTCTGTATTTATTTAAATTGTTATTATCCCAAGTAGTAGGATGCTGTAAGAGCATCTTGTGATTCTAGAGTATCCGTGTGAATGTCTTTAAAAGGATTGAGTGCTTGAGGAAAAGGGCAAGTGGATGAATAAAACAAATAGAAATCCAAATATACTCCACTATATATATTGTTGTAATGGTTAAGGGGCTGGCATAGAAATCCGTAAACTAATGAGTTTTAGGCTTCCCTGAGATATGAACACTGGCTGTGTGGGTCACTTTAGGCCAATCCCTCTCTCTGAGCCCAAGGTTATTGTGGGGAAAAGAGGAGGCAGGATATTAGGTATATTTGTCACCTTGAGTTATACATAAAAGTGGCAGGAAAAATATTATTATTTACCTGCACAAGTGTGAACAGGATACCAAAAGTCCTCTTTATAATATAATGCATTACACAAAATGTGATCTGCACATATACGTATTATTGGAAAAACAGATGTAATGTGAAAGAAGGATGGAGACCCTTCGAGTCTGGTGTAAAGAGCAAGAAGTGTTAGAAATAAAAGCCCTACCTGACAAAAAGTAGTGTTTGGACAGCAGAACAAGTTACATTTCCCCTCACATTTACATTTCTGCTGCAATTATGGTAAATTGTTTCTAAAATGACATCTACCCATATAACTAATAAATCACGACATGTTCTTCTGTTTTTATTCATTTTGCTGATTTATTTATTAAATTCATATATGCTGCACCTCTCCCCTATAAAGGTGATTTGGGTGGTTTTGGGGGCGATACGCCTCTTCTTCTTCTTTTTTCTTCTTTATGTGATACTTGAAGGCCAGGAGGCAAAGCTGCTAGGCTGAATCAGTTTGCGGTCCTAGGACTGTGGGTGGCGGAAGAGAAGAAAAGGATAGAATAGTAACTTTATTGTCACTTTGAATGTACGCTAATCGGCATACATTAAAATGAAATTTCATTGCATATAGCTCTCAAAGGGTCACCACATCTGATATACACTACATAAATATGACAAAAATAAATAAATAAATACAGAGTTATGCATATACCCACATATATTATATGACACAGAAAAACAACAATCTAGTTCGGGTTATCTATACATGTGTATGGTGATAGAAATGAATCTTGCAAGTTTGCCAGATGGATGGCATAGGGAACAAAGCTATTACAGAATCGGGTAGTCCTGCTAGAAATACTTCAAAACCTCCTCCCAGAGGGGAGCAACAGAAACACACCATAAAGTGGATGTGTGGGGTCTCTAACAATGCTTTGAGCTCTAAGCACATAGCGCTTATAAGCAGCATTCTGAATATCAGGAAGTGAGCTTCCTATGATCTTCTTTGCTGTCCTTACCATTCTCTGTATGGACTTTCTATCTGAGGCACTGCTGCCACCAAACCAGACAGTGATTCAGTATGTTAAAATGCTTTCAATTGTGCCCCTGTAAAAAGTGGCCAGGACAGGAGGAGAAAGATGTGGTCTCCTCATGCGACGCAGGAAATCAGACACTGGTTTGCACGCTTCAGTAAGGATGACGTGTGGAGAGACCAATTCAGGTTGTTAGTTATCTGCACCCCCAGATACTTAATACTGTTGACCACCTCTACAGCTGCATCCTTGATACTGAGTGGAGAAGAAGACTGGCACTGTCCAAAATGAACATTCTCCTGATATAATCTAGCAAATGAGCTTGGAGATCACAACTGATAACATTGAACAATTGTTTTGGGGGCAGAAGATTGAAAGTCATTTGTTGACATGAATTTCCAAGAGTTTCTGTGGGTCAAGCTATTTTCCCATCTAATCTCATCCAGCACTCCATTACACACTGAGGCTATTTGGGTGCATGCGGGATACTCACAGATCTGGACAGGAGGACAGTAGCTCCCTTCCATCTCCCTCAGTATTTTAGGGATGCTGCCTGTGATGCAGAGGGCAGGAAATCACTATCGGGATTTGAAGCCACTGATAGCTTGATCCTCCATGAACCCACCCAATCTTCTTTAAAAATCACTCAGATTTACTATTGTCACAGTTTAAATATATAATGTGAAAAGGTATTTTGTTCTTGTGTTCTACCATGGTTTTTGAAGGAGAAACAATTCTTTCTGTCCATACTATTGATGCCATCCATCTCATATCTTCCTCTCTTTCATCAAGTTAAAGAGCCCCAATTGCTTGGGTCTTTCCATTCAGGAGAGCTTCTCCAGCATCCACATTATTCTATACATGTTGCATTTTTCTTAGTACTAAGAATACTACAGTACTCTGCCATTGATAAAGGGCATCGCTATACCAACAGATCTGCTTTCAGTTCACATTCTAGTTTCCAAACGTGGATTTATTTTTCAGTAGCTTCACATTTGAATATTTTCCCTGAGCACTCCACTATGATCCCATCATCCTTTTTGCGCCTACCATTAACAGCTTAGATCTCATTAATGAAGCATGTAAACATCTGGTTGGATTAGCTGGATGGGAAGATGCAAGTTGGCAATCTGTGTGGTTCTCACTGAGGCATACAATTATCACTTAATTGCACTCAACAAGTCATTCACACAGTAGCTACCAAAAGCAGCTGCTGTACGTACTTTAGAATTCACTGTTCTTGTGTGTTCAAACCAGTCTTCCAATGGACTGAACTTGGAGTAGTTCCTCTGCACGCAGAGCAACAGTTTTAGCAGACAATTCCCACGGTCAATGATTGTTCATATTAGCTGTTATGTCTCTGGTTTGTGGAGCTTGGAGATACAAACCAACATAGCCATCAAGAGGCCAGGCTGTAGAAGAAAGGGAGAAAGACACAAAATTGGCTAGCAGCTCAGCCAGGGCTACAGAGTTGCTTATTTCAGATAGGCATCAAACCTCTGTTAGCAAGAGACATAGCAGATGATGCCTTTGGTTTCAGAGTTAGACCTGGACTTCCTTTTGCCTTGATGTTCTTTAGCTTCTCAATAGCTCCTAGTCAATCTTTTCAAGATGGAGTGTTGTCATTTGGCATCTGGAACTCTTCGTTCTGTGCCTACAGATTTCCTTCTGCCTCCTTCTCATCCAGTTTGATACCAGAAATAATGTCCCAAATCTCAAGCTATTAAGGATGAAGAAGCTTTCCCCATAAGTCATTTGGTTGCCGCATCTTCCCGTAAGGTATCACTATCAGAACTTTGCTCAGATTTCAAGGCAGCAAGACAGAGTAGAAGAGTTTCAGCATTAATGATACAGGAAGGGATATTGTAAAGAATTGTGTGATTCAGGATACAGGTAGTCCTTGACTTACAAACACAATTGAGCCCAGAATTTATGTTGCTAACTAAGACATTTGTTAATTGAGTTTTGTCCCATTTTGGGACCTTTCTTGCCACGATTGTTAAGTGATCACTGCAGTTGTTAAGTTAGTAACATGGTTGTTAAGTGAATCTGGCTTCCCCATTGACTTTGCTTGTCAGAAGATCACAAAAGGTGATCACATGACCAGAGGACACTGCAACTATAATAAATATGAACCAATTGCCAAGCATCTGAATTTTGATCACATGATCATGGGGATGCAGCAAAGGTCGTAACTGTCGAAAATGGTCATAAGTCACTTTTTTCAGTGCTGTTGTAACTTTGAACAGTTACTAAATGAATGGTTGTAAGTCGAGGACTACTTGTATAAGACTTTCACAGTGAAATGATGTTGGGTTTTGGAAAACCCAAAAGCTAAAGCGATCTAAGTTTCTGGTCTGAGTACTTGGAGCCAACTCCATTAGATCCTCATGATGATCAGTTCTTTGGTGCTGAGTGGAGTCAACTATGAGACTATGATCAGCAGGTTGGTTTACTTAGGAATGCCAGATGCTGATGCAAGCCAAGTGGAATAAGGAGGTAGAGACAAAGACTACCTCTTTGTCACCTCTCTTCATTGGAGGACTAGGTTAAGTGTGAGGACTTGGACTTCCCCACCTCCTCCTCTTCCAAGCACTGTAGCACTAGAGCACTGTATTGACTAAAAGTTATCCTTGGCGTGATTTCAAGGCTTGGATCTCTGTAAGTGAATCGGAGGCTTTCCTCTTCTGTCACACAGCACTCAGAAGCAGAAAAGATGACACAGCTTTGGAATACAGAAATCTTTCTGCGAATGAAATGATGTTATGCTATGCAAGGTCTTTTCAAAATGTCTTGACCAGGAGCCAAGGAGTCACCATTTCTCTTTGCATGGAAACAACTTGTCAGTAACAGGATTATGAACAATTGCATCAAGCTTGTGAAGCAAGATTTGCTTAACAGCTTTAGGGCAATTGCTTCACCTTCAAGGGTAACTCTTGCAGAATTCTTTGTGGTTATAAAATATTATGAAAAAAATCATGAATCTGCTGGTATGCCTATCAGATTGACAGCCACATCACATATTGTGACTTGTTCTTATGTCCACTTTCCACTCTGTGGACCATATTCCAGTGCTTTTGATTAATGTTTTTGCAGAATCACAGCACGTATAAACACTACCATACTCATTGTTATACACTGTTATTTGTTATAAATTGTTATTTGAATGGCATTTGACCCTAGTAAAATAAACATTGATTGATTGATTGACTGATTGACTGATTGACTGATTGACTGATTGACTGATTGACTGATTGACTGATTGACTGATTGACTGATTGACTGATTGACTGATTGATTGATTGATTGATTGAGGGTTAACTCTTAGTGACCACATAGGCCACAGGATCCTCAGCTTCAGGTCTTCCAATGATTCACTCATCCCCTCTGTGACTTCATATATTTTGCTGCTTGTCACTTTCCTTCTATATATCCCAGCATTGTAGGATTTACATCCATAGAGTGCCCCAGGGAAAACTATTGCCTGCACGATTCTGATCTTTGTAGATATAGACCCATCATGGCATCTGAATATAATTCCCAAGGCCTTCATTTCTCCCCTATCAAGTGCTAGTCTGTGGTGGATTTCTTGGCTTCTAGTTCCTTTACTGTTGATAGCTGATCCAAAAAAAACAGAAACTGTCTATTGCTTTAGTGTCTTTATAGTCAAATCTAAGGCAGGTTCACTATTAGTTTGGTCTTCTTTACATTTAATTGTGGCCCTTTTTTCACTGCTATCTTTGACTTTCATTACTAGATTCATTACAGATCACTGCATTTTCAGCTATCAGAGTGGTGTCATAAGGGTAATGCAGGCTATTGGTGTTTTTCTTCCATTTTTAAAACTATACTTTTCTTCCAATCCAGCCTTCTTCAAAATATATTAAGCATATAAACTGAACAAATAAGGGTACAATATACAGCCTCGTCTCATTGCTTTGCTGATCTTGAGCCAATCTGTTTTACCATATCCTATCCATATGAAAGCTTCCTATTCTGTTTTGAATGAGGATGATACAATGTCTTGGGATTCCCATTTTCCTAAGAACATTCCACAGCTTAATGTAGTTGACACAATCAAAGACCTTTTTATTTTGATTATTTTTTAGAATTTTTTGGTTTATTCAATTATCCAACATGCATCAGCAATAGTTATTGTTTAGAAAACAGCAGTCTCTTTTCCAAAACCAGCTGGCATTTCCCTTTGTTTGTATGACTCTAATCTAATTGTATGTTCCAAAGCATTATTTTGCTAGCATGTGAGATTAAGGATATTGTGTGATACTATGTACACACTGTTGAGTTTTCTTTCTTTCATCTGTTTGTTCCACGGTTTGTTTTACTTTTGGAAGGAGCACTTGTCTTGAAAGAGAAGTTTCCTGAGTTAAGAAACAAAGGAATAGCTTGACATTTTGAAGAATTGCAAGCTCTTGGTTAGAATGTCCTCATCTCATGCCAAAATCAAAATTGCTTCTTTACCTAGCAATTTCCAAGTACAGAACTCAACCAGACTTTCTGTGGGAACCAAACCTCAACACAGAGATAGAACAGAATCCACCAAGGATCTAAGAGCAGCAGATTATTCGTGAGAAACACAGAGTTTCCACTCCCTGCCTCCTCTGCATCTGCCACTTTGAGTGACTTCCTCACTCTGGCTTATAAGAGGGCCAATCACAGGTATGATATATCATGATCCTGGTCGTTGTCGTCGTCATCATCATCATCTTTGAGTCAGTCTTGACTCGTAATGACTGCCTAAGAGTTTTCTGCAATTTTCTTGGCAAGGTTTTCCAGAAGGGGTTCACCATTTCCTGCTATTAGAGCTGGGAGAGAATGTCTGGTTAGCTTTGTGTCTAACATGTGACTAAAACTCACGGTCTTTCTATTTGAGCCTGGTACCTGTAAATCTGAGTAAGTTTCCTTCAGCTATCCCAGAAGTATTGAATTCCAGTGTCCAGTTGCTCATGAATTATGGAAGATGAACTCCAACATATCTAGAGGGCATCAAGCTAAGTAAAGGAAGCCTGTTGTTTAGAAGATGCTCTAATCAAGAAGCACTGACTCCCTAGAGGATAGATATGTGTCAAATGCAGAAGTTGTTTACTGTAGTAGGATATTGCAAAGCATAAAGCTCCTCTGTCCATGGATCCCATGAGTTCTAAACTTGTACACATTTCATTGCTGATTCCTCCATATCTGCAAACAAGGGATTAATAAAAAATTATTTTAGAGACCATTAAGTTGTATGATGTTTAAACGAGCCAGAGTCTTTTGGATGCTAAACTAAATGGCCACCTCAATTGCTTGTATTTGGTCAGCATCTTTGCTGAGCAGGCTTCTGAGGTTAACTTTAATGTTATAAGGGCATGGAATAAACTATAACATACAAATAAATTATAAGAGTTATGTACAGCAGTTTAACTTTGTGGGATCTAGCCTAGAATAGTTTGGGGTAATGTGTAATGAAATGAAAAAAAGTAGCTATAAACAATTGGGCTTACTTAGTCAAGTAAGCAGAAGTATCTGGAGATTCCCAGTACAAGAGAAAGTTCTACAGAAGTCTTCAGCTAAGGACTCTAAAAAGAAAGCTAAATGCAAATATTTTGTACCAGATGTAGCCTTCTCATCAGGAGGCATTAACTAAGTTAGTCCTTCCTCCCATTGCATGTTGGATTTGCAGCTAAAAAGTTCAACCTAAACATGTTAGCAGGTCCTACAGCAGATTTATTTTTCAGCTCCTGGTGTCTCTTCTAAGATTGAAGATTCTCTTGGGCAAGACATAGAACAGTGAACAATTGTTTCCAAACTTGGTGTGGGAGACTATGGAGCTGGGAAATGGATGAGAAAGGATTGAAAAACAGAGTGTTGCTCCTAGTCAGAATAAGACCTTCTTTTCACAAAGAGTCATAGCAGTTATATATGAATGACTGGTGGTGAAAAACATTACTTAAATTTGTCCTTTATTTCCCCCACCCCCACCCCAGTATCGTCTTCAAATTTTTTTCTACTTCAGCAGATGTGTGAAATTCTTATGCTATATTTTCTCTTTGAAGGAATAGCCTCTGAAGTTCTATTCTACAAAATATTCTTTTTTAAAATGTAGATCCGGGGAAAGAGAAAGAAATTAAGTCACACATATAACTGGAACCATTTGTCATTCCCTGGCAGGTATAAATGCTAAATGCTGGAGCAGAGAGCTGCTCTCTGGGAAGCTAATCAAATGCTAATGTGGCAAGCCACTGAGATCTGCTCCATATCTGAAGAATTGCTTATGGCCCAAGGAGCAGGGTCAGCACCAGTTTAGCAGCTGCTCTTCAGAAGTAGAAATTCTATAACCTACATATTCCATGATTCAAGGGTGGTTGAAATGCTACAAAGATTCTTCCTCCAGTAAGATACAACCAGGCAGGAAGCTTTGGCCTGTTTATTTGTTGGGGTACCCACAATTGCCTTCGGAAATTGTGGGTGCCCCAACATTGGAGGCTTTTACGAAGAGCCTGGACTGCCATCTATCACAAATAATATAGGCCGTCTGTGAGAGCAGGGGGTTGGACTAGACTTCCCATTCTGTTACTGTTATTTATATATTATTAACTGTATGTATAGAGAGTTACATAATCATACTTTGAACGGCTCAAAAATTGCCGTTCATGAATAAGTTATACATATATTTTTAGAAAAAAGCCTATTCAGAATAAATATACTTATTCTTGGCAGGTTACCTTTTATTTTAATGGTCTAAAGCACGGGTGTCAAACTTGCTGCATCACGTGACGTGTTGTGACGTATTATGACTTCTTTCTCATTGCTGGAGCTGGAGTGGACGTGGTCTCCGCATGATGCAAGTGGCACATGGGCTGGCAGTTTGACACCCCTGGTAAAGGAATTAAAAAGAACCATTCTTTTCTGGGCTCAAAATGCTCCATAAAAATTTGTGTATTTCAGAAGTTAGGTACCACTAAGAAAAAGTTGTCTCCCTCGTGATCACAGCCTCATGTGGTTTGATGGATTATTATTTTTTATTTTACAAGGCTTATAGTTGCTCTGATTGAAGCCAGTGGGCTTCATCTAAAAAAGATGTAAAACTCGGATGCAAGAATCCTGTTAAATTAAAAAAAAACTGAGGAGGACATTTGAAAGGTGTTCAGATTAAGAAAGGTATAGCGGGAGGTGATCCATGAGATAATCTGGTCTCAAGCTGTTCTGGACTGTAATGGTTTACCTCAGGAGTAGGCAACCTTGACTCTTTTATGACTCGTGGACTTCAACTCCCAGAAATTCTGGGAGTTGAAGTCCATGAGTCATAAAAGAGCCACGGTTGCCTACCCCTGGTTTAGCTTCAAGCTGAGCTTAGAGAAGACCAGTGCAGCTGAAAAAGGGAAAGGTATAATGTGGTCAGAACAATTGATTTTCCCTTCCTATTTTAGATCAAGTTAGTTTATTGAAGCAGTTTTAAAGGCAGCTGACATACAACAGATTTCCACACTTACAGTTACAGATGTGCCGTAAATGTTACAAAGCACTCAGTGATGAATCCCTTGATGGCAATTTTGCTTTAGAGCAAATGCATGATGGGCCTAACTTCCACCAGAGCCTGTGTTTCCTATTCTTCAGTTATTGGTGTCATATCATGTTCTATGATAATTTTGTAGCTGTTGAGGCTTTTTTGGCGGTGGTGCATGTCAGTTAGGTGCTCTTCCAGTCCAAACGCGGAGAAAATGTGAAATGAATTCCCGGGATTGTAAAACGGAAAAAATGCCTCAGCAGAGAGCTGAAATGGCATCTTGCTTTGTGCAGTGAAGATGTAAGCGCATAATTAATCTCCTTGGCCTGGAGCTGGCAATCTTGGGATGGAAGTGGAGAACTCTCTTATGGAAGTGAAGAGGGAGAGGGAGGCCTCTGCCATCTCAGAAGGTGAAAAGATAAGCCCTCACTCAGCTGCTGCTAAATATGGAGAAGAATATGGTTGAACAAAAGCACAAGGGTATTTACTTACCTGAAAAGATGGGCGAGCCAGAAAAGTACCTGCTTTCTCTTTTTTATCTTCTCGGGGGAGTAGTGTTTTAAATTCAAGTTCCTCTTGCTTTGGGGTGGTGAATACAATATTTTTGCCAAAGGACCATATATCTCTTTGCAAGATTTTTCATGATACGGTGGTCTATTGCTTGTTTTCTTTTGCTTTATGGTGCTGCAGAAAGTTCTAATCAGATGTATTTAATAAAAAGCTTGTGTGATTTGGACAAGAATACTTCTTTACATAATTGGGTTAAGGCTGACTTTTCTGTTTGCTCTCCTGTTTGTAATGTTTTCTGCTCCTGCATAAAAAAAGAGCCTCAAGATACAATCATTCAACCCTTTCTCTCCTGGCTGGTCACTTTGTGGCTTTGTGCTCAGCAGCCTTTTGTCAGTTAATGGCACATTGAAGGCTCACAAAAGGAATAGAGAAACACAAGGATTTCAGGAGTGCAGATTAGTAACAATAACAGTAACAATAATAGAGTTGGGAGGGGCCTTTGAGGTCTTCTAGTGAGAGGGATGAATTCAAGGACTAACCCAGGAGTTAGCTGCAACATTGCTGAGCAACCAAAAAGAGACACAAGCCTTTGTGCTATATTTTGATATAAATCCTTTCTATTCTGAAATTTTCCAGCCACAAAATCTTTCATTCACCATAATATGGATTCCTGGAAGTCAACAGTCTTCTTAATTTAATGGCTCTTATTGAACATGTATATTGATACCTTGAAATAAAGGCTTTCCTGCAGACAAAATGTGTTAAACCTCCTCAATTTGCAACTTTGGGAATTCAGTCACATATCTATAAATGTGTAATGTATATCAACGTATTTCTATCACTGATGATGAAGACCTTAGATAGTTTTGCCATTTGAGAGCCATTTCAAATGGTTAATTAGAGTTCACATAATATAATTTGATCCAGGAACTAAACTCAAGAATTAGAAGCTGAGAGCCTGATGGAGAAAGCTTAGTCAAATTATTCTCACATTTTAGTGCTTTAATTTGAATTATGGACTATTCACGAAGATGTCATTATAAATGATAATAACAACTTCATGGATAGTTCCGTAATTCAAATATAAATATTATAGCTATACAAGCTAATAGTTACACTTATTAAAAGTAATGTAATAGATCTTGTTGCCTAGTTTGTATATATTTGTTAACTGATTATTAATTGATTACTAACAATTTTGATCATGTTTATTATTAATTCAGTCCATATCAGAGTTCATTCTGATATTTGACTAAACCTACACATAAAACTGCACACTGAATAAGCCTGCATAGAATTAGTGGCATACTGCACCTTAACTTGTTTTAATTCTTTTTAACTTAATTTACAGCATCATTCTATACATTTCAACAAAAATAGTTCTATTTATCTCACTGAATGAAATCTGAAGATAGCAGTTTTGATCCCATCTGATGTTTGATGGATTGGTCCATAAATATTGATACAATTTAATTATAAATTCACCTGCTTGTCGGATGAAGCACATCTTGGTAAATGGCTACCATTGAGCTAAGCACACAACTGAGTTCCAGCATTTTTGGCAGGCTGAAATGGGGTCTACTTCAAAAGGAATTGGCTACCTCTATCAGGCACTGTCAGGATAGGAACCTAATCTTCTTTGAAGATGTCATGAAGGAAAGACAAGAAAACTACTATACTCCCATTGTTTAGGCTCTCCTTTGCTGGTTGCTAGCAAGAACTCAGAGTTGGTGTCAGTTTGCTATACATCAAGCAGCTCCTATGCCTCTGCCTTCATTCATCTCACTAATAATAGTGTTGGGTTCCCACTTAACAACCCCCCTAGAGCACCGGCAGGCTTAGCTTCAATCAGCAGCCACTGAATCCATCAGTGAACGAAAGAATACTCATTTTGCCTTGTAAACCTGCAGTGAGGGTTCCCCCCCCCAACAATAAAAGATAACATACACTTCATCATAAAGGAATTTAGTTTCTTCTTCAAAGTTTCAGTCATCTGTCTGGAAATCATCACCAAGGTCAAATCTCTGGTCTTCTGAAGATTTCTGTTATTCTTACCCCAGCATTTTTGCCGAAACATACCAGCTTTCTCATGCAACAATTGATGACTTCTCTAGAATACATGTTTCTTTGCAAATATATAACAATAAGGTTGCAGTGCAGCACAAGTCTGAACATAAAAAGACAAACCTCCCCTCTCTCCTTTCCTTCAGAAAGAAACAAATGAAAAATGCAAGAGCCAAACTGTACGGGATAGTTCTCCTCTTAGTAAAGCTAAATATCTTTTACTGCCTTGATGAATAAATTAAATATTGTTCACAACTCTCTAAGTCAATATTGTGCTGTTTGACACATGTATGAAATTTACAGAGCAATCCTACGCATATTTGCTGAGAGATAAAGCTCATTGGGGTAGCTTATTCATAGGTAAGTAGAGCTTCCAAATACAAAACAGATATTAAAAGTAAGATAATGCAACGAGATAGTAATAAAAAAATAATAGCCAGAAGGAATACTAAATTAAAAGGGGGTATCAACATTCTAAAGCAGGGGTTCTCAACCTTGGCAACTTTAAGACTTGTGGACTTCAACTCCCAGAATTCCTCAGCCAGCAAAGCAAAGCAAAGCAAAGCAAAGCAAAGCAAAGCAAAGCAAAGCAAAGCAAAGCAAAGCAAAGCTGGCTGAGGAATTCTGGGAGTTGAAGTCCACAAGTCTTAAAGTTGCCAAGGTTGAGAACCCCTGTTCTAAAGCAACCTGAAACCAAAGAAGTCTTTGTATTTGCAGATGTTAAGAAAGTACAAGTAGCCCTCGACTTACAACAGTTCATTTAGTGACCATTCAAAGTTACAATGGAACTGAGAAAAGTGACTTATCATTGTTTTTCACACCTATGACCACTGTAGAATCCCCACAGCCATGTGATCAAAATTCAGATACTTGTAACCGGCATGTATTTATGACGGTTGCATTGTCCTGCGGTCATGTGATCACCTTTTGCCACCTTCTGACAAGCAAAGTCAATGGGAAAGCCAGATTCACTTAACATCTGTGTTACTCACTTAACATCTGCAAATACAAAGACTTCTTTGGTTTCAGGTTGCTTTAGAACAGCGGTTCTCAACCTTTTCCGGGGCTCGACCCCGGCCCGCATCGCGCATGTGCGGCGTGACGGGGCGCATTGTGCATGCGTGGCGCAACGGCCCGCATCACGCATGCGCAGCGCGACGGCCCGCATCGTGATAGGGGAAAAAATGGCCGACCAAAAAAAAATGGCTGACCAAAAAAAATGGCGGACTGCGGTGCTTGGCGACCCCCGTGAAATGGTCGTGGGGTCGCGACCCACAGGTTGAGAACCGCTGCTTTAGAATGTTGATATCCCCTTTTAATTTAGTATTCCTTCTGGCTATGTTTTTATTAATATCTCATTGCATTATCTAATTTTTAATATCTGTTTTGTAGTTGGAAGCTCTACTTACCTAGGAATAAGCTACCCAGAATTCACTTAAGCAGAGGTCCCCAACCTTTTGGTCACCAGGGATCGGTTCTGTGGAGAGAGGATTTTCCACGGACCGGAGAGTGCGTGGTTTTGTGTGCTGCCTGCAATAAATAATAATAATAATCCCACAGATGGGACTTTGCTTGTTTGTGCAGACTGTTTGCTGGCATGCTGCGGCCTGGTTCCGGTCCACGGACCAGGGGTTGGGGATCCCTGCACTTAACAACTGTGGCAAGAAAGGTCATAAAATTCATTTAAATGTCTCCCAACATAAATGTTGGGCTCAATTGTGGTTATAAGTCAAGGACTATTTATACAGGCAATCCTCTGCTTAGCAAGCACTACTGGGATCAGCAACTCCACTGCTGGATACTGTGGTCACTAAGTGGAAAAACCAGGTGAACACAATGGGATCTATTTATTTATTTATTTATTTATTATTTACGCCACCATTATTATTTTTTATAAATATCTCAAGGCAGTGAACATAACTAATACTCCTTCTTCTTCCTCTTTTTCTCCACGACAACCACCTGTGAGTTGAGTTGAGTTAAGCTGAGTTGGACTGAGAGAGAAAGAGTGACTGGCCCAAAGTCTCTCAGCTGGGAACAATCTCCATATTATTCTCCATCTCAGTGGTGATGAACCTAAGGGGAAAGAGTTTAGGAAGTCATCTAGAAAAGAAAATACTTGTATCTTTTGTAAAACAGATGCGTATTGGTGGTGTTTGTGATTAAGAAACCTATTGCTATTGTCAAGCACAGGTACAGAATATTAAGCAGGCTTAAATCCCTTCAGAGGGCTGACGAGCCCTTGGCCAAATACATATGATTAGAACAATACATGCAAAGCCACTATTCCAAATTTCTTATTACAGCCCAATTTTCTATTGACCATGAATGATAACTTTAGTAAACTATAAACAATTATCTCTCATTACTTAAGGGTATTTCTTGGACTGAGTTTAGGAAAAGATTACTTTCCCCGATGGCAAATATTGTTTCAGTTACATTTACTATTGTCTGATTTGGTGAGAGATTTTTCTGTTTTTAGAAGTGAGTGGGGAAATAGAGACTAGTGTAAATGAATAATAAGTAATAAAAATATAAATTAATAAAAAGAAATCAAAACAAACAAATGTGATGCATATATATTTTGATGCATATATTGAATAAACAAGATACCTACTTTCATTTCTGAGGCTGAAAATTCAGGAGGATCTCCAAAATTACAGGCCAGACCCATTTGGAGAAGCACTATCCCTTCCTAATGGATTATCTCTAGACTGAGGTAGCTTCTGAGTCAATAGCCCCTCTGTTTTGGTAGGATTCAGTTTAAACATGTTTCTCCCTATTCAGACCCTAACAGCCTCTCTAGACTCTGCAGTGGAAACCTGCAGTGGAGAGAGAGAGAGAGAGAGATGGAGATTGAGAGATCAAGATAGATCAGCTGCTGAGTAGGTTTGTATTTGGTATATTCTACTACCAGATAGAATATTGGGAGCATTATTTGATTTTTAGGCCTGAATTCAGAACATATTTAAAAACTATTGTGACTGTATAGGCACAATTGTGTCACGTGATATATCATGACATTTTTTTCCCCTTTGCGGAGCTGGGATGGGCATGGTCTGTGCATGACACATCTGGCCCGCGGGCCGCCAGTTTGACACCCCTGGTATAGGTGGTCCTCAGATTAGGAGCAGTCATTGAACAATTATTCAAACTTAAAATGGTGCTCAGTGATGGGAGGGACGTGTGACCAATCCTCAGAGTTCTGGCTATCACAGAGACCTATGGTCATGTAATGATTTCTGACATTCCCTGCCAACTTCCCACAAGCAAAAACTATCAGAAAACCAGAAGTTGCGGTCATGCAAGATCCTTGCTTAGTGATGGGAATTGGGACCACTGAGATTCTCTTACTAAGTAACATGCAATATCACAGTTTATGACCATGTTGCTTAGTGATGGCAATTCTGGTCCCAATTGCTGTCACAACCCAAGGATTAATTGTTTAGGTAATGTATTCATAACATAGGCACACAACTACAGCTATTTAAAATTGCTTCACCTATTCCAGATTGAGACTAGCTATAAAGTAGGGTGATTCCGTGCCATACAGGCTCGAATGAAGTCCATCTAACACTGTGCCAGCTAACACTTATGGGAGGTTTCCATTATTTACAGGCAAATAATTTACATTATTTACATTTACATCAATCGCTCCCCCTTGTGGACATTGGGAATATTGCACCTGCTTTCCTTTGAGCCTGGAACTCCTTTGAAAAATTGCATGGAAGCCTTGGATGTGCAGAACACGGTAGTTTTTCTGCATGGTGAATGTTGGATTGGCATAGTGTCAAACAGAATATTTTCTGGCTGCCTGTATTTGTTCACAGAATGCTTTGGGGAGTGAGTCAACAAGGTGTTTTCCTTTAATGTCCTAATTATTGAACGAATCCATCCTGAGCTTGGAACCATACAACAACACAATGTGGTGTTGCTTCTTATTTCCTTAGATAAAGTAAAATATATACAGGCTCTGTTCTGTACTCGTAGGATAATAGGAAAGCCTGAAGATTTTATTTACTTTGTGGGTGACGTTTGTTTTGACTCTAAGGCCTCAATGGAGAGTAACATTAAAATATATATTAAAACCCACATAGTTCAATACTAAAATGCGTACGTATACTAACATAACAACAATTAAACAGCAATGTCTAATTGGGTTAGGTCGGCTGCTAGCCAGTAGTGGCCTACTATTTAACTTTGTGTTTGTGTTTGCTTTCAGCTGTGAGATCTTCTGTTTCACTGTCACTGTTCTAATGGAGGCTTCCCCCAACTTCCTACCTCCTAAATCAGCGGTTGTCAACCTATTTCAGGTTGCGACCCCGACCTGCGCCGCGCATGCACGTCGCGACGGTCTGCATCGCGCATGTGCGACGCGACGGCACGCATCGCACATGTGTTATGTGTGCGTGAGGGTCTGCATCGCGCATGCGCGGTACGACGGCCCACATCGCGCATGCACGGCGTGACGGCCCGCATCGTGCATGCG
The DNA here is from genome assembly GCA_034064705.1 of Bothrops alternatus. NCBI lineage: Eukaryota > Metazoa > Chordata > Lepidosauria > Squamata > Viperidae > Bothrops > Bothrops alternatus. Next base: position 18,295,546 of record JARGCV010000248.1, read on the forward strand.
CGGCATGACGGCCCGCATCGTGCATGCGCGGCGTGATGGCCCGCATCACGCATGCGCGGCACAACGGTCCGTATTGCGCATGTGCGATGTGTGCGCAATGGCCCGCATCGCACATGCGCGGTGCGACGGCCTGCATCACGCATGTGCGGTGCAACAGTCCACATCGCGCATGCACGGCACGATGGTCTGCATCGCACATGCACGGCGCGATGGCCCACATCGCGCATGTGTGACACACGCGTGACGGTCCACATCGCGCATGCGTGGCGTGATGGCCCGCATCACACATGCGCGACGCGTGCACGATGGCCTGCATCACGCATGCACGGCGCGATGGCCTGCATCGCACATGCACGGTGCAACGGCCCGCATCGCGCATGCGTGGTGCTTCCCCACGCATGCGCAGTGCTGCCCCCTGCGCCGGCCGGGGGAAAAAATGGCGGACTGCGGCGTTCGGCGACCCCCGTGAAATGGTCGTTCGACCCCAAATGGGGTCGCGACCCATAGGTTGAGAACCGCTGTCCTAAATACATTGAAGTATTACTCTCAAAATTCCCAATCAGCTTGCCTTACAAAATAGGGTTCTTAGGTTCTCTTTCTCCCCAGGCTGAGGAAGCTTTCCCATTGCTTGAGGCCAGCTGTCTTATCCAGGGCTTTTTTTGGTCATAGAATGCCCAGAACGGAGTTCCAGTACCTTTTTTGGATGGAACCTTGTAGGGTAGGTAAGGCGGGTTGTATGACGTGTGTGAGTTCTGGCACCTTTTCTTTTTTTCAAAAAAAAAGCACTGGCAATCCACATTCCTCCTAAAGGTTGTCTTTGTGTTGGTGGTGGTGAGGCTGGCAACAGGGAGCTCTCACTGCCTTGGGAAGGTGTGCTTGATGGTGAAGGAAGAGCAAGGAAAGTGCCAGGAAAAAGCAGGGTGTGACTGTTGCTGGGTGGTGCTCATTGCCTAAGGAAGGTGTTGTGAACGCTCTTATCAAGTCAAGACTTGTCTCTATGTTTCAGCAGGTGAACATTCCCCAAGCAGGCAGAGAAGTGTAACTTTTTCCTTGGACATCAGGACAGCCCCCCTTTGCATTAAAATAAAGAAACTAGATAGGTAGTTTTTTTTCCTGGTGTCTTATCAACTGTATCCTTCATACTTCTCAGCCTAACTTGGTTCCATTTTAGCAATTTCTTTTCTTTTCTCCCTTGGTACCTGGCATTCTGAATATGTGCCCATGCTCTCTTCCTATGCAACTCTTCACACCTCCTGCAAATGGGAGAATGTTTTGTCAAAAACGTTAAGGTAAAGTAGCACAGGGCAAATGTTAATGAGAAGATACACACTTGGCTTGAAGCATTACAGGAAGCAGAATAAGGGGGATATGGATTGACATTTTTAGGAACTAAAGTTAAAAAAAACCCCTCTTACCTGAATATTCACAATGCTAGCAGCAAGTGAATATTTTTATTTTCTGCTACGAGACAACTGAATAGAATGAGCATCAGTTCTTTTCTGGCTTACGTGAATAAAAGTTAAGGTCTACCCCCTCCAAGTGCTCAAGATGTGATTTTTCTAGTGGAATTCTCCAGTGCTTCAGGTGCTGTGTTTTGCAAATCACTTTTCCTATCAGGAGCAAGAAAAGCTTCTAAGCACATGCCTTTATACTCCCCCTTTTCAGAAAAAAGGACATATGAAAAATCCAATTTTCTGAGGCCAATGCAATTAAGTTCCATTAGGAATCAAGTTCTCTGTTCAGCTTTTAGCAAGGCTTGATTGGTTTTAGTAAGACGTGATTGTTGTTCCTACTCATCCTTCATTAGCAGTTTCACACTTCAGTTTCAGGTGCCAAATATTTCCACACATGCATTATTTCACACAACTCTGCCTAGTACATAGGGTTTAGATGTTTTATAAATTGCAATGCCCTGCCTCAAACACCTAAAGGACAAGAATGACTTGTAAAATTCTTGCAACACCTTCACCTGATTCTTATTTTAAAAGGATAGATTTGTAGGACAGAGGACAAAAATGAATTGCCGGAAGAAGGGAAAGAGTTGAATCAGTCTGTCTTTTGAGATTTTGCAAGCCAGCAGTTGGCTCACACGTGGGAAATATTCTTCATTCTTTACATTTAATTTTTGTTTGCTTGAAGACTAGGCACAATTAAACTGGGTATCTTTTAAAATAAAGCCCTCCAAGCTGTTGAGACTTCTACTTGGCAGACACAAATAGGTATCTACAGATAGCAAGAGCACTTAGACTTACAGTATATACTGCACCATTGTGCTTTACAGCATTCTCTAAGCGGTTTACAGAGTCAGCTTATTGCCCCCCCAACAATCCGGGTCCTCATTTAACTGACCTCGAAAGGATGGAAGGCTGAGTCAACCTTGAGCTGGTGAGGATCGAACTGCTGGCAGTTGGCAGAGCTAGCCTGCAATACTGCATTCTAACACTGTGCCACCACGGCTCATTCAACAGATATCGGTTGTTTGCCTAGTCCAGGGGTAGGCAACCTTGGCTCTTTTATGATTCGTGGGCTTCAACTCGCAGACTTCCTGAGCCAGCCATGCTGGGAGTGGAAGTCCACGAGTCATAAAAGAGCCAAGGTTGCCTACCCCTGGCCTAGTCCCTAGCTTTTTTTCTTTGGACTCATTTCTCAATTTCTCACAAGTACTTCCAAGCCTTGTAAGCTACAGCTTACAATAGGTATGCTAAATCCCACCCATCCCCTTCTCTGTCTTGACTTCAGTCATATAACTATTCCTGCAGCTAACTAAAGCAGTAGTTGATGCAGCCAGATAGCTCTTTCTGTGTAGCAAACCTGCACTTGAAAAGGTGTTTTGACCATTTGCTTCATTCTCTTCTGTTTCATCTACGTTTTGTAGCTTAGTAAATAAGTTGCAGGCATGGTGAGCATCCCCCCCCCCCGCAGCTGAGAAACCCAAGTGCTATCGGACTGCTACTGCTTAGTGTTTATATCCTAAGAGATAACTAGGCATTCCCATTACCACCACCAATGACATTTTTGGGGGGAATGATGCAATTTGCAAGTCAACCTATCTGGCAACACTACTGAGGGAGGCTAATTAAGCTGCAACTACATCTCAGGGTAGTTTACAAATGATTAAAACACAATTAAAATCAGTCAATTAAAACTATTATAAATATTCAACAAAGTGGGGCAGGAGAAAGGGAAGCAATGAATAACAAGCCATTCATCAGAGAAGGCTTGGGTAAAGAATGAGGTTTTTGATGGGTGCCTAAAGTTGGATTTCAAGGCTTTATAAGATCTTGAGCCCAGCTAAATAGTTAGCAGACTCCCCTTAAATAGGAAGGGGTTCAGGCCGACCCCATTCCATTGAAAGGCAAGTAGAAGAAAATATGTATGTTCTTTGCCATTTAACAAACTAAAGTTTGATAGTCTTCAATCGTACACTTACCTATGGGTTGCTTATTGAATGCTTACCTGACCCACAAGACAATATCAGTTCCTGATTCCTGGGTACTCAGTGGGTACTGGGGGCTTTTGATTTGTGCATTTAAACAGTCTCCATTCTATGGGCTCTGATTGTAACACCTGCAATGGTCCAAATCATCTTCCTTTTAACATAGATGTATCTAGGCTGACCTTGCTCAGAAAGACTTGAGCAGGTCAACTAGATTGCAAGAAACATCTGATGAAATAGTGAATGAGCTCCATTTTAGTCAGAGGAGTGTGAACATTTTAGGCAAGGAAGAACTGAACTTTTCTATGCCTTAACTGTAGGCTGGAGGGGTTTTTTTTCCCATTAGATGGGTAGAGTTGAAATTTCAGTCTCATTCTTTCATTTTAGGAATTAGATATAGGTAAAAACCAAGCATGATGCTCCATTTTTTGCAGGGACTTAAAAGTTATTTTTCTCATGACACTAAGCCCTAAGATGAAATACTCTGGGAGGAGTTATGAATCTATTGATGGAGCATTGAGGACTACAAATGTCCTACCTACAGGATGACCATTCCTAATGTAGTAATTGAGATGGAACGTAGAAAATGTGTAGTCCTTTCTACTATATTAGATCAGCTTTGCCCAAGAACTCTTGGAAGACTTAATTTTAATATAAAGTCAAAGGTTCAATAAGCAACTTGATGGAATCAGTATACATTTTAGCAATCTGCTTAGAGTTGCATTAGATCAAGTCTACACATGCATGAGATACCACTCAAGACTTCTGAAAACTGAGCAATGGACAGTAATGAACAGCTGTGGATACCTGAAGGTGAATTGGAGGAGATAAGCAGCGTAGCTCCTTAGAAATCAAAACTAGCCACAACCAGCTCTTTGACCTTTTGTGAAACAGAGATGCAGCCAAATGCCTCTGGGCACTAATGAGATTTATTCATCTACCTATATTGTTTCATGCCATCATTGGGAAGAGGAACTTCACCGTGGGACTGTTTAATGCCCATATTTTGTCTTCAGTGTGGTAGCTTTCCTCTAGCAAAATGTAAAATAAACACTAATTAGGGCCAGGAACATGCCTAGAAGAGCTACTCCATCTTTAGTTGTTTGACATCATGCATTTGCCTAAGCCTAGGGAACACCAGAACTTTGGGCTATAATCATTTGCATCAGATCCACATCTCTGTTGCCTGAAAGCAACCTTGGCTGGAGCTTTCAGAACAGAAAGAAATACTATTGTCCCTTGATAGGTGGTTATTTTTTAAAAAAATAAATAAATAAAAGAAAACGTTTATTTTCCTAACACTAGTAGAAAGAAATTTTGTGTTTTTCCTTTTCCCAAGTGGTGGTCCCTATTCTCATTTTCCCACCTCTTTGGTTCTAAATATAGTCCTCCAAAGTTATTCAGAATTCCACTGTGTTCTTACCTTGCCCAACCTCACTCCACCACACCCCATCCCATGAAAACCTGTAGGACGGGGTTCAAGTTAATAAAACATGTCCTGAGCAGCTGTAAAGAAGAATAGAGTGCTGTGTTTTGCCCAGTTTAACATAACAGAGAGCAAGTATAAATTCTTTCCTTTATAGGGCACCAAACAGGGTGGTGTCAAGATACTGTAAATGTATATATTTCTTTCTTTCTTCTTTCATCATGTTGACTACTGATTTGATCTACTTCAAGCTTAGCTGGCAACAATTTAGTTACTGTGACCAAATTTGAACCTACTTGCCTAACAGGTATAGTTTGGTTTTATTGTACTTTTGTGTATTTTTTTTTTAATTGCCTTAGTAAAGAAGGGGAGAACATAGGACAAAAAGGACAAAAACACAAGGGATCTCTCTCTCTCTCTCAATCCATCATTGTCTATCTGTCCACAGAATAAAGTTGATTAAGATTTCTGGGTTGTTGATAAAGATCCAGTTCATAAGTAAAAAAAAAAAACTAAACAAAACATACACATGTCACCAATTCAAGACTGCAAATCCAGGATGGCACATTGTTTTTCCACTGTAAAATAAAAATCTTCTTTTGCTACACATCATGCTTTGTAAATGTATAATTATTCTGCTACCTTATTGTACATAATTGAAAATCATATTCAAATGTTTAAATTAAGTTATTCTTCAAAAAAAATGTAGTAATGGATAAAGATACAAACCAAAACAGCAGGATAGTGGAGCAACCTCATTTCCGCTGCATAAGTGACTTGCCTCATTTTATACTTCCAGCATAAAGTGGTTGTCAGCCAACTGGACGGGTGCAGTACTCAGATGCAAAGCAGACAGAGGTGCTTCAAATCCAGTGCGGTCACCCTCTCTGTACCTGTTGAATATTCCTTAAAGCAGCCGTGAATATTCCAGGATTCTCAAAGTAGCTGTGTGGACTTATTAAAGAGATTTAAAGATGCAGCAACTGCCTTCTTAACTCAGATAAGCATTATGCCTTAGCCTGCATGGGTCATGTACACAAGACCAAGAAAAGATACAGCTTTTTTAAGGGTCTAAAACGAATGCCCGCGTTGGATCTGAAGCATTCTTGCCACTATGGATCCAAATACATGCTTTTACACATGCTTGAAGGTTCGTAGTAAACCTGAACATTTGCACATGGCCATGAATTAACCTCACCTTAAAATTTAAAAACCATGCCAAATATTCTCCAAGAGCCTTCACACTGATTAGTAAATGCGAGGCAGTCCAGTTCTTTATTCCAAAGTGCTTGCAAATAATGCAAATCCACCTACAGGCTTTTGGGTGGGGCCAAGCAAAGTCCCATTCACCCAAACACGGGTAGTCCTCAATTTACGACTGCAACTGAGCCCAAAATTTATGTGGCTAAGTGAGAAATTTGTTAAGTGAATTTTGCCCCATTTCACTTTTCTGGCCACAGTTGTTAAGTGAACCACTGCAGTTAAGTCATTATATTATTATTATTATTATTATTATTATTATTATTATTATTATTATTATTATTATTATTATTATTATTATTATTATTATTATTATTATTATTATTATTTATTTGACTTCTATGCCGCCCTATTCCGGAGAACTCAGGGCGGCTCACAACATAGTAGAAATCAACATATAAAAATACATGTATATAAAACCCCTTAATTTAAAAAAACCAATCATTCAACATACACACAGACAAGATGTTAACTACCCCAGGCCTGCCGGCAGAGGTGTGTTTTAAGTAATTTACGATTGTTAAGTGAATCTGGCTTCTCCATTGACATTGCTTGTCAGAAGATTGCAAAAAGAGATCACACTGCTGCAGTCATAAATATGAACCAGTTTTCAAGCATCTGAATGTAAATCACATGACTACGGGGACGATGCAACGGTCGTTAAGTGTGAAAAATGGTCATAACTCACTTTTTTTCAGTACCATTGTAATTTCGAACAGTCACAAAATCGAACTGCTATAAGTCGAGGCGTACTTGTATTTAAAAACAAAAAACAAAAAAAACAAACCATAGCCCCACCCTGGCTGAGAATAGCTGGGGAAGGATGGAAATGGTTGGCTTGTTTTCTGCTGTCAAAATTATTCAATTATTCAGGTTATTCAATAAATCTGGCTTCCCCTGATTGAGGTTTCATCAACTGGGTTTTAATCCGAATATTCTACCTAATGTATACCAAATGGTATTTTATCACACTTTTGTGTGTGATACTCCATTCTCTGTTTATAGCTTCTGGTGAAAATATATTTCATGAGTTCTCCGGAATAGGGCGGCATAGAAATTAAATTAATAATAATAATAATAATTTTCTTGGGTGTAAACTGCTCTAATGAGTGGCTTTATATGCAAAACATTTCTGAGCCAGTTGCTCCCTCAAGGAAACTTTTCCCCCTGCCATTGACAACACATCATTCCAGATGTTCCCGTCCTGTGAAGAGCAGTCAGCCCCTCTTTTCCTTTGGTGCGTTTATTTCCACGAATGCTTCACTCAACCTGCCTAGAGAATAAGAATAAAATGGAGATATATTTGGAATGGGGGTCATTCCAGGGTTTTGTCTCTTTTCTGGCAGGAGAAAGAAGGCTTAGATCAGCCCTCTTGAGTTTGTTCGCATGATCGTCCCGACGGTGCTTTTTCAAAAGGCAACTGGGCTTTTGTTGTTTTTCCTGGAAGACTTTTCGCTTCTCATCCAAGAAGCTTCTTTAGAATTCAGTTCTGACTGGATGAGAAGCGAAATATCTCCGAGGAAAAAACAAAGAAAAGTCCAGTTGCCTTTTGGAAAAGCACCTTTGGGACAACCCTGACCTGGATGACTGAGAATCACCATAGACTTTTGCATGATAGGCTGACCCGGAGGATGGATTGTAACCCCAACTGTTGCCCCCCTATGGGGCAAAAATTAATCCCAGGACTGACTGAGTTTAGCTGTAGGCATGGTATGCTCACCTGAGCCAGTTAAGTATGTTATGAAAGAGCTAAGGAGACTAATTCCCTACTCTGTGAAAACAGGACCGCAGCTGGTTGGGTGCCACAGCACCTGGCAGAGAGGGGAGGGGAAAAGACCTTTGGTGATCTGGATAAAGCAACCGCTGAGCCTGCCAAGCGTTTCCTATCAACACTGCAGGCCTTGTTTGAGCCTCTGCAGGAAGAAAAATTTCCCACCCTGCTAGTACCATGACTTCAAATGAATTTACAAAACAGAAACGCGAGAAAATCAGAACCAGGACATTTACTTTATTTATTTATTTTAATAACAATATCCATTAAAAAAAATCAGACATAACTTTCTGAAAACAGCTTTCTACCTCATAATTTCACAGAAATTAGCTTGGAAATATTGTTTTGCCCTTCTCTCCACTCCTGTTTTGATACTTTCACCATAGCAACCTCATTCACTCTCTATATTTGATTCATGGTACATAAAGAGTGAAGGTTGCTCCAAAAACAGTAACATGGTCAGCCCCTTCCTACCAAGTCAATCCTTTCAGCCACTAGTCTACATTCTTAGGGTCTGTCCCTCCCAAATAAAAGGCTGTGAGGTTTTATTATTATTATTATGTTGCGTTCTCCGTTAACATGGCACAGAGTACGAAGTATGGGTAATGACTCCTACTGTAAGCCCATCACAATCCAGAATTCCTTTGTTCCCAGAATTTCTATTTCTATGTAATGCTTGCTTCTTTGCTGACAATTATATCAAATGTATTTTGTCTCTCATGTTTGTAGGCAGCCAGTCTTGGTTTGTACCAAGCAACAGATGAAGAAAAGTGAGGGGGATGATCAGAAGCAACTATGTTGTGGAAGGAGAGAGAGAGTCAGCTGCACTTTCTGCTTTCTGTTCCTTTGTCAATTCTATATCCTCTCTGTCTTTTTACCTGGAAAATATCCTCTTGTTGGGAGACTGTGTGTCTCCCCAGTGGACAAAAAGTGCAGATTCAATTTCAGAGGACACAAATATGTGGAGAACAGAAAGCCTAAAACACTTCCCATCCCTTTGATGAGGTAATTACACCCCAAAATGCTGGAGCTTGAAAGTTCTAATGAGCTTTTTCCTGGCTATCCCCTCCCCCTTATAAAGCTATTTTTTCAGGGGAATGCTTTTGCTCTACCTTCTCCCTGGGATTGGAGATGGTTATTTATAATTCTATTTATAAGCGGAGTTTTGAAGTAATTCCTGCCAGAGGCACAATATAACTGTGGGGCTGGAGCAGCAAAAGCAGCAGAGCTAGTACCGTAGGGGGGGAAAAATCCCAAAACTGTATTGAAGAGATTGGAACACCTCTCGCCCGATACAAGTCTTTTCACGCCCCTTTAAAATATTTTCAATTCTCTTCAGCTTCTCCCACTGGCAGTGGCGTAAAACACACTAAGGAGGAACCATTTGTGACACATTGAAGACTCTCCCCTTCCCTGCTCACTTTAGGAGTTAAAGTAGGGCAAATACAGTCATAAACTTTTCCTGGCAGTTGCACGAGCTTTGAGAAGCTGCACCAGCTCATTCCTGGTTGGCAGTAATACTGGCGAGCTCACCTCACTCTCCTATTAGCAGTACTCTTTGCCTTTCAGCACTACCGAGTTAATAAATGTAATTGCTCACTAAGAAATTAGATCCTTTAAGAAAAGTCACAAAAAATCCCAAAATAAACATGGTTTGCTTTAAATAGTAGTTTTGTAGAAAACCTCCACTCCAAGTGCTCTTGGTCTGGCCTCTGACAGATGCTGCATCCAGAAGGCTACCTGTAGCAGTAGAAAAACTGTGCTGGGTCATGCTGTGGCTGCTGGTTCCTTGTTCCTGCTTAAAGAAGACCAGGAGTAGGGGGTCCAGCTGATGGTGGAGCTGGTGCTTAGTCTTTGGGTGTCTTCTTGCTGTGTGAATTCCACATGCCACGTTTGGAATGGTAGTAATGGTAAAAGTTCCTGAGTCGCAAACGTTCTACCTCTAACCCACTTTGAAGCACCCTAGAAACAATGGGAATAAATCAGGCAATGGAAGGGAAAAGAGAAAGAGGAGACAGACAGAAAGAGCACGAGTTAGCTTTTCCTCTGCTACAGAACTCTTTCATGCATAACAGGAGTAACTTCATATACATGGATTAGCTGATACGACATGGAGCTAGTTCAAAAGCTGCATCTGGCGCAGAAACAGCCAGTGCTAGAATACCTGGGCTTGAAAAAAAAAATCTACATGACTACCTACAGGTAGTCCTCGACTTATGACCACAATAGAGCTCAAAATTTCTATTGCTAAGCAAGACAGTTTTTAACTGAATTTTGCCCCATTTTTACGACATTTCTTGCCACAGTTATTAAGTGAATCACTGCAGTTGTTAAATTGCTAACATGGTTGTTAAATAAGTCTGGCTTCTCTCCCTTGACTTTTTGCTTGTCAGCAGATTGCAACAGATGATCAGATGACCCTGGGACACCGCCACCGTCATAAATATGAATCAGCTGCCAAGTGTCCAAATTTTGATCACGTGACCATGGGGATGCTGCCACAGTCATAAGTCACTATTTTCAGTGAAAACGCTCATAAGTCACTTTTTTCAGTGATATTGTAACTTTGAACAGCCACTGAATGAACTGTTGTAAGTCGAGGACTTCCTGTAGTTGCCATCTAGTGATCATCCAGACATTTGTCAGTCGAAATACAGTAGCCCTAGGGAGATTAAATTGGACTGTGGCACCTCAGGCCTTGAACTATTACCATCTGTGTCTGACTGAGCCTTCTTGGTTAAACTTGGTTACATTTACTTGCTTCCTATCTTGCCTTGGGGCTTGGTGTGATGACATTTGTCTGTTAAGCCCTAATTGGTTTAGAATCTAAATATTTGAAATAGTGTCTCTTCCAATATCAGAGGGTCCATATATTAAATTTGCCCAGCAAGATCCTGTATGTGGCCTTACATATAGGTATTTCACACAGTATGTGATTCAGAACCAGGGCTTTTCAATTATGCAGGGGTTCTCAACCTTGGCAACTTTAAGACTTGTGGACCTCAACCCCCAGAATTCCTCAGCCAGCTTTGCTGGCTGAGGAATTCTGGGAGTTGAAGTCCACAAGTCTTAAAGTTGCCAAGGTTGAGAACCCCTGAATTATAGCATTCTCCCTATAGGGGTGTCATACAGTTGCCAGCTTGCAATAGGTTTAGTCACTTGTGTGATACATACTGCCCCCCCCTATTTTTAAATAAATTACAAATGTGTTGATGTGTTGATACATCTAGCTGCATAGATGTTAAAATGTTATACCTACTGTTTTCCCCATTTTTATTGTACACTGTCTCTTTCAACAGGCAGTTCATCAAGACTACTGTACTTCATACTTTAAGGAGACCTCACCAAGGACAGGATTATATTTAGAAATAAACATAAATCAAACAGCTATGGCTATAATCTTCTGCAGTCTTACTCAGGTGTTATTAAATTCTGTGAGATTAATTTCCAACCAAACATGCATAGTCAATGTGAGCAAACCTGTTGCCCTGCCTAACATTTTGGGCGGTGCTCTCATTGGTTATTCTGGGATTTCTGGAACTCCTTTTCTCAAGATTTGACAAAGTCGCAATTCAAACCATTTCCAGCGGGCAAAACAAGACTGTTTGATCTACCTAGGGACACTGCAGGAGTCTGTGGTTAGTTGAGCATCTGACTTACACATTGTTTATATTGTGAATATGTACTGCCTTTACTTCAAAGGGATTAGGTTCCCCCACCCTCTGGCCCAGTAATTTATTTTCAGAATGGGAGATTGCCTTTGATTTATTGAGAATACACTAAAAGAAACAGTAACCTTACTGTGGGAAAGAATGTATGTGGTTGGAGAAATGCAATATTATATGTATGAATTGCTTTGGGCACAGACAGCAAAAATAAGCCATGCTGGGGGACTCTGGGAGTTGCAGTCTTAAAGTTGCCAAGATTGGGAACCCCTGCTCTAGAGCTTGTATAGCGGAGGGGGAAACCAAGAGAAAGTGTGCTATGTATGGTATCTTTTGTACTTGATTGAAAGACTGGATAAAAATAAAACCATGTGCTAATTTTCTGGGGGAAAAAATGTGCTGGTCCTTATTGGTGTAATAGATCTTGGAGAAGGATCCCAGAATGTGCCAAAATTCAAACTAGTTATTATGACACAATAATACCTTTCTCTTCCCCATCCTGCTTCTCTAAGTTGAGCTAGCAATAGGGCAGGGGTTCTCAACCTTGGCAACTTTAAGACTTGTGGACTTCAACTCCCAGAATTCCTCAGCCAGCAAAGGTGGCTGAGGAATTCTGGGAGTTGAAGTCCACAAGTCTTAAAGTTGCCAAGGTTGAGAACCCCTGCAATAGGGGACGTTAGTTATATGTATAAGTCCTGAAAGGATTCTCTTCTTCTTTTTCAGTTTATACAGTATATGAATGAATGAATGAATGAATGAATGAATGAATGAATGAATGAATGAATGAATGAATGGCAAAATTGTGATCTTATGACTGCAAGATGCTGCAAATGACTGTAAATGTGACCACATTGCTGAGCTCCTGGAATTAGGTCACATGACAGGTCCCCTGATAACCAGAACTTTGAATGCGGGTTGTAACAAGCCTCAAGGTCTGTTGTAACTTCAGACAGTTGGTAAGCAACTGGTTGTAAAGCCAAGGACTTATTTGTATTGTCCAGGATTGCGCTGCTGACTAGTAGCAAATTAATAAAATGATAAAAAAAAAAGATAAATACTTGGTTCTTTGGCTGAAGCAATGAAAGGAAAATGTACACTATCCCAAGCCCAAGAGAAAGCAAAGGTAGCCCTCAACTTATGACTGTTCATTTAATGATGGTTCAAAGTTACAATGGCCTTGGCAAAATGGCTTGTGATCTTATACTCGCACTTATGACCTTATACTCGCAGTCATATGATCACAGACTGGGGTCTTGGCAACCAGGTCTCATTTATGATTGGTTGTAGCTTCCTGCAGTCACAATTTTGTCAGTTTCCAGCAAAATAAAATGCCCATTGGGGAAGCTGGATTCACTTCATGATCATAGTGATTCATTTAATGACAGTCATAAAAACAATCGTAAAATTGAGTCCAATTTCTTATGACCACAATGACGGGACCAAAGCTGCAGTCCCAATTATGTCTGTAGGTTGACGACCATCTGGAAGTAAAAAAAATAAGTTAAAAACTAGTCTTGGAAAAACCTGGGAAGACTGGATTTCCCTTTATTAAGCAAGGGTTAAAAATAATCAAGGGAGGGTGTTGCAGTCTAATTCTCTGTGAGAGGGGAAATTGGTGTCTATGTCACTTGAAAAGGAAATCTTCAAATAGACTATTAGCCTAAAGGCATTTTTGCACAGGCTTCAAACACATTTTAGATTTTGCTTGCAAGCCCAGGTCTTTTTAAAGTCAGTTTCACAACTTCCAGCCCACAGATAATAAAAGCAGACAGCATAGGCTTGCTGGGAGAGAGGATGGGTAGTGATGGGGAGGGAAGGGATGTATTTCAATTTGCCCTTGCCTGTTCAAAATTGTAGCTCACTGTGACCTTAGGATGGTAGAAGTGGAAAGCATTACCTGCAAATAATTTAATGATCCTGCAGGTAAAAGCAATGATGTACACAGTCATCAACAGAGACCTCTCTGTCTAATAATCCCAGCTATTTATTCAGGCAAAATAGTCTCCTTTTTTCAGTGAGCAGAAGAATTCTAACATGGGCTGGAAGAGATATGGAGAGTAGCCTCACCTGTCCAACAGCTCCCAGTCTTCTCCGCCCCAGCGGTCCCGAAACTCTTCTGTGTTCATCCCTCCAATACGATCAAAGTCAGACTTATAGATCCCAAAGAGGCCAAAGCCATTTACTTCCCAGTAGCCTGAGAAAAAGACAAGGCAGGATTTTTTTTCTCTTCAGATTTGATATGAAAAGCATCAAAAGTTTGAACGGTCCTGTTTAGATGATAGAAATATGTCCCTGAGTGGTAGCAAACAAGATTATCTCATGTAAATACAAAAGAAATGAGGAGGTAACCTTTATGTAAACCAATTTAGGGTAGGGAAAGGTTATGCCAGCTTTACAAGTACCCAGCATGTCCCTTGAAATGGTACCTTTGCTCAGATCAAATTGGTTCCAACTAGTAAACCTACAGAATTAGGCTCCATAATGAATGTTGTCACTCTCTTATTAATAAACAAAGTTCTGGAAGAAGGTGCATGTACTTCCTTATTCAAAATAATTTTCTAATGGGTCTATACACCATATATATAATTGCCTGTTATAACATGAGGACCTATGAGGAACAGTTATGGGAACAGAAAGACGATAAAGCACCCTCAAGTTGGATACAATCATGCAGTCTTCCTCATACAGTATAAAGTGGCTTTCCTACTGCATTCTTCCGGGATGTTTTGTTTGTTTATGCAATACTTCATGTGTCTCCCATTCCTAATACTCTAGTTGGCTCCCAATGAGATAAAAACTATAGACATCCACCAAACAAACACTTAGCAAACAACAAAACCCATCATAAAGTTAGACTATAAAATATTTCCTTTCTGGGTCAGCTAGGTTCAACTCAACTGCATCATTTTATCCAAAGTCTATTGGAAAAACATTGTCTTGATTGCTTTCCGAAGATAACAAGGGAGGAGTTAACTATTCAAAAGTGAGGGGCTGCCATCAGGGAGGCCAGTTTCTTCCTCGTGAGGGAGAGGTTCTCAACCTGTCCTCCTACCTTGTAGAAAGTGGAAAGGTAAACTCTACCTCAGTCAGATGGTCCCAAAGTTATTGAGGATCTAAATCACAAAAGATTTTAACAAAACCAAAGCCTTGAAATTCTATCCAAAAGTCTACTAGCAACTGATGCAGCTCCTACATTTTTTTTTCTTTTGCACTTTCATGTTACTCTTGACTCTTGGCAGCTACCTGGACAAGTCCATGAAGTTTTCTTGGAACAATTGTTCAGAAATAGCTGGCTGTTATCATCTTCCTAGGAGTTGGAGAGAGTGAGTGGCTCACTCAATCCAGAGTGCAGGGCATTAAAGGGGTGTTGGTCTTACCTGAATGCCTTTTCTCAGCGTGACGATGGAGAATCCACCAATGGGTTAACTTCGTCTTCTGCCCGCAGACTAGTCATCCAATTTTCTCCGCCTCTCCTCCTGGGACCTCCCTGACCCAGTCTCGACGAGGCAAAAGCTAGTTGGCTATGTTTTCTTGCGTTGACTCCATCCTCTCCCCTCATAGGACCTGACTGGCCTCAAGGGTGGGAGTGGATAATCCATCGTCACGCTGAGAAAAGGTGTTCAGGTAAGACTAACACCCCTTCTCCAGCATGATGATTGGAGAATCCACCAATGGGACATACCAAGGCCTCACTGTCCTTGTGGGTGGGATGCCATCTGGGCCTGTGTCCCACTCTCTGATACTATGCACTGGAGTACTCTCCTGCCAAAGGAGGCCTCCGCAGATGCGAATCTGTCTAATTTGTAGTGTCTTATAAAAGGGGAAGGCGACGTCCACATCACCACTCTACATATTTCTTCAATCAAAGCCTGAGTTGCCCATGCTGCTGAGGTTGCAGCACTGCGTGTGGAATGTGCAGTGATTCGTCTGGGGACTGTCAAGGACTGTCCCCTATATGCCTCCGCTATACACCTTTTAATCCATCTACCGATTGTGGATGCAGTGACCCTCCAACCTCTTGTGTGAGAGTGGAAGGAGACAAACAGTGCTTCCGATCTACCGAAGGGTGCCGTTCACTTGATGTACTGCTTTAAAACTCTGCGAACGTCTAAGGTGTGCCACTTGCGCTCCAGTTCATGGGACGGTTCGGGGCAAAAGTTTGGTAGCACCACCTCCTGTGCGCTGTGGAATAGGGAATTGACCTTTGGAACAAAGGAGGGATCCAAACGTTAACACCACCCTGTCCGTGTGGAAGGTACAAAGGGCCTCCCTCACTGACAGGGCTGCTAGTTCTGAGATGCGTCTTGCTGAGGTAACAGCGACTAAGAAGGTGACCTTAAGGGTCAGGTACTGTAGGTCACAGGTCCTGGCAGGCTCAAATGGAGGTAAGGTTATGGCCTGTAGGACCTTAGGTAGATCCCAGGAAGAGTATTTGTGCACCACAGGTGGCCTGCTGTTAGATGCGCCCTTTACAAAGGATCGCACCATTGGGTATCTGGCTAAAGTTTCAGAGTTGCCATAGGTAAGAATGGTTGATAGGGCAGCCACCTGTCTACGAATTGTGTTGGGTGCTAACCCCCTATCCAGGCCTTCCGCTAGGTAGTCTAAGATATCTGGGATAGAGATGTTGCATGGGTCTAGTTGTTGCCTGTTGCACCAACCGCAATAATTTTTCCAAGTGGAATCATAGATCCTGTTAGTTGTAGGCCTTCAGGCCTGGAGAGTCTTAATGACTCTTTGTGAGAAGTTGTCTCTCTCTAGGAGACTCAGCTCAAGCGCCAGGCGGTCAATTGGAGCCACTGTGGGTCTGGATGTAGCAGGGATCCCTGGTTGAGGGAAATTTGGTCATGTGGAATCCTCCACGGTGGAGATGTAGATAGGTTTATGAGATCGGCAAACCATGGCTGTCTTGGCCAGCGCGGTGCAATGAGTATTACCTCCGCTTGCTCCTGCAATATCTTCCTGATGGTTGCTTGTATCAAAGGAAGAGGTGGGAATGCATACAGCAGTCCTTTCGGCCAGTGGCCTTGAAGTGCATCCGCTCTCTCTACTCCTGGTGTCAGAAAACGAGAGAAGAACCTCAGAATCTGAGTGTTCTTTGGACTGGCAAACAGATCCAACACTGGATGGCCGAATCTCTCTGCTGCCTCTCTGAAGAGGGCAGGGTGCAGGCTCCACTCTGAATGGTCTATCGTTGTCCTGCTCAGGAAGTCTGCCTGGAGATTGGCTTCTCCTGAGATGTGCTCGACCTTGATAGAGGCTAGGTTGTTTTCTGCCCATGTTCCCAGCACTTGTGCTTCGTTCATGAGGGCCCTGGATCGCGTGCCTCCTTGTCAATTGACATGTGCTTTGGCCACCACGTTGTCTGTGAGTTTGAGCACATGTCGATGCGCCACTGTGCTGTGGAAGTGATGGAGAGCCAGGTGTATGGCTCTGAGTTCTAGCCAGTTTATGTTGTGCTTTAGGTCTTTCTTTGACCACTGACCCTGTGCTAGCTGTGATTGCAGGTGCACTCCCCAGCCGAATAGGCTGGCATCCGTTGTAAGGGTGACTCAGTTGGCTTCCCTGAACAAGTGTGCCTTCCCCATCGCTGGGGAGGACCACCACTGGAGCAACCTCAGGACCTTTGATGGCACCTTCACTCTTTGGTTTGAGGAGCCTATCCCCACTCTTTGGAACGGAAGTAGGAACCACTGGAACTCTCTGGAGTGTAGCCTTGCCCAAGGTATGATTGCAAGGCATGACACCATCTTTCCTAGCAGCTGTGAGAGTGTAGCCAGCATTGAAGACCGTTTCCTTCGGATGAGCTGACCAGGGTTCGAATGCTGCGTTGACGGTCCTGAGAGAGATGGACCGTGCACTTTTGTGTTTTTATGACCGCTCCCAGATGAAGAAGATGGTTTGAGGGAACGGTCTGACTCTTCTGAAAGTTTACTGAGAATCCGTGGTCTTGAAGGGTTTTCAGAGTCAGTGCCAGGTCTGACTGTGCTGTCTGGGCCGATGAGGATTGGATGAGAATGTCGTCCAGATAGCATTGGATGCGCACCGGAATTGTTCTCAAGTGCGCGGCGATTGTTGCCAATACCTTTGTGAACACCCTGGGAGCTGAAGAAAGTCCAAAGGTAGGGCCCTGTATTGGAAGTGTTGACCTGTGTGGTAGAACCCGAGAAACCTCCGGTGATCTGGAAGTATGGGAATGTGAAGGTAGGCCTTTGTCAGATCTATGGACGTCAGAAGATCCCCCTTCCTGATGCTTGCTAATATCGAGCGAAGGGTTTGCATTTTGAATTTTTTGTACTCCAGGTGTCTGTTCAGACTCTTTAGGTCTAGCATTGCTATCCACCCCCACCCCCCCCCCCCGAATTCTTTGGGACTATGAGTAGGATGGAATAGAATCCTTGTCCCCACTGATCTCTTTCTACTGGTTCTATAACCTGAATGTCCAGGTGTTGGATGGCCTCCTTGGTGAGGTTCTTCTTGATCAAATCTTTTGGAGATGGGCAAGGAATAAATCGGTTCAGGGGTGTTGAGAGGAATTCTAGGGATAGGCCAAATCTGATGGTATTTAGGACCCAGAGGTCCGTGGTGGCAGCTTGCCATTTGTGGACAAAAAGGGCTAGCCGGCCACCAATGGGGGGGGCCTCCTGGGCCATCACTTGGATCTGCGGTAGGGATGCCCCCCGGCTCCTCGAATGGGCCGTCTTGCTTGGGTCTATTGTCTGAACCTGTCCCTGTTATTGTTTCTCTCACCTTGACGGTCCGATCTGGGCTGATAGGGACGGGAAAAGGTCCCCTGATCCATGCCTGCATCAGGTCGGAAGGCCGGTCTGCGGAAGTAAGAGGGAGCTCTCCTCTCCATCCTCTTTGTCAGGTGGGCTAGGATCTTGCATTTGTCCTTATTTTCAATTAGGTAAGGGTCAAGCGCCTCGCCAAAGAGCTGGCCACCCTTATAGGGTGCTGTTGCTAAACGCCACTTAGCCTTCATGTCCGCTCTCCAATGCTTGAGCCACAGCAATCTGCGTGCACCAGTGTTGTATGCTATTGCACTGGCAGAGAAATTGGTTGCGTGTAAGGAGGAATCTGACATGAGCTCCGCTGCCACCACTAACCTTCTTAAATTCTGGTGAGTTTTCTCCTTCACTGGGGGAATACTTGACTGGAGTTGGCGCAGCCAAAGAAGAGATGTCCTGGCGACAAAGGATGTAGTGATGCCTGCCTTGATTGCCCATGCCGAGGCCTGGTGTGTCCTGCGGAAGATGAGGTCCATCTTCTTGTCTTCTGATTTCAGGGCCTTCGCTGCATCCCCGGCTATCGGGGGTGGAGAAAAGAGGGTTGCAATGGGTTCATCTAATGTTAGCACTTCTATTATCTCTGATAGTGCCGGATCTATGTTGAACATTTTCTTGTCTGCCCCCCCCCCATTGGGAGGAAGGAACCCGGTACCCCCATGTTGTTCTGAACAGAATCAAAGAAGAGAGGTGGACAGGGGACAAAGCGTTGGGTATAGGTGGGCTATGAAAACACTTTGTGGTTTGTGACCTTACTAGTTGAGGGATTGGTGGAGGTTTCTTTCTGTGGAATCAGGGGTCTCTCTATATTTGCAGTGCCACTGGCTTTATGTAGCAGCGTCTTGAATAAGGACGGATTAAACAGGCCTACAAACGGGGGAGGATCTGGAGATACATCCTCTTCATCGGACAGTCTCTGATCCGTCAGCTCATGTTCCTCCGCAGGAGACCTCCTGCTTCTGGAGGACCTAGAAGAGGAAATAGAGTCTTGGTACTCAGAGGCCTCCTCTTGAGAAAAGCGGGAGCCACCCCTAGAGGCCACAGAACTTGTTCTGGAACAATGGTGTCTTGAAGAAGCCATGGCAGCCTGAGATATCAGGGATTGAAGGTGCTCTGAAGACATTGCTCCATGATTATCTGAGTGATGGGTGCCTGCTTCTGAACCCAGATCTCCAGGCCCCTCGCTTAGGGGAGAGCTGTTCCCCTGTTCCGTATCGGCCTCTGTTTCCAGAGGTTCCTGGCTGGGCTTCCTTGTGCCAAAAATTTCCTCCTCCCTGTAACTGGGTGGCTCTAATTCATCTTCAGTGGAGTTTTGTCTCATTTTGGCTCAGGAGAATTGTCTCTCCAGATGTCGCTTATGCTGGTATCTGCCATTCTTAATTGGAATAAAATTCAATTCCGGTCTGGTTCAGGGTAATTGTGAGCTGATCTATGTCTTGTGCTCTTTAATTATTACTATTATTATTAATATCATTTTTTATTTTTTATTAATTATTATTATTACTTTAATTATTATTATTATTCCTATGTGGCTAGGAAGAAGGACTGAACTTGGGTGAGTTGAGGTTGTTATTGGTCGAACCCAAGTCTCTCTCGTGTCTCCCTCAGCTGAATTTCCTGGAGACTGCCCAAAGAAAAAAACAACTGTGCTTGTATTCAGTGGAATACAGTCAGCGTGAGTTGCAAGGGAGTCGCAGAGATGCAGGGAAACTCTGTGAGGGAGCTGCGGAGTTTAAAAGTCCTCCGCCAACCAGCTAATCCCCACTTCAGGCAATGGAAAACAACAGGAGCCTTGGAGGTCTTTAGTTGAATTTAGGGTAAGAGCCTTGGAGAGCTGTGATATTCCTCTGCAGCTCACCAGCCCCCTATTGTTCCCACCCGGCTCGCCGGCTTCCGTATTATCTGCAGGAGGTTTAAATTGCCTGCTGATCAGCTGTGCTAATGTATTCCGAATTTGCTTTGGCTATCCTGGCTAGCTTTGTGGGATGATTGGTTTGGGGGCGGGGAAGGAGATTGTCTCTCCCTTTGTTCAGGGTCACACTTGGTGACCGGAAAATGGCGTCCGGTTCCTTGTTTGTCCGGTGATCAACTGGGCTCAGGCCAGCCTCATGGTTGAGCTGCAATCCGGCAGCAGAAAGGGCTCAAATGAACAGCCGTTTGTTCTTGCAGTTCCTCCCCCCCCACGGATTGACCAAAATATCAGAAATATACGACCTTAAAGAAGAATCACGTCAGGAGTCAAGAATTCAGGCTAAACGGGCTCAAGACTAGTTGAGACTAGGTCAGGGAGGTCCCAGGAGAAGAGGCGGAGCAAAATTGGACGACTAGTCTGCGGGCAGAAGACGAAGTTAACCCATTGGTGGATTCTCCACTCGTCACGCTGGAGAATAATGCATTTAAGTCACCACGAGGCAGATTCTGAACGAATGCTAGAAAGAAGCCTTCCTAACAATAAGCACAGAAGTCAGTTATCCAAACAAGTGGTGATCTTCCTTCCACGATGGAAAATAATTGACTGCATTCAAGCAGCGGCTGGATAGACATCTCTCTGTGATGCTCTCATTTGGATTCCAGCACTCAGTAGGGGCTGGACTCAAAAATGGTTTCATAAATGCCCTTGTCTCTTTTTCCACACCCAGAAAAAGCAGAAGCTAAAGTATGAAAAACAAGTAATTGCAGCCTACCTTTTTTTAATTCTCTTTTTGGGATGGGCGTTTATTTCATTCTGCTGCTGAACGTTTGTTTTGGGGTTTTTGTGATTAGTTTTTACGATTAAGTAGTAAACAGCTCTGAGCAATTGGAAAAGCACATGTAAATATTTTAGTCAACTGATCAATTGCTATAAAAATAGCAAAATCTAATTTTATTTAAAATACAATGTTGACCTTCTCTAAGGACAAAATGTCATTAAGTATAATGTATTCATGTTATTTATATACCCAAAGTACAGTATGTCTCTATTATTTCCTATTAGAATGACCCTGAAGGAGGCTTGCAAGCCATTCTTTGCAAAGCAAAAGGAAAACTTTCCCATTCTCTGTTTCCCCCACCCATCCCCCTGTTGACAGTGTCCATATGGAAAATATTAGGAGATAGGAACGGTATATTTGTCACCAAGACCTATTTTATCTATTTTACTTTTGCTGGCTAGAGATGAATTAGCTATGTTAAAATGTCGTACAAGACTTCTTTCCCCTGGCTGCTTGTCTATCAGGGAAATTCCACTTCTGATCCATTATGGAAAATAATACAGGAAGTAAGGTTCTATATTTAGGCAAGAAAAACCAAATGCACAGGTATAGTATCAGTGGTAAAAAGCTGCTTCTTTTCGGAACCATGACATCTTGCTCAACAGAAGTAACTGTGAGAGGGACCTGGGAGTCCTAGTGGACAATCACCTAAATATGAGCCAGCAGTGTGCTGCAGCTGCCAAAAAAGCCAACACAGTGCTGGGCTGCATTAACAGAGGGATAGAATCAAGATCACGTGAAATGTTAATACCACTTTATAATGCCTTGGTAAGGCCACTTTACAATGCCTTGGTAAGGCCACACTTGGAATACTGCATCCAGTTTTGGTCACCACGGTGTAAAAAAGATGTTGAGACTCTAGAAAGAGTACAGAGAAGAGCAACAAAGATGATTAGGGGACTGGAGGCTAAAGCATAAAAGGAACGGCTGCTGGAATTGGGTATGTTCAGTTTAATGAAGAGAAAGACGAGGGGGGACACGATAGCAGTGTTCCAATATCTTAGGGGCTGCCACAAAGAAGAAGAAGTCAAGCTATTCTCCAAAGCACCTGAAGGCAGGACAAGAAGCAAACGAACCAAAGAGAGAAGCAACCTAGAACTAAGGAAAAACTTCCTCCGATCCCTTCCAACATCATCATCATCATCATCATCATCATCATCATCATCATCATCATCATCATTATTATGTGGGGGAAGAAATAGGCTTAACGATAGTTGTACTCAAACTATATCAGAGACAGGGAATTTGTAACCTTCCAAGTTTGCTGAACTACAAGTCCCAGCAGTCCTAGTCTGAGTGATCAAAAGGGAGGGGTGCTGAGCTGTTTACTTTAATAATGAAAAACCAGACTGAAAGTTTTTTTTACCCCAGGTTATTGAATTTCTACCTCAGGATCTTTTGCTAGGGATCATAAAAGATAAAATGCAACGGATATATAGTTGAGGCTGGAAGGGAGGAGTAAAGAATATTTACCAAACCAGACGTTTACAAAGATTAATACCTAGTGTTATCTGTTGTGTTCTATGATGATTGCTTATTAATATGATCTTATGTTTAATGTTGAATACTTTCATATTGAAAAAGCGGACTGAATTTCTACCTCAGGTTATTGAATTACTACCTCAAGACTTATTGTTAGAGATCATACAGGTTAAAAAATGAAAAAGGTGTATAGTAGAGGCTTGAAGTGAGGAGTGAAGAATGTTTACCTAATGTTGTATGTTATGTTCTACGATGATCGCTTTTTAATATGATCTTATGCTTGATGTTGATTACTTTAATAATGAAAAAACAGACTGATTTTTTACCCCAGGTTATTGAATCCCTACCTCAGGATCTTTTGCTAGGGATCATAAAAGATAAAACACAACAGACATATAGTTGAGGCTGGAAGTGAGAAGTAAAGAATATTTACCAAACCAGACGTCTACAAAGATTAATACCTAGTGTTATATGTTGTGTTCTATGATGATTGATTATTAATATGATCTTATATTTAATGTTTAACTACTACCTCAGGACCTATTGTTAGGGATCATAGAGAATAAAAAATGTAACAGGTGTAAAAAAAAAGGGAGGGGTGCTGGGAATAGGAATTTACCAACATCTGGCACAGGATTTTTGCCTCTGGTCTAAATCTTTCCCATGTTGTCTTGTCTGTAAAGATAGTGCCTCTGGAGAAGAAGCCATCTACTCCGTATTTCCAACAATAGTTACAACTGTGAAACAGATTTTAGGAGATGAATATTGGGCAGAAAGGAATGTCTACTGCACAAAGCTCAGATGATCCTGAAGACTTTAGAGACTAAGCATATGGCCCCATTTATACAATAATAAGTAATTAATAGCAACAATATGGTACATATTTTAAAAAAAGAGCATACTTCCTCTCATCCCTTTCCACTAAAACAGCCACACATATGCTGACGGCTTTCAATGAGCAGCCACACTTGGCAGTGTTATCGTTTAGTGCTTTTTATGTCAAAACCACTTAGGGAAGGCCTCTTGAAGGAATGCGCTAGCCAAGATTCCTAGTTCTCTGCCTGAAAATGCTACACCAACTCACAGGCAATAGTTTCCCAGCAACAGCAGCACCTTACCGTTGGGTTCTCGTGGAGAGCTCCCGCAGCCCAGTCTCATGACAATGGGTGCATAGGCCAGCTTTCCCTCCACACAGTGTTTCCGGATGCTGTCCAGAATATTGAGGGGAAAGTGAATGTGCAGGTCACAAAGGAATACAATACTGCTGCCATCCTGAGGGGTGAAAGAGCATTACAGGCAGGCCATGAGTGGAGGACAAAGTAGACATTCAACACCTCCAGGAAGGCCCTCCTACTTCTCCTTGGGTCTCACCTCTATGGCATCCACCCCAGCCTGTAATCCTGCAGAGCGCTCAAAGTTCCCTGTACGTTTCAAATATTGGTACCTGTAAAGGAATGGCAGGAGATAAAGGCACAGTGGTGGGGAAGCCAGCAGAAAGCACAGTCTGTTCAGCAAAATGGCTCTAAATACCAGAGGTTTCCCAGTATCAGGGAAGAGGCTATAAATCAATAAGTGATTATTCTAGGCAGAGAAGAGTACATGACAATCAAGAAGATGACAGGCAAGAAAGTCGAGCATTTTAACTCTTAACTCTTTAACTTTTCAACCAAATAAATTCATATATTACCAAAAGTTCACCCGTAACTTTTTTTTCTTTTTTTCTTTTCTTTTTTTTCTACCCGTAACTTTTTTAATCAGTGAACTCTTCGGTTGTTTTTAGAGGGAAAGTTCATCATCGACATTTTCTTGTTCATTGTCTTTTTTCCAGAATGATAATTGAAGCCAAGAGACTTAAAAACCAAATGAATAATTAGGAACTGTTCTTTAACTTGCAGCCCTATGAATTCAGATGAGCTTTCATAGATTAATTCAGGAGGCATGCTTAACAGGGCATAAATTCTATTTAATTCAGTGGAATTACTTCTGTGTTCATATCCACAGGCTCTTGTTGCAAAGTTTTAAGTCAATCACAGGACCACCCCCTCAGCTCTTCTGGCTTTTCATTACAACTGTTTATTATTACTTTCCTCCTCCCTCTCTTTTTTCACCTTTTGGTTTAAATCATCAATAGGAAGATAAGGAGCCTCCTGCTTCTCACTGCAGAGAATGGGCAAGGATAAAGTATGGGCAACTGTCACCCTCTCTACTTCTCCGCTCTTTTTTTTTTTCAAGCCCCTAAAAGTGATTGACCTTAAGTTGCCATACTCTCAGATGGATATGCCTAGAACAGGGGTCCTCAACCTTGGCAATTTTAAGACTTGTGGACTTCAAGTTGCCAAGGTTGAGGACCCCTGGCCTAGAAGATCAAACTGGAGAGTAGCTAACTCTTTTGTGCCAGCTAGGGCTTTTGTGCATGCTCAAGCTAGGCTATAAAATCACAGTCATAGCTGTCTCTTCTTCTTTCCTTACTCTGTGTTAATCCTGGGGACAGGCTCCATAAAATATAGTAGTAACTTCAAGCTGCTTCTTCTTTCATTGCTTATATCTGCTGGCTCTTTTGGGTTCTCAAGTGGTTTGGTTTCCTTCAGTTATATCTGTCCATTGGCTTTTGGAATAATTAGATCAAAAATACTTAGCCAAAGTATTAGTTATTTATTGATACACTGACACACTATAACTATGACTGGTTGTTTATTGATACTGGTTGGTTGTTTATTGATTGTTTACTGGTTTTTTATTGATATTGATCCTTTTCAATGAATAGGATCCATGGAAATTGCTTTGGGAATCCTTTTGGCTGAAGAATGAATAAGAGGTGACATATGTATCTATTTTTTTCAATGAGGTTCACTTCCTAGTACGTACGTTCACGGCTTAGCTTTAACCTACCAATAAAACTGATTAAAACCTACAGCCCTAGGAAGGTTATATGCATGTTAATTCATTATCTTGATATTTACAATGGTTAATAAAACTTGGAACTCATCCAAACAGATTTAATAGAGTGGTGGCATTAGTTAGAGACACCACACACACACAACTTTGATCTCTGTATAGCCATGCTGTTGTTGGTATTTCTTTTTTGTATACACAAGCACTGGTTCTTTTGTGCTGGTATCCTTTGCATCCGAAGCCTCACTTTTCTACACAGTGAATAAATCAGGTTGTTTGCACATAATGTGGCAAGTTTAGAGAGGAAATTGAGCAGATTTCCCTAGTGGTTAACTGAACCTACCATATGTTGCACAGAAAAATAGTGGGCAATATTTGCAGTCATTAAAAGAGATTTGGGAGTTTTAAGATTTAGCTGTGAGGACTTAGGGAGAACCATCAGAGGAAATGGTTCTGGAGCTTTCATCACTGCTTAAGTTACCTGGGCAGGTGAGCCTCCTGAAGTGCTTTCTCCACATTCATGTCATCACTATCAAAATCCACCAATATGATATTGAAGTTGGCATCCTTGGTGTTCAGAAATAGGCTGGCCATATCTGAGATGAACTGCTGTATCCAGCGTGCTTGGTTCTTCACTGCAAGATACGAACAGGGATTTGGGGCATTTTAACACAAAAGCTCAATAGAGTGTTTATAGGGAAACATTCCACTAATTAAAGCAGGGGTCTTCAAACGTGGCCCTTTTATGACTTCTGGACTTCAACTCCCAGAATATCTCAGGCAGTGTGCCTGGCTGAGGAATTCTGGGAGTTGAAGTCCACAAGTCATAAAAGGGCCACGTTTGAAGACCCCCGAATTAAAGGCTTCAATTATCCTTATGGACTCACAATAGCAAGGGCATATGAACAATTCTCAGCACAGGTTTCGGTCATGACCTCAAAAGACTTCAGAAGTCTCTAGCCCAAAGAAATTCAGTATTTGAGCATTACATTCTTCTAATAGCAGAACAAAAGAATTATACAGTGAAAAGATGCCAATATAGCTAAGCACCAATATAACTGCCTTATCACCTATTGATCAGTGCATTTTTGCTCCTTCTGTAGTCTCATTATAGAATATGCGATTTACCAATGCAAACAAAAACACATAATTTAAGATCTGGGATACAGTATTCTTAATTGCTATTCTCCTTTCACGGTGCACAGAGATTAGCTAGGGAGGAACAGATCTCACCCTTCTCTCATTTCCTTCCCAAATGGAGCATAGACAGACTTTCCTCCCATAATTTCTCTCATTTCATGTCAACAAGGTCCCACAGGAACAATAATGTATTCCAGGAAACATTTCTTTTCCAAACTTCTTGCAACCCCAACCCAACTGCAGTTGGTCTCCAGTTTTATTTTCCCCTCTGCCTCATACGTCATGCCTGGGAAAAGCAGCCTTTCAACCCTGGAATACAGGGGGCAAATCACCTACCTGGGACAACAAAATGTACCGTAACATCATGCCTCCAGCTGAGCCGCAAAGGTCGGCAGAGGATGGGTTTTCCATACAGAAGACTCCAGGCACTAGGTGGTGGTTGAGATTCAGTGGGTACTGTTGCAGGTCCTTCAGGGTTGACTTCAGTGCTGTCCTCTGACTTGCCCTGGTGGAGCAGGACATAGATGTATTCTGAGAGCCGGACCGTTCTCTGACCCTTCTCCATCAGCTCTAACTCCATCAGATAGCGGTTGCCTCGGGCCGTGTCTCGCCGCTTCTCAACATTAATGATTCGCAAGAGAGTGTAGATGCTGGGGGTGGAAGGACAGAAAGCTGTCATGTGGAAGCTTGGCCCACATCAAATGCTCTCCGCCAAGAAACTATCTTGTATCAGCTGTACATCCATTCATTTAGCATTTTTTAAATCTCCTTTATTCTGACAAAATCCTGGGCAGAACACACACATCCTACAAACACACAAGTGTAACAATTTCCCCTAGAGTACCACACCTAATTGCTGAATGGAAGGCTGAAGGGGAACCTCATTCCACCCTTATCTATTCTGGTGATAACGCCTCCCTTCACACAATTCTCTTCCATTCTTACCCGCCATTCTTCTCATTGAGTTTCTCCATATACTGAGCCACCACATCCACCACCTCGCTCTCACTCAGCTGCAAGTTTCCTGAAACGTTGCACCTCAGATCATTCCAATCTGAGCGGAGCAATTCAAAGTCAACGGGGCTGACACTAAACGTCCTTTGCCAATTGATGGAGTCCTCTAGCCAGCTCTGCTGTAGCTCAGAATTTTCATAGCTATAATCGGACACTTCCTCTTCCACTTCTTCCTCCTGGGTCTTCTCAGGGCCCTCAAACCCTTTCTGCTGAGATTCTGTCATTTCTGATATCTGGAGGAAAGATGTCACTTGCATCCCTTCAGACAGCACTACCTCTGAAGAATTGAAATCTAACATAGTCCTTGCTGGAGTGGTGACCTCAAAGTTTTCTTTGCTGAACAGCCCTTCTGCAGGCAAGACTGAGGCACTTGGATGCACCTGCCACTTGATACTGCCTTTAAAAGGTTGCCTACCATAAAATTGTTCCCATTTCCGGCTGGCTCGTAGGCCTTTCCTTTTAGAAAAATCTGCTTCCCTAGTGGCATTACCAACAAGCAAAGATGTTCTATGGACAGAGGGAGAATGAAGTTTGTTGGAGGGAGCAGAGCGACCCTGAGGGATCCTGGAGTTCCATCGCACCTTCCTTGGAGATCTAGGATAGAGGAAGACTCCAGGGAAGACATCCTTCTGTGATGGGGCCTTCTTCTTATTGGGCTGTAGCCTGGTCACGTATACTTTCTCTGGAGGTTTCTTTGTCTCTTTCTTGGATTGTTTCTCTTCCCTAGGACTCTGCTGCTTGGCTTTTCCAACAAAGAAGGGCACAGAAAGGTGAGGTTGGAGGCTGAAAGAGCTGCCTCTTTTTGAAGACGACAGTAGTCCCTGATCAACTTCCTTCCTTCCCTTCTCCACATCTTGTGCCCAGTTGAGAGATCGGCCATTGATGATGACATGTTCTCCAAAGGGTGCTGCATTCTCATAAGCCTGGAAGCCCTTAGATGAAGTCTGAGGACTCATGCTAGGTTCACTGCTTGGGCCTACGGAGACAGGTTGCCTTGTGAAGTCTCCTTCTTTGTTAAACTTATTTTGCTTCTGATGAAAACTATTATAGTCCATATTATTCCCATAATCTTTTGTGGCTAAGGGCCTATCTTTTCTCTTCTTTCCAGTGAACACATGGGCATCCAACACACTGGGGCTCTTGACATCAGGAAAAGGGTCAGTAGGTTCAGGACTATCAGCACCTTCTTCCTCCTCGTCAAGGAAATCTAGGAAATTATTCACAAAGTAGGTCAAATCTTGGAGTGGTATCTGGGATTGGTAGGATGACTTACAGGTAGGGAGGGTGTGGCAGACAATGGGATGAAGAACAAAGCTTTAAGTCAATAGAGCCTATAAGAGGAGACTGAGAAGAGACTGGGGAGGTAGAAAACAGCAAACATTTAGAATAAACATAGGCTATCAGAAAACAAAGCCATAATATTCCTGTTTCCTAAACTCAGCAACCTCCATTGCTCTGATTGTAAGGCAGGGATAGCTTTCTCTTAAATTCAATTTCCATGAATCCTAGACAGCATGGCTAATGGTGAGGGATGATGAATAAGGCAGTACAACAACATCTGGGGGTGTGTAAGAGACAAGTTGTATCTCCCTGTTCTAAATAAGATACTTGATGATGTAATGAAAAACAATGGCCTTACAGGGTAAATAAAGGTCATAAGGTCGTTGTTTTTCATGCTTCCAGTCTATTCTGGCCAACAAATTATTGTAAATGTGTTTACAGGAATATTTTGTACAAAATAAAAACAATATACACTGTATAGATTTCCATAATTTGTTTTTTGGGGACAGAACTAGGAATTTGAAACTTGGTTAGTTTCAAACCAGAAGAATTAAAATATTTTTTTCTCTCCATATAATTAACAAAGCCTGGGGTTGACTGTGGAATGTTGAGTGAATGATGAATGCGTCTGGGGTTGTATTTTTAATGATTTTTAGATTTAGACTTAGTTTTGAAGTACTGTTTTGTTTATGTTGTAAGCCACTCCGAGTCTTCGGAGAGGAGCGGCATATAAGTCTGAAAAATTAAATTAAATTAAATTATTTTTTTGCAAAGAGTCAAGGGTACATGTTGCAGAGGCTGAAGGTCTAATATTTTTGTTACTGTGAACCAGGTTTAAGTTAGGAAAAGTATTGATTGCATTTTAAGGTAAGCAAAAGATGGTTCTCAGGATTAACAGTGTCTAGATCAGAGGTGTCAAACTCAATTTCATTGAGGGCCGCATCAGCATTGTGGTTGCCCTCAGAGGGGGCGGTGTGTGTGTGGCCAGGGTGGGTGCAGCCTACTGGGTGGGCGTGGATGGAATGGATGTGGCCTACTGGGTGGGCATGGCCAGCTCTACATCATTCGCGTCAAGGGTGCCTGTGCGGGCCTGGGCAGGAGTGGGACAGATCTGAGGGTCTATGGCAGAAGGGGGTGGGACTGGGGCAAGCGCCAAGGCATGGTCCATTTCTTCATTCCTCACAAAGGATTATACCTCCCCAGCATGCACCCAGGAGGCGGGGCCAACATGGCAGGGGCTGGCTTCTCGCTGTTTCTAGACGGCCTTGTGGAGCTAAGACTGAATGCATTTCAGCATAGATGGCCACCACAAAATTGTACATTGGCTCCCGGCCAGCCTGGGCCAGGGCCAAGGCAGCAGGGGCCATTCCCTCACTGCTTCCAGGATGGCTTCGCGGGCCACATGAAACCACTTCATGGGCCGCATCTGGCCCCCGGGCCTTGTGTTTGACATGTCTGGTCTAGATGGCAAAAATGGCTTCCTTGGTTGGGAGGGGCTTTCGAAATCCAATGTCGCAAAGGTACAGGGAAGAGCAGAGATCAGTGAGTTGTTGAAAGTACAGGGGAGTCCTTGCTTTTTGGTGGTAATTGGGATTGCAATTTTAATGGCTAAGTGATGTGGTCATTACCCAACTAGATCTGATTTTACAACCAGTTTTACTTCAGTCAATAAGCGAATGACTGTGGTTGTTAAGCAAACCATGTGGATGTTAAGTGATCTAGCTTCCCCAATTGACTTTGCTTGTCCCAAGCTGACTGGAAAGGTCTTAGATGTAATGCAATATATGAATGACCATGGGGAAAGAGGAGGATGAGATGATGCCTAGGAAAGAATCAGACAAAGGATAGATGTCTGCAGTTGGTTAACAGCCAGGGAAAGAAACTTAGGAAAGACCCAACCTAATGGATCAAGCAGTTAAAAGTGGAGGCGGGAGGTTTTGTGTCTTCAGACTTGCAACATTCTGTTAATCTAGCCTTACAATAAAATAGAATCACTTCATATCATCGTATTTCCTGTCTGGTTTACCTGAGAGGGCTGACACAAACCATGATCATCTGACTGCAACCTGCTGCAACCGTTGTAAATGCAAACCAGTTGCTAAGAGTCCAAATTGCGATCACATGACCACTGTTGTAGTGTGACAGTCATAATTGAGGATAGATTGTAAGTCACATTTTCTGAGGCTGTTGTAACTTAAAACTGTCATTAAAATGATTGGTCATAAGTCGAAAACTACTTGTACAGGATGCTCACCACAGAATAGGATCAGAATCAAATACTTCTGTGCATAGGTGGCACTGCATGCCTTTAATAAGGCCATGTGTATAGCCAGCAGGATATGCACAAAACCAATATCTTCTTATATATAAGAAGAACTGATTTTCACATTAGTTTTCTGTTACAGGAGCAGAACTGTCAATGCTATCTAAAAAAGAAGTGCCTGTGTAAATGCATTCAGAAATCACCCCAAAACATTACTTGTCACAGCTGGAAATGTAAGCTCTGCAAGTGGGTAGTACAAAAATGTTACCACAAGTCCTGCAAGCGAATGGTATTATTATAATACTGCTGGCAGTCAATGATTCAATAGCTGCTTATAAAATAAGTTAAAAACTAAAAATGGTCTCTGATTGGCTGCATGAAGCTGGATCTTGGGAATACTCACTATCAGGGTTTAGGAAGAGGAAGGCTCTCTGGTGTAGATCCTCCTCCTCTTCATCCATTTTCATGTACTTAGAAAAACCAAATCTGGAATTAAAAAGAATAACATTTCAGATGCAGTGTATGTGTACCTACACAAACCCATATGAAGTCTGTGTTGCTCAAAGGTATCTGAGGGTCTTGGCCTACATTATCCTATTTCTCACAGATTTTAGAAGGGCATTTTAGAAACTTATTAATATTGCAAGGGTAAGTTTTTGTGAGTCACAGCTTGCTTAATTAGATTTCTGAAGTAGTCTGCTACACACGTGTACTCACCTAGATGCACTAGTACTGAAGGACAGAGATAGTTCTTGAAACTGAGTTTCTGAACACTTAGGTAGAAAAGAACACAATGCATGTCTGATTAGTAAATGGAGCAAAGCATGGGAAAAGTAAGACTCTGTCTCCATGCCAGTGTCAGAAGCACTCATATCTAAGTCACAGAAATCTGTACTTCCTGTACATGACCCAGTTGTAATTAAAACTGGCTCAAGTATCAGGAGAGTGTCACGCAGAGGTATGTCAAGAGCCCCCAGTCCTCCAGTAAGCCTTCTCTGTGCGGTTCATGCCTTTCCTGCAAATGTTTGCTGAAAAAGCCTTCCAGACATCTGTGAAGATTCTTCACAAGTTGGAACCTGAACAGATTAAAATCGCAGGTCATGTGTAACTTATTGTAGAGACTCCTCCCTGCAGCTGTTGATAGTCAAGAAGTGGGACTCATCAGCACATGTAACATGTCATTCAAGGTCATTTTAATCATTTTTAAAAATACGACGGAGTAGGGTTGGAGACATCTTCTACAGGGTTTCATGATCAAGGATAGCCATGCAAATATGGCTAAGATCAGTTGGGATGCCTGGGATGGGAAAGAGAGGCAAATCATAAGGGAATGGGTCAACAATATTTGTCCTCTAGCCTTTCTATCATCATATGGACTAGAAGCCCAAAGGTCAAATATCTATTGCATTCTTATTTTATATTTCAAATAGTTCCACAGAGTTGCTTTGCTGTGCCCTCCTCCTGCCCCAGAGCTGGGAGGAAATCATGTCAGCATAAATCGTGCTGCTCCTAAGGACCATCCAACATGAGGCCATGCTATGCTGCTTTCTGTGCAGTTTCTCCAGTGGCAATATGAGAGCAGGGACTGGCGCTGTTCCTTGGTTACATTCAACTGTCTCTAATGATAGGAAAGGCCACTACCAAATGATGTGCAAAATGTGCATCTGGGTAGTGATGTGTGCTAACTGCAATGTGGTGGCTTTCTGGATTTGTGCTACTCAGGTGAAGCCACTGAATAAGTGTTCTTGAGAGTTAAAGGGCTTTTAGTGTGTCTCACAAAAGTGTTCAGCTGTGGGATGCTCTGCTCAGGCACATCTTCATAATTCCTCCAGTTTTATTTCAGATCTATTTATCAACTACTACTGGTAGATGGTGGCAAAAAAGACAAAACCCCTCTCTTCCTTAGCCACCTAGCGATTGTCCAGATTTCTGTAACTGAGATATAGCTATAGTAGTGCATTGTTAAACAGCTGGAGATTCTTTACTAATTCATTTTTTGTATAATTTTAAAAAAAGATAAAAACCAATACGAACTAATGGAAAATGAAGAAATAAATCAAAGAGAACCCTAAAAATTCAAGAAAGGAAAAAAAGTAAAAGAAAAATAGGAAAGAAAGAAAGAAGATAGAAAGAAGTAGTTTCCAATTTTCTTTAGAGCAGCTATATGCACAATTATACATTTATCCCTTATTCTGTGGTGGTTGTGCTCTCTTCTTTCTACAATTTATCCAGTCTAATAATCAAAGCCATATATCGCAAGTTCATTTTTTTCTGATTCATGCAAGAAGTCTATAAGGCGTTACCATGCAGCAATAAACAAAGTTGTTGCCTTTTCTCTGATCAAACAAATCAATTTAGCCATCTCAGCAACTTCCACCAGCTTCACCACTTCATTGATTCATGTATCACATCATAGCACACATACACATTTTGAACATCCGAAAGGATAGAAGGGGAAAAAATTATAACGTCTGTACCAGATTGTGTGTTATAAATAACTTTTTTTTTTTATTAGAAAGAACATTCCAAGAAGAGAGTGGCTGAGGGACATTTCCAAAGAGCTCTGGGCACTGGGAAGGGAATATCTCATCATATGGGCCACAGAAGCACAATTTTCTATTTCCATTACACTTGTTAAGGCAGCAAAGGCTAGTCATGAAGACAGCTTCTCTAGGTCCACCAATCATCAATACTTAAAAGTGGGGATGAGGAGGGAGAATCTCCCTGTGAAAGCCTGATAATTTTAGTCTCACATAGAGTCAAGAGAGCAGCACAGAAACAAGTGTCAGGCCCCAAGATTGAACGAAAGAAGGTGGTCCCATCACAGGTCTGCTAGATGAATTGCAGCTGAGCAGATTTGCATCTCTGATCATCTCACCTCAAGCCTCTTCCCCCATATGTCAAGGAGCCATATTGGTGCAGTCATTAGAATGCAGTACTGTAGGCTAACTCTGCCCACAGCCAGGAATTTGATCCTGACTGATTCAATGTTGATTCAGCCTTCCATCTTTCTGAAGTCAGTAAAATGAGGACGCAGATTGTTGGGGGCAATAGACTCTTGTAAACCACCCAGAGAGTGCTATAAAGCAATATATAAGTCTAGGTGCTATTGCTATTGTCCAAAAGAGAGCTTCTAGAAAAATATTTCTTTCAAGCCATAACATCTTGGACCCAGCTTCAACATGCCTCCTAGATGAGGCTCCATTGCAAACAGTAAGTGGGACATATCATCATTGCTGTGAGCAGGTTGTGTGGAAGAACCTTCAGCCTGTTAAAAGGTAACATACTTCTTTCACCAATGGACTTTCTACACTTCAATCATTTCTTTCAGAGCTGCTTTGTAATGACTCTCCTTCATACTTACTTCTCCAGGTACAGTGGAGACTCTCTGTAGAAGCATTTGTTCTCTGACTCCATGTGTGTAAGCCGGGTGAAATCGTTAGGATAAACAAAAGAGAGGTAGACCTGTAGAAGGGGAAAACTGATGAGAAAAGTCACCGTAAGGTGTCTATCATCCCAGTTTCAACTGAGACTAAGGAAAAAGAACAGATGTGTGGATAATCTCACCAGGAACAAGCAATTCCTAAAACATGATTATTATACAAGACCATAAACTTTCTTAACTAGGATGAGAGAAATTGTTAAGGTCTGCATCTCAATGTATGTGTTGTGATAAATTTAAATTTAGCTTTTATTTTCTTTTACTGAGAAACAAACTTCCACTCCAGGATATTGTGGCTAAAGAAACACAGGGATTAATAAAAGACATTCAATATGGTTTTGATATTCAGGCAGCAATTATCTTCCCATTCTCTTCTCTATCCCTTCCCAATTCTCTCTTCCTAGATTCACCTTTCCTCCCTTTTCTGGTTTACTAATGTTAATGCAGTTCCTATTAAAACATTCTGATCATTCTTGATGCTGTTATTTTGCATACTAACAAGAAATAATAAAAAGACAAGAGATGTGCGCAGGGAAAAAAATGGTAACAAAGCCCATCAGACACTTACAAATTGCAGGCCCTGATAGCGGGCAATAGGAAAGTCCTTCACCACATATGTGGGGCTGTAGGCACAGGGGACCAACACATTCTCCACATGGGATGGCTCAATCTGGGGAGCTGAGATAAAGGCAATTAAGAAAGAAGAAATGAGACCTTTCTAGACCACATGATGTTCCAGGGTCCACACGAACTCAACGTAAGTGACGATTCACTCCAGATTGTGATCTTCTTGTCTGATTTGTCCTAGTAGTCTATGACAGTCACATTTAATTTCTTCAGTTAAGTGACAGATATTTGTCATTTTGGCACTTTATGAGGAGGGATTTTGCTTTCTGTGGAGAAGCACTTTTTAAAAGAGCATTCTTCCACCCAGCATAAATAAACGTGATCTATCTACCCTGGTGCATTATAAACAATATTGGACCACCTTTCATTATTCCCATGCTGAAGTACCACAATATTCCTGGTGAACATCAGGTTAGAGAGATCTATCTTGCCCTTTCCAAAGTTCTCAGAAAAGTGGTCAATTTCACACACATAAACATTTTTTATGAATGCCTGTTTAATCCTTTGCTGCTCACAGATATTTCCTTAGCCTAATCCCCAAGTGTGTGCTTTTATTATACTTCAGAGCATAACACAGGTTCCTAGTATCCAACTGGTTTTCTCTTAGTCAAATTGTTTCTTCTCTCCCACTTACTGAGGAAGAAAATATCCCGAGGGTCAGGCTTCAGCATATCAGCTCCATGTTCATCCCTTTGTGCCTCCCAGAGGTAGCTGTCAGAGTGGCTAGCAAGAGATTGAGGCACATGGTCTACCTCATTCATTTTCAGGCTGGATTCATCTGCGGGCAGAGGAAGAGAGGGGCAAGAAAAGAGGTTGTGATTATTGAAGGTTAAACTTACATAGTTTTGGGTGTTTGCACAGCAAAGGCAGCCCACATTTCACATTTGTTAGAAATAAGTATTGAACAAGAGGCGTCTTGAAATAGATTCCTAGCATTTTCACAAAGCCTATTAGCTGCAACCAACCTACTCCCCTGAGTAGTAATGATTAGTGGTCTCTCCTCCTTAGTCTGGTCTCTTGTTTTTATTAATGTCATTTTCTGCGCGGTATTTCAGTTCTGAGAGTTTTTTAGAGCACAAATGGTTTGCGTGTAT
This sequence comes from Bothrops alternatus, assembly GCA_034064705.1. Lineage (NCBI taxonomy): Eukaryota > Metazoa > Chordata > Lepidosauria > Squamata > Viperidae > Bothrops > Bothrops alternatus. Next base: position 18,331,877 of record JARGCV010000248.1, read on the forward strand.
GTGCACTTGTGTGTGTGTACACACATAAAAACACACATGGCATGTTTAATGTATCATTTGTTAGAAATTCTTAGATCAAAGGCTCGATTTACAGCATGCTTTTTGATGAATACATCACTGCTTTCTTCATGAAACTATACTACTAAATCTGATAACCTTGTTGTAGATCTTGCTTGGTATTTGTTTCCTATTTTCACCTTAATGCCCTGCCATTTTTGTTACTGTCTGCATGCCTCCTTTGTGCTTATCAATTCTTTCTTCTCTGTTTTTTTATATTCTGTGAAAAATTGTAGCCTTTTGTTATTTGTGATTATTTGTTTGTTTGTTTGTTGTTTGTTTTCCCTACGGTACTCTTCTTGAGGTGTTTTGATTTAGATTTAGGCATATGTTGAACTATTATTTTCTGTTACCCCTGGGGGTTGGATAGGGCTTGTGACCATTGCCCATGTGTTTTCCTACCGTAGTAAAGGCTCACTTCGAGACACAACTGGTTGTTTTGAAGGCGACTTCATTCCTTCTAATCTCACTTGAGTTTCTACTTGATGTAGAGCTTTTAGAACTACAGGGATTTCATCAAAATTACGCAAAACTAGGCTATATTTTATCTAGGTCAGTGGTGGCGAACCTATGGCACGGGTGACAGAGGTGACACTCAGAGCCCTCTCTGTGGGCACACGTGCTGTCGCCCCAGTCCTAGGCCTTCAGCTGGGTTTTATAAAACCTTTTCGCTTTAGGCCTCTGCCTCCATGTGAAAAAAAAAAAAGGTTCAATCAATCAGTCAATTTCAACTTCTCAGGGGAAAAAAAAAGATGTGCAGGGGAGGCTGGATTCTTAATTGCTCATGTGCTGAGTGTGTTGTATCTAGAGCAACATGCAGTGAGTGTTGTGATGTGTCTTTCCTCCACAATAATCCAAGCAGCTCACAGATCTCCACAAGGGATCCTATCACCTACCTCTTACTTGGCTTCTCATCTGCCCCAAGATAATTCTTTGCTCTTTATACTGGAGTCTGCTAACTTCAGCTGGGATATCGACTGTGCTTTTGTTTATTGTCTGTACTCTTTGTTGGTTTTTAGACTTACAATATACTATTTGCTCTGTCCCCTGCCCTATTTTGTGAATCCCAGAATAGGTTATGGGCTGGAGAAAATAGGATGGAAACATCCTTCTTCTGAACTTCCTTCAACTAGTTTATGTTAGAATCTGCATTTATGTGTGTGTGTGTGGGGACATGATTTCTCTCTTACATGATTTCTTAGAAAAGAGCAGTATTTTTTAAATACCACAAACCTAAATCTTTAATTTTCTGGATTCTGGTATATTTCAGCCCATAAATAAGCCAAGCATCTTTTAAAAGGGAGGTGATGGGTTGGAATAGTGAGGCGGAAGAATGATATAGTGTACACCGAGGGTATTAATTGCACCATGTATCACACTACTGAAAGAGCAATGGCTGCCTCAGTGGAGGGAGAAAAATGTCAATATTAGTTTTCTTTCCTTGTATCAGCATGAGATCCTGGCAGGTCTGCTGGAAGTAAGGCAGATTCATCAAAGAAGAATAGATGGTTCCATTCTTATCTGTTTCTGATTCTCTGGTGCCAAGATAACTAATGCTTAGAATACTGACTTGGCTAAGCTCTCTAAGAAAAGGGCAAATGTGATTGCAATAAAGTGTTTAAGACAGACCTTAGGAGAACAATTTTTATAAAAATAGTGGTTTATAAAAGCTGCTCTTGTTATACTTTATGAAAGAAGAACTAATTAAAGTTATTCTGACTGTCGTCTGGGAGACGCACAAAATATGGATAATTTTATCAAGGCTATTATTGTTCTTAACTATTTATATTCAATGCACATATCAAATCTTCTATTATTCATCTATTATTTTTGCAATAGCCAACTGTGTTATTCAGACCCGTTAATGTAAGAGATACAATCCAAGATTCTTCATAACAACATTCATAGATTTTTTTTACCTGCACATTTCTACCCGAGAGCAATCAATACCTACCATTACTATGCAGAGCCTGTTGCTTTAAAATAGTTTAAGCCGAAACACAAAATATCAGGTCAAACAAGTTTTGTCAGAAATCAAGGCTTTAAATTATTCAGCATGTCTACATGTCTACATTATTCTCCTGAGACACCTTTGAACAATTTGCCTTTAAAATCATACTAGCTCCATCTGTTAAAACTAACAGAAGATTGATTTTTCTAGAAATATTCTGTCAGAACTACAAAACATTTGTGGTTTGAGGTCGTCTCCTTTCCACCATCTTGTATTGTGCTTCTGTATATGGAGATTCTGTTACTTGTAGAAATTTCATAGCATCAGAACTAAGGAGGCTTAGCTGCTGACACATAACTGGGCATGCGGCAGAGAAAAGAGTTTTGCTGACGAAGTGGCTTATGAAATTGACCTGAGTCTTCAAAATGATGGGCTGACACAGGTCTATGACAGCATACCATGGCCAACTCACTGCAACCAACTTGCTGCGGCCACAGACCAATTTGCCATAGCCAACTCACTGCAGGACAAGAGTTACGCTAATACTGAAGAAATAGTTGAATAGAATCATTAAAGAAAGGAACCCAAAGGAGGGACGAAATAAAATTTGAATGATAAACATTAACATGTTTTAAAAATTATTTTAAATAATTAAATTGAATTGTTGAATTGTCCCACAACAAGTTGTCTCATGGTGAGTTGTCCAAATGGTCAGTTGGCCACAGCAAATTGGCCATGGGGACTGGCCGTGGCGAGTTCGCTGCGGAGAGTTGTTCTATTCTGGCTGGCACTTGGGGTGGTGGTGGGGCTTGAAGAATGACTGGCAGGCATTTTGTTGTGAACAGTCCTGGCCTGTACCTCCTCAGATTCCTTAAATGACCCAGCACAGTATTCAGTTCAAAAGGTGTATCAGAAAATACTTTTTAAAAAAGGGGGAGCGCACTTCAGAACATTTTCAAACTCATAAGAAAACAGGATAGGATGGGCGTTTATGTTATCATATCTAGACTGAAAAGAATCTGATTCATTCATTATTGTTTCAAATACACAAAGCGAAGATGAGAGGCCTGAGAATTGGTTGCCTGGTTACCAATAGGGTTTATTAAAGAGTAAGATCCAGTGGACGGCCAGCTTCAAGAGCCAGAGAGTAGGACCTTCAAGTAATTTTAATCAGGGCGACAATTATTTAGCTAATTCAGCTTATTTCTGAAAATGTTTGCTCTTTTTTGCTAATTACCATCAACATACTTTGACAGCACAATGCCAAAATAAATAAGAAAAATAAGTATCATAATACTATGGAACACAGTTCTGAAAGCTTTTGACACTTGCCTTGATGATTAAAGGTCTCCTAACTATGGTGAAAGGAACTACACTTTCATAACATGAAAGTAATCCCAATCTAATTCTCTGGATCGGATATAGAATTTGAAGCTAATGTGAATTCATTTTGAATGTCTAATGTGTGTCTCTAGTTTCCAGGCCTTCCAGCAGGCAACATGAAATAAACAGTGCAGAAATATAAATTTAATTTGCCCCTTTGGGGCAGTGACCTAAACTGCTATACAATATCACAAGCTGTTAATGATCCAAAAAATAAAGGTCACACTGAGAATTTCAGGGCTATCACTGAAGAGCAAAGTTCTTTTATTTTGAAGCCCTGAAAAATAAAGGTCACTTCACTCTTACTTATAAAAAGATGCCTCATGGATCATGGCCGTATCTATTTAGTGAAGATTTTCATCCAGGTCAATACTAAGAAGCTGCTACAGCTGCAGAAAAATGGAAGAACCATCTTCAGGCTAGATTCTTGTGTTTTAACTGAGTAGTTGCTCAGTTCTAATTCCATATGGCGACACCATCTCCCAACCCAACAGGTTAGGAAGGAACCTTCAGAATTCAGGACCAAAGCAAACATCCACATGTTTGGATCATACTAAAAACAATCAGAGTTAATAATATGTCTCTTGCTTTCAAGTTTACATCTAAGACAATACAGCTTGCATTAACTTATAGCTGGAAATTACAATCTGTATTATTAGATTTCAGAACAGGCAAAAAGATTGACCAGAAATGCCAATCACGACATAAAATGCAAGGAAGATATAAGAGATTGAAGATGGGTGTGGGTGTGGGTGGGAAAGAAATATAAAAGAACATAGGGATTATCAAAAGATAGAAGACCATTGGCACCTTAATTTATAAATAATAACATAGCAAGGTGGTATGAATTTTTAGAAGTGTTTTAAATAACATAAAGAAATTCTGCCTCAACAGACTACAGATGGAGGCAGGAATTTCCTCTTATATAATGTCCAACTTTCTGTACATTCAGTAAGATACCTTACTGAAATCTGCAGTTTCTGCTTCCCTGATGTTCAGTGGTGGGATTCAGCTGGTTTGCACCAGTTTGGTAGAATTGGTAGCTAATTTTTTGTTGCCCAGGCCCAGAATGGACTTCTGGAAGCGGCATCCACACAGAGAACTGGTTGTTCACATATTTAAATCCCACCACTGCTGATGTTGCCTAGTTGTGTTGGGCTTGATAAAAGGACACTTTGCTCTGTTTTTGTGCCATGATAATTAATTTGTCTTAAGAGGATTATATACTTGTTTAACTGTATAAAATAGAAATATGAGGATAATGCTTTAATTGCATTTTTAATAGGAAGATGTAATAATGGGTTTCGGGTTTTTTTTTTTAACAAAAATGGGCTAGATCTGGGAGTTGCTCAGAATGGTATTTCCTTTTCTACAATGAAAAGATAAAACAAAGGAGATACTATTCCGCTCCAACTGTGAGGAAGCTATAGAGCAGCGGTTACTTGGTTACTTCGTTGCTGCCACAGACCAGGCCAGAGCAGTTCTGATCTAGCCTACTAGTTTAAAATTTTATGTTGGTACTCAGTGCTCTAATGAGGCAGGCTCCTGCAAAAGAGGGCAGTTATTTAGAGACCTTTCCTCCAGTCACACTAAAGATGTGATGACATGTTATGGAAAGCACAATAGCAGAAGGAGAAGAGTGCATCTCCCATAGTCTGTACTTCAATTGCTTCACCAACTTTCCCATGGACATCTCTCTTGAATAGCTTATGCATATTAACTACAACATAGTTTTGTTATGTTGTCTTGCATTTTTCCATACATGCTTGTTGACTGTTTTCTTTCTAAAGGGTTTAGATTCTTTTTGATCAAAGATTTGCAAATTCAAAGGTTTTCTTCTGCAACCATTATTTTTTTAAAAAAATAGATAGGCTAGGAAGATTAAACACGTAATGCTGCAAAAGGAAAAGCAGACAGAGACAAATAACCAGACAGGAGCTGGGCAGAGTAGAGGGAAATTACTGCCATCTGTGGCCATATTCCACCCTCAAGGAGAGTAATTCCAGATGCTGAATAGCAGCAAAGTCTGTCATAACATCCACAATATTCATCCACTTGTCTGTATGTGGCAGCTCAATTACATAATTAAATATAGATATAGTTATTAAATGCTTTGGGGTTTTCCAAAGCAAACTTCCTACATGAGATTTGCCTTCCTGAAAAGGTTACTATTACCTGTCTTTCAACTAAGACTACCTAAAGGCAGGATATGATACTGGTCTACCAAGAACCATATTGTTACTAATCTGGTTTTTAGACAGCAAGAGCCTTGCCCTTCTCCATACTATGAGATAGGCTGGAAAAGTTCATTAGACAGGCACTTCTCTAATAATATAGAGTAATGAGGTACTGCCTTCCTTATTATACTCTGCTTTGGGAAATATAACCTCCCATTTGTTCTAACTGCCTTTGAAGTTACTGACTGATAAGCTGCTTTTTGATTTTAATGCAAGATGTTGATCCCATTTTTGCAATTGGGCTTAATTTCTGCATTATTGCTGTTGTTATCCCTAAACTGCTTCATAAATTTTGAAAAACATGATACAAATACAATAAAATCTGCAGTGAGAATTGCATGAAATCCCTGTACAGAATACATCAACACAAAGGTTAACTTAGTCATCCCAGGACATAGTTGAAGAACGATCAAATGCCAAAATTATGCCAGTGATAATATGTTTAAAATATATTAAATATTAAATGGTAATATTTCACTCTTTTCCTTCCTATCTCTTAGAGGTTCATATGCAATCATTCCTGTTTTATTTTCTGTTTTTTGGCAAAGGAAGGAATTTCAGGCAAAGAATGAGATACCAAGAAAATCACTTTTCATGGAGTGGTAGCCGTAGACCAGAGGACAGAGGTGAAAATTCACAATGACTGATGTCTCCAGACGGAAACATTCCCTCACAGCCCCATCTATCTTGCAGGCACTTCTGTCAATACCCCAATTGCCCTGATCCCTTGTGTGCCAGCCATGCCCCCTGTACTTTTACACAAGCCCTCTGCTTTATCCACACCTTCTGCTGGATACTTAATTATAGGCACCTTGTGTATTGAGTGCCAGGCAGAAATCTATTCATCAAGTGCCTCCTGCTGCCAGACCAAGTTATGAGCAGGAAGTGGAAGATCTATGGATTTAATTAAACCTGGCACTATCCATCCTTGTTTACAAGACAGCTGTTCATAATTCAGTTTAGGAAGCATCATCTGATGATGGACATTTGCTGGGATGGTTGGGGGGAGGGCTTTTCATGCTAGCCTCTTTTCTTTTTGCCCAGGGACCAAAGAAGCTCCTAGAAGCTTCTGATGCTCCTAGAATTTTATTCATATTTACTGCTCCCCGAGAGATATTACACGTACACACTTTTACTTTTATGCAAAGCACCAACATTTCACATTGTTTTACAGTGCCTTTCTTTTTTATTTGTGAAAGACTGTAACTAAAGGCCTTTCATGACTCAAATGCTTGATCCATCTGATATTATTTTATGGAGTGTACTCCCAACTTCATAAGCATGCTGCCAGATTCATAGACAAGAGACCAGCAGTGATTCTAAGCATTTGAGTTGACACAGCCTAATATGAATTAGGCTCAGCTAAAGAGTCTTAGACACAGGACATGGCATGGTTAGATATTAGTCCCCACTGCATATTAGAAAGAAGTTATTAAAACAGTAGATTGTCCTTAATCAACATGAAGGTGCAGTTCCTTATCATACCCACTGGTTTAATTTCCGCACCTTTCTCCTACCTTCCTGCAGTTTGACAAATATGTTCCTTGGGCTTCTCAGCTTCTAACCTCAGAAGGCCTCAATTTAATCCCCACACTTTCTAGAATGAACTCGTAGAAGGGATTTTCAGAGATGTAGTTTTAGGAGGCTGAATGGAAAAAAGGCTATAGGGCAGTGGTGGCGAACCTATGGCACACGTGCCAGAGGCAGCACTCAGAGTCCTCTCTGTGGGCACATGCGCCATCGCCTCATGCCTGCCTCCCCCTTGCGGCCCCCTCATCAGCAGCCCCCCCGAGGAGTGTCACCCCTGAGCACGGTCCGCACTGAGCAGCACAGCCAAGGACATGGCAGCCAGGCAGTGGGGACAAGACTCCACTCTCGCACTCCATCATGCACAGTTGATGCTGTGGGGCGCGGGCGGAGGGTGTAGCTGCCATGGCGCTGCTGGGCCACCAGGGTGATTGGGGGGCTGTGGAGGCAGTGGGTGACCCTGTGGGTAGGCGGAACGGGGCGGGGGGTGGCACGGGGGCACAAGGTGGGGGCGAGGGCAGTTTTTGGGCACTTGATCTCTAAAAGGTTCACCATCACTGCTATAGGGCAAGTTGATAGCTCAGCAGAGAAGGGAAGCCAATATTCTACAGCAGGGATGTCAAACTGCCAGCCCGCAGATCGGTTGCATCATATGGAAGCCGTGCCCACCTCTGCTCTGACAATGCAATAAAAATCATGATACATCATGACACGTCACGTGATGTGGCGAGTTTGACACCCATGTTCTACAGTATTAATAAAAGAGCTAGTAAAGTTTTGAGAAAAATGACTATGAAGGAAAAGGTTCAGGAAAAAATTATTCAATTAATTTATCTGGAAGATTTCTATTCCACCTTAAGGCCTCCCTTGCAATTTAAATATTCTAAAAAAAGCAATATTATGAAATAGTAATAAAAACACAGCCATTATACAATTAAAATGATAAAGGATCAGAGGAAAATAAACTAACAAAATCAAGCAATAATACAAACAGCAGACAACAAAATTAATCAAATTGACTAGCAGTTTCAGAAAGTAACAAAATATAATATAATTTGAAAAAACAAACACAATATTTAATCAACAAAGCTTGAGCACATAGGACAGACTTTACATGAAGCATAAAAATAATAAATCTAATAAACTTGAAAGATGATCTTTAGACTGCTAAACAAAGTTCAGAATTTTTATGCCTTCTTCTCTATTGTCTGATGGAAGATAGAGGCAAAGCTGTCCTTCTGCCTAAGAAAAGGGATCCTTATTCATTTTTTTTCTGGGATTTCTTCTATCTTATGCTGATCAACCTTTCTGGATACTAATTATACTGGAAAGATTATCCTCTCACCTATCACAATGATGCTATATGCTACAAAATTGGCATACAGGTGTTCAATGCAAGAAAAAAAATCAGAATACAAGGTCTTTTAGGCAATACGTACAGATGACCCCTCACTTATTTGCATACTGTCCTCATTAACCATAACCACTGCAATCCTATTTATTACTATGCAGTGGGAATTGGATTTCTAGAGCTTCATAGAATATTTACCTGTATAGAGTGAGATGTAAGGGGAATCAATGACTTCAAACTTGAAGCTGGGAAGGAAAATTCGCCACTGAAAGAAACAGGAGAAGTCCTTCAATTTGCATGTATTTATACTCATAGGTAATAAAGTGTATTGCTGCAACCACAGATATCACATAGGTATAATACATAAAATATAATGCCAACACGATCAGATTTGAATAAAACTAATTAAATGAGAATAAAATTGGTTAGATGTGAATATAATATAAATGTAGATATCTATCCAAACTTAAAACATTAATGTCATTAAGAGTCACCAGTTCTGTAGCTTTCCTCGGGACCCAGGACTGGTTTATATTTCTTTCAAACCAACAAGAAACTAAGAGTGACTACTTAGTAACTAATGTAAGGGAACACACAAACAAAAATGTACACATTCCACTTCAGAACCCATGAAGGTTTCCATCATCTGACCCCTATGGTACCATATTATGAAAGGGACAGCAGATAATATAATGGCTGCCATTTTCCCATTGAAAATAAGTGCAAATCCTATTTCACAGGAGCTTTATGGAATTTTCCTTCAAGATGCATTGAGGGTATAATTTGAAAATAAAAGGTGTTCCTTAATAAAAGACTGATAAGTTTGAGTAAGTACTGTGACTAGAATCTATTTTGTTTAAATTGAGAAGACAAAACTTGAGCATTGGCATCTGTCTACAGGTACTGTATATCTCATCTATATCCTTCTCTGGAGCCAAACATGGATCTTCTTCCTACCCTCAAATTTAAGGGGTTTTTTTTTTAGAGAGAAATGATCCAGGCATTGTAAGAAAAGACAACACTATTCTCTTGGGTGATGTCTCAATGCTTTTTGACTTGCAGTCAAATCCTTTATCCTTCTGTGGAATGTGTTATTATTTCCTTTCAAAGAATATAAGCTAAGTGTTTCTATAAATGTACTAAAAAGAAAATGCTTCACACATCTGTCTATCATATGAACTTGTCTTCTGTATTTCAAAATGCAAATATTACATACAGTATTCTAAATAGCAATGTGAATATTAATATTGGGAAGGGGACAGGACAGCCACCTACAATTTTATAGTTTCAATATCATTTGTTCACTTTTTTAAACAAAGCAAATTAAAAACAATCACAAAAATGCTCTGGATATGGAAAATGGTTTCAAAATAACGCTGCCTTTAGGGTAAAGAGATTTCATTTTAACAAAATTTCATCTTCCTCTAGTGAATACCTTAAAATAATATATGTCCAAGAATCCTCTAAATAGAGTTCATGTGTGAGAAATAAAACCTGGATTATTCAGAGAACTCGTATTTAGGGTCTACTGATAATGTTCCTAGAGCTGGGCTTAGAGTTATTGTCCTGTTTGTGATGCTTCCATTGGAAATGTCTGAACACAAAGCAGTTCCAGTCACTTTGAGTTCCCCCTAAAAAAATCTACTTCCCTTTCCTGCTCTTATAGGTTCAATATTTCATGTTGCTATGTTTAATCCTGGGAGGGCACCTTGGGAATAACTGACAAGCATTTGGACACAAGCATTAAGGTGTTTGGGTTTATCTGCTTGCTTTATATACTTGCTTTTATATAGGGCATATGCTGTTCATTCATCATATTTAACATTGACCCAGGCAAGTCACCTCACAATAGTTTTACAGGCCCAGGTGCTTTTCAGTTCTTGGAGCAGCCAAAGGATGGTATATCACGGATTTCAAACTCGCTGCGTCACATGACATGTTGCGACGTATCGTGACTTTTTTCGCATTTCTGGAGCTGGGGTAGGTGCGGCCTCCGCTTGACGCAATTGGCCTGTGGGCCGGCAGTTTGACACCCCTGCTTATGATGTTAAACCAAAGATAATCCCATGGAATATCTCCCCCATTGCCTATTCTCTGGGTGTTACACCTGTCAGGATGATCCAAAATCCTTTGAGAAAGACTTCACAGTAGGTACAGGCAATCCTTGGGAGGGAACAGCATTTACTGAGTGGCTAGTTTTCCTTTTAATTTAGAAATGTAATGGAGCCTCTTTTAAAAAGACTAATATTTTACCTTCGGCAGCCTGCAGTGCAGTGAAGCCTGATACAAAAGGAATACAGCTCAACAAAGAGGCAAGAAAATGAGCTTGTTTTTTGAGACATTTTTATCTTGCGAATAAAAGTGTTTTAAGAAATTAGCACCTAGGAACTCTTTCTCACTCTATCCATTTTCCCCAGTGGAGTCTATAATTAATTTGAAGGGGAAAATCTGTTCCTGATCTCCATTACAAGCCTGAGAAGATGGGACTTATCTCTTTCTCCCTTATCCTTTGTTTTACTATATAGACCCAATTAAGGGAGTTAAGAAAAAAAAAGTTCCTTATGCTTGTCTTATCTGATAAACATTGATCTGATAAACATGGGCAGGTTGTTTTTTCAACTTGTACCTCCGATAGCCTGCATTAATGAAAGTCCAGTTAATATTCTGCCAGAAATGCTTTTGGGGCTAGGGCAGTTTAGTAGGATATCAATATGTATTCAATGACAGTATTTTGAGTCAATAACCAAAAAGCTGGCAGCCAGAATTATTGCTAATTTTTTAAAGCTATTTTATTTTCTGAATGGATTATTGTACCCGATGGGGAAAATAATCCATGGGGATTTACTTACGCCCACTTCCACATGGTCTGATCCATGGTCGTCCTGCTTATGGAGGAGCTCAAAGTAGTAGCGCCTGGAGGAAAGGACACTAGGTGGGAAGGGAAGAGAAGAAAAGGAAAAGAAGTTATAACCCCAGCTTTACAGGACCTGAAGGAATTCTTTTTGGTAGCAACGTACTAGAGACCAGAAGGGTGGGGGAAGAAACTGATGAAATAAGCTGCCATTGACTCTGTTTCACATAGACTGTCCAACAATAGGCCTTGTGTGTCCCCAGGAATAGAGAAAGGCAGCAGAATAGGAGTCCTATTGGCTGTACACTTTGGTCTCTCTTTACCTAGAGGTACTGAACACACAGTATCATCCCAGGAATAATGAATAATACCACAGATTATTATTATTATTATTTATTTAATTTCTATGCCGCCCTATTCCGGAGAACTCAGGGCGGCTCACAACATGATAGAAATTACAATAACATACATAAATATAAAAACCCTTAAGTTAAAAAAGGAAAAACCAATCATCCACAAACATACACACAAACGTACACTGGCTAGGGGCAAGGTGTTACATCCATGTTTTCTACGTTCAGAGAAAAATGCTGCAATTGATCAGTTTGCATAAGCTGTCCTAACTATTCATATTTTCATGGGTTTAGGAACAGTGGATGTAACAAAAGATAAAAGGGAGAGGTAGTAGTGTAAAGATTAGGTGTATCATCTGGGATCTAAATGACGATGGTTTTATCTCAGCCCTAAACTTAGTAAAATGTCCTTTAAAAAACTCTGATTTCCAGCCTCAGTTTTTTTTAATCTCTATAATTTAAGTTATAAAGGCCTGCCTTGAAGGTTATTGTAGAAATATTGGGAAATGCTTTAAATGGGCTGAATAAGTGGTAAAGATTAAATAGCAACAGGATTATCTTTGCTCACATGACTGCTCTCTTATGTGCAGAAGCTTATACCATGTAAAGATTGCTGAGGCATCCAACACTGGAGATTGGATGAGCTAAAAAAAATGTTTACCTCGTTACCATATATTCCAGCAATGTATTACCGGTATCATGGAACCTAACATAATCCTTACTAATGCTGATATAGACAGTAGGGAAAGGGGAGATGCAGGGCCAAGACAAAGAACGGGGCCTAGACATTAATATTTTGCTTAGTCATTGATCACATATATATTTAACACTTCGCCTATTTGTGGTCCAATTCTTTGTATGTTGTTAGCCACCCAGTATCACCTTGCGGTGAGATGGGCAGCAAACAAACAATAAAATGCAACCATGATAACTTTGAACATGTCTTCTGTTTTTGCTTGTGCAAATAAAATTAGACTTTATTCATTGATTCAGAAGTGACATTTGGACCCAAACCCTCTATGTATTTCCAAATCACATATGCATAACTTTGACCATAGCTTTTAAATTTCAAATAAAGTGTAGTACTAAAGGATCTATGGAAAAACTTCAAGCATTCAGAAAGCTATCTCTGCTACGAAGGAGATGAAGCACTGAAGGAATAAAAAGAAGAATTAGAACAAAGGCAAAGAGGATGCTGTCAGTAATCCCAGCTATAATAGATGACCGCCCCTAGCTGACACAGGGGAGATAGATGAACTGTAGCTGCAGCAGAGATCCTGCCATGGTATCATTGCTGCCTGTCAATTCTGATTGGTCAGAGCAGAAGACTCCTAAAATCCTCCTTGCTGGCTTGGTGCACTGCATGTTGCTGCTGGTGCCATGGAAACCATATCCATCTTCCATCCAGGGAGCCAGAAGTCTGCTTTGAACTTGCTAAGAAACTCAATCAATGCAGTGTGTTATTCATTTTAATAACAACACAAACTCCCCAGAGTTGAATGAAGTTTGATAATTTTGTAAGTTAGGGGTTCTTAAGCCCTGGGAAGAAAACAAGAAGATTCTACATGGAAAAACAAGGCTCAAAATATAAGATGGACAGTTACTAACTTTAGCTGATGCTTCCTAACTCAGTTGTGGCACTATCTTGCAGAAATGATGGACATTTTTCTAATAGCAACAATATCGGCCTACCCTGAACTTGCTAAGAACATTACAAGTAGTTTACTTCAAAGATCACAAGAAACCATGAGATAACTGACTTCAAAGAACTGCCCAAATATGCCACAATCAACTTAGAGATGCCATGTTTAATCCTTGGTATCTTCATCCCAAATAAGAGGTATCAGATGCTCAGAAAGTACTTGGTTGATAGCTCCCTACATTCTAACTTTACACTTCTTCAGAAACATTCCTCCTTCCCCCCCCCAAAAAAAAACCCAGAAAAAAGAAAATGGCCATTTTGCACCATTTCTTTAGTTCAGCAAGTGTTTGTCTGAATTATATAATTTGAAAGACAAGTACTTCTGGAAACCTAGGCCAAGCTAGCACTTCTGCAATTTTTGTTGCTCAAGGAAACTAAATAAGAGTACCCAAAAGCTCTCATCTTGAAAAGATAAATGGGAAGGAATTGATCAACCACCAGTTTATATAGATGCTTAAACAAATTTAATGTTCCTTTGCCTTATCAGACCAATTCTACAAAGGGGCCTAATGAATCTTCTTGGAAAAACAGAGCTTTCCAGTTGAGACTCAAACTTTCTTTTGATATTTTTGTTTTCTATTCCCTTTATTTCACTTCCCAAACTTTTTAATTCTCTGCTACCTCTACTGTTAACAGCATTTAACCCAAAGGAATATGAGAACTTCTCCAAATAATTACCTATGAAGTAGGAGGATCATCTTACGTTCACTGAATGGAAGCAGACAATTTTTGACAAGGAAATTCACTAAGAGTGAGAACTCTACAAAAATATTGAAGGTTCATGGATGGATTGTCTTCTCTATGGATGCACTTCAACTGTCTATAATTCTTTGTCATTCTTTGTCATTCAGGGGGCCATCTTTCTTTTATAAATACAGTGCATTATACAGCTTTTTGACTGAAATGCTCTATAGAAAACTTCTTTTTAAAAAAAATCTTGGTTAAGCTCTGATTTTTTTTTTCTTTTAAACTGCCATAAATAGCCTGTCTCTATTGCCAGGTTATCCTTGGATTTTCTATTTACCTCAAGCTTAGATTCTTTGTTCTTATTCTTTTTCACTTTACATGATCACAGGGCTATTCAAGAAAGAAGTACAAAGGCTTTCCTTTTCAAAGAGCCCCATGCTGTGGTAAGCATGTTGGGCATTAAACATTAAGAAAAAAGAACAGAGAGACTTTTGGGTCTTTTCATAAAGTTTAGAAAGTAAATCTCCATCTGCCCTTGGTCTGAGGTGAAGAATTTTCATACTTTTATCAAAATCTGGAATGACCTGCACTGAATTGTATCCCTCAATATGGGCAATGATACTACATTTACCTCTCCTGGTTTATTAATACCCAGCTAAGATTTTAGACAGAAACTCAGAAGGGCCATAAAATGTAACAGATTTAACAGATATAGTATATGTTATCATCTAAGAAGAAGACAGATCAAAACATAGAATTCAGGATCTAAATGTTGGAGATTGCACCATCTCTTCACACTTATGAACCTTATGATCCCTGGAACATAAAAGGAGCAATAGATAAAAGATACAACATTATCTATCTTCTGACTCATTTTAAGTTAAATAAATGTATTTAAGGGACAACCAACTTTAGAATGCAGTTTATATTCCAGTGAGATTTTCCTTCCCTATGTATATCTTCATCCATTTAACTGTTACTTGAAATATTGGTGTCTGTTAGCATTCACCAATAGCTGCCTGAAGCCTAATCTTGGCATCCAAGAAAAGTATGTTTTGAGCACTTTTCCTTTTGAACAGGATTTGTTACTACTCAATGACTTATATAGTACTTGACATATGTTCAGTAGCATGTCCTCCAACACAAGGGTCCCCAACCCCCGGTCCGTGGACCAGTACTGGGCCACGGCATGCCCGCAAACTGTCTGCACAAACAAGCAAAGTCCCATCCATAGGATGCAGACAGCACACAAAATCACACATTCTCCGGTCCACAGAAAAACCTTTCTCCACAGAACCTGTCCCTGGTGCCCAAAAGGTTGGGGATCTCTGTTCTAATAAGAGTTCCTGACAAATTCAAATAGCTAACATAAACTGCATCTACAAGCTCAGAGAACGAACCTTCACCCTCATAAACTGCACCCCTGCTTCAATGCAAGAACACAAATGATGTTTAGAACAGCAATCCCCATCCTTTCCAGCTTGGCAAACCGGCAAGGGGCATGAGTGAAAAGTACACGTGCATGCGCATAGCTCCATCTGTGCATCCGCTCACACAAATGGAGATTCGCTCCCGAGCAGAGGGTGTTTGTGCTCCACACGCATGAGTGGAGGGTGCTTGAGCAAGGGTGCTTGTGCTCATGTGTGAAGCTCTGCTTGTGCACACACATCATTGCTTATCCTATCTTTTGGATCAAAAATCGTTCGAACTAAAGGAGAGCCTTTAGTTTTCTTTATGAAGAACCAGTATTTTGGGCAAAAAGAAAAAAGAAAAGCGGTGATCCTGGAGTTTCCTCGAAGCCAGAAGTTACTGGTTCTAAGATTACAGATCACAAGGTCAGCTGCTGGCGAAAGCATGGAATATACATTTGTTTTTTTAAAAAAAATAAATAAGGATACTGTAATACTTTAGAACACTTGCAGCCTAAGAGGAAAAATCATTCCAAGTATATTTCTGGCTAAGACTTGAATAAAGGAAGTTTATGTGATCCAGCAGAGACACTCAGTGATGGAGCTCAATAAGGCCTGGGAACAAAGCCGCAAAGAAAAGTTGTAGATTAGGAAAATCATGCAAATGTATTTGTTTCATTTTATTTAAAGGATTTAAAAAAAACATTCTTCCACTCACTGGGCCAGAGGTGATTCACAATAACACCATTAAAGAAAACATACACATATTGTAAAATATGTCCCAAAGTAGACATATAGACACTTTTTATAGCATATATGTGTTTGTGTGTGTGTACACTGATACACACATGCAGGGCATGTAAACTAGCACTGTTAAGTCCTGCTCATCATAGCTGTATTTCAATTGAACAAGGATAAAAAGCTCCTCTAATTTCCCCCTGGGAATTCCTGGAGGTAGACAGACTTCTTGCTATCAGTCTCCAGTCAGCTGTTTTATTGAACTGGGTATGGCAAATAAGTCCCAACAATTGTCGCCCGTACTAATGATGACCAACCTTCCCTTCCACTTTTTTCCATTGGGCCTTAATTAGATTACCACAGTACTTTGTCCCAAGCTAATCATCTGCAAGGCAATCTGCAGCAAAGTAACAATTCTCCCCCACCCACCCCCATCAGTTTGAAAACTCTAGCCACAGGACAGGAGAAATGTTGTACAGCTCATGGATATCCTTTGGTGAGCCAATGTTCAGATGTACAGAAGTTGGACCCTTCCATTTAAAGTCACCGTTTCCAGAAAATGAAAAAAAACATTGAACTAAAATATAGCAAGCTCTCAAGTGTGGATTGTATCAAATCATTTCCAGGAACAGAAATAAGGAATCATTAATCATTAAGAGTTGTGGTGGTGCAGTGTTTAAAATGCAGTATTACAGGCTAACTCTGCCCTTTGCCAGGAGTTCGCTCCTGACTGACTTAAGGTTGACTCATCCTTCCGAGGTCAGTAAATTGAGGACCCAGATTGATGGGGAAATATGCTGACTTTGTAAACCACTCAGAGAGTGCTGTAAAGTACTATAGGGCAGTGTATAAGTCTTATGGCTATTAATGATGGAAAAGCTATAAGATACCTTTGCTAACTTGCTCCTGACTTTGCCTTGTAATATTCAGAGATAATCTAATACAGGCATTTATTTTTTAGTTCTTTCAAGAAAATTCATGATCAAATACTTTGGGGTTAAGCTCTAGTCATTCCTGTTTCTCGTGGGGTTTGAGAACACCCATATCATATACCTGGGATGTTTTCAAGAATGGGATACATGGAAAGGGGAAAACAAACTTGTTGTGTCCTGAGCCTGCAAAAGCAGGCTTGGGACGTTGCATTGGTCCCGGGCATTCCAAAAGCTGCCCGGGACCAGACAGAGTAGTGCCAGCCTTGTGCGCATGTGCAAGGCGCGAAAATGCTCTGTTTCTATTGGTTGACATTGTCCGGGTTTCTGGCCATATAAAAAAGGCCTGCATGCCTTTTGCTTTTGCTTGGTTGTTGTAGAAGGTGAATAAAGTGTTTGTTCAGCATCGCCATGTGTCTTCATCATTCGCACATGAATGGATACACAACACTGGCGACAAAGGTGGGATCCTTTGCAAGCTGAAACAAAAGATTTAAGGACTTACCCAGGAAGTCCTGAAGAGGGGAAAACGGCGTCTGAATCAGCGTTCCAGCCTGCCAGTATAGCGTCGCTGGAGGTTGAGCTCGGCTAAAGGACTTTTTCCCCAACAGCAGCTTGTAGAGGAAGCGAGTGGTGAAGGTCGTAAAGCTTACGATGTCGCAGATTGGCCGCTTGACTGATTTCAATGTCTCCCACCCAGGGAGATGATTCCTACATAGCACGGGTGGAGAATTACTTCCGAGTAAATCCGATTAGAGAAGACAGCCTGAAGGCAGCAACTCTTTTGTGTGCCTGTGGATAAAAAGCTTTTGACATCGCAGAAAATCTGGTGGCCCCTGCACCTCTGGAGTCAGTAACCTATGCTGACTTGAAGAAAATGTTGAAGGAACATTTCCAGCCGAAGTTATCCGTCATTGCTTGGAGGCACGCGTTCGAGCAGAGAGACCAGAGGCCGGGTGAATCTGCTGCAGACTTTATTGCAGCCTTAAGGCAAGCAGCCAGACCTTGTGAGTTCAAGGGTCTGGAAGAGAGGCTGCAAGATTGTTTTGTCTGTGGCTTGAGGAGCAGAGACTTACAACAAAAGATTTTTGCAAAAGAAGATGTCTCTTTCCAAGATGCGTTGTGAGAGGTGGCAGCTGAGGAAGCAGCAGGCGGACCTGTGAAGGCCTTGCGCCTCACCAGGAATCCTCCAGACACAGCTACAGTCCATCAAGAGGACGCTCGAGAAGGATCAAAAGAGGATCCTGAAGAGGAGGTCGACAGACTTCACCAGCCAGCTCAGAGGAGGCAGAAGGGATGTCAGGTCAAGGCCCCAGCATCGCTTCAATGCTTCGGGTGCAGAGGACGCCACAAGCGAGCTGACTGCAGGTTTCGCTCCATCATTTGCAGGGCATGTGGCAGGCAGGACCACATTGCATCTGTCCGTTTGGGTCGCCAGAAGGTTCAACCTCAGGAAGAATTGCTTCAGAAAGGTACCAGGGTCCCCAGCCAAAACAGGGTGGGTTTCTGTGCATCGCGCAGGAGCATTCTAAGAACAGGGACACACAAGCCCCTTAAGAAGAAACTTTCCATTAAGGTTGCAAGGGGTTCCTTTACTGATGGAGTTGGACACTGGGTCCGCTCTTTCCATTATTTCAATTAATACCTTTAAAAGGATTTGCAGCAGTAGTGGTCTTCGAGTTAAACTCAGGCCATTGAATCTAATACTCACTAATTTTCAAAATTCTATGGTGTGTGTTAAGGGGGAGGCCACCCTTAGGGTACAGTATAAGGATTTTGAAGGTTTCCTAGATGTGGTGGTTGTTGGGGGTGAATGCACGAGTCTTATTGGACTCGATTGGTTCAAGGCCCTGGGAATCCAGGTAACTGGGCTGCACAGCTTGCAAATGCTGGGCCTTGCAGAGGTTTGCAAGGAGTTTGCAGATGTGTTTAGTTCAAAGCTAGGATCCTACAAGGGGCCTCCCATTTCACTACGGTTAGATCCAACCATCATGCCCATCAGGGTTAAACCTAGGAGGGTACCTTTTGCCCTCAAAGGTAAGATTGATGCTGAGCTGGACAAATTGCTCCAGCAGGGCATTCTAGAACCTGTGGATTCAAGTCCATGGGAAACCCCCATAGTAACACCTCTAAAGGCTAATGGGGACATACGTATATGTGCAGACTATAAATGGACACTGAATAAGGCGCTGCAACAGCACGCTTATCCAGTGCCTGTGGTAAGTCACATTCTGGCCTCCCTCAAGGGGGGGCGCATTTTTGCGAAGCTTGACCTGGCACAGGCCTATCAACAGCTACCTGTTGATGAGGCAGCTGCAGAGGCCAAGACTATTGTAACTCACAGGGGGGGCCTTCAAAGTCAAGAGACTGCAATTTGGGGTAAACGTAGCTCCTGGCATATTCCAAAGTGTCATGGAGAGCACACTTCGAGGTATTCCTGGGGTCTGTCCCTACTTCGATGACGTTCTCATTGCTGGGGAGTCATCTCAAAATTTAGCAGAAAGATTAAGGGCTGTCTTGCTTCATTTTCAAAAAGCAGGCCTTAAAATAAAGAAGGATAAATTTAAGATAGGAGTCACTTCTACTGACTTCTTAGGATTCAGGATTGATGCTCAAGGCATTCACCCTGCTGAAACTAAATTGCAAGCTATCCAGCAGGCCCCAAGCCCTAAGTCTAAGAGTGAGCTGCAAGCCTTCTTGGGGCTATTAAATTTTTACCATGCATTTCTCCCACATAAAGCTGCAGTGGCAGAGCCATTACACAGGCTCTTAGACAAGCAGGATCCTTGGCAGTAGACTAAAGTCCATGACAAAGTTTCAATGAGGTTAAGGCCTTGCTCACTTCTAATGCTGTTTTAGTGCATTTCAATGAGCAACTGCCTGTTTGCATCGCATGCGATACATCTCCTTATGCGGTGGGAGCTGTACTGAGCCATCTGAAGGCTGATGGGACGCAGTCCCTGTGGCCTATTATTCAAGGACTCTGTCCTCTGCAGAGCGGAATTACGCTCAAATTGACAGAGAAGCCTTGGCCATAGTGGCTGGCATTAAGAAATTTCACGATTTCTTATATGGCCGCCATTTCATGGTCTATACTGATCATAAGCCTCTGCTGGGTTTGTTTACCACTAACAAACAGACCCCACATATCATTTCTCCTTGTATGCTGAGACGGTTCATTTTCTTGTCAGCATATGACTATACATTAGTTCACAAACCTGGAAAAGAAATGGGTCATGCAGATGGCCTGAGCAG
Organism: Bothrops alternatus; assembly: GCA_034064705.1. Classification (NCBI taxonomy): domain Eukaryota; kingdom Metazoa; phylum Chordata; class Lepidosauria; order Squamata; family Viperidae; genus Bothrops; species Bothrops alternatus. Next base: position 18,352,307 of record JARGCV010000248.1, read on the forward strand.
ACTACCCCTGAACCAATTAGAACCAGATCCTGCTCCAGCCATTAATATTCTTTCCATTCAGGAATTGCCTGAGTCTCCCCTCAATGCTAGGGACGTGGCTGCAGAAACTGCCATTGATCACACGCTTACACGCGTGCTGACACGGGTGTTGTCAGGATGGCCTGACAAGTGCCCAGATACTGAGTTCCAAAGCTTCTGGCACAAGAAGCATGAGTTTTCCACTTTCAAGGGTTGCCTGTTATGGGGTAGCAGGGTAGTGATTCAAGCCTCATTGAGGTGTAGAATCTTGATCTCTCTGCATGAGGGACATCCTGGTATAGTCAGGATGAAAGCGCTTGTGCGCAGCCATCTTTGGTGGCCTGGACTCGATAAAGCCATCAAGGCCCAGGTGCACAGGTGCCAAGTGTGCCAACAGTCTCGGCCTGAAATGCCTCCGGCACCAGTACATAGGTGGGAGGAAACTCAAACACCATGGTCTAGGGTGCATATAGATTATGCTGGGCCCTTTCTGGGGCAATTCTTCCTGGTTGTTGTTGATAGCCATTCCAAGTGGCTAAAGGTTGTTCCTGTTTCCTCCACTACTACTGCCAGGACCATCCAGGTGCTAAGAGGAATTTTTGCATCACATGGTCTTCCAAATGTGCTGGTTTCAGATAATGGCCCTCAATTTATGTCTTCTGAGTTCCAGGCTTTCCTTCAGGCCACCTTGATCCAGCATGCACCATCAGCTCCCTTCCATCCATCCTCCAACATACTGGCAGAGAGAATGGTGCGCACCACCAAAGATGCCCTCAAGAAACTGACCTATGGTAACTGGCATCACAGGTTAGCAGATTTCCTTCTTGCACACCGCACCACACCATGCACAGCCACAGGGAAGAGCCCTCCTGAACTCCGATGGGGTCGCCGCCTCATCACTAAACTGGACAGGCTGCACCCTGACTGGGTGGCTTCACAGGTGTCACAACCGCGGGTACCTAGGAGACTCCAGGTGGGCGATTCAGTTTGGGAAAGGAACTATGGGCCTGGACATCTGTGGGTTACAGCTGTGATCTGCAAGGTCTCGGGGCTGTTGTCATACGAAGTTGCCTTGGGTGATGGCCACATTCTTCGCAGACACATAGACCAACTGTGTTGGAGACTGGACTTGCACCTTTCTGCTCCTGGCTCTGATCTGGGGGGGGGAAGGAGGACCATAATATGCATTCTGGGTCACAGTTTCCCAGGACTAACAGGCCCTCACTAGGTACTACTGAGGCTGTTTGGGATTCATCCCAAGGTTCCACAAGTGCTCCTAACAGGAATTCACTGGATAGAGGATCATCCCACACATCCATAATTACTCCAGACAGGGAGTCACACCGGCGGTATCCACAGTATTCACATATGTCAGATAGTGCTCCAGACAGGGAGACTGACCAGGGGTATCCACACAAATCACAAGCAGCAAGAGAAAAGGAATTCCATCAGGGGCGCTTGCCAAATTCCGCAATTGCTCCCAAAAGGAGGTCTCCAGCAAAGGGGATTGTCATGGAGGCGACTCCTGACTCTGGCACCTCGGGTACATACTTAAGGACCACAGAGTACTGGGGCACTTCCGCTACCCAGACCTCTCCATCTGCTGGCCTTGGGCTTGAGGGACAGTGTTCCTAAGAGGTGTCCATTGTGGACTTGGGGACTTCCACCCCTCCAAGGTATGCTGGCTTGGACTTAGAGGATCCAGCCAGCCAGCAGCTGGGTGGGTCAACCGGGTATTTGGGGCAGCAAAGTCCTGGCCTGCCTAGCCTGGTAGGCAAGCAGGTAGGCCAGGCACTCTCACCAGGGTCACCTGGGGATTTAGGGCAGCAATGCCCTGGCCTGCCTAGCCTGGTAGGTGAGCAGGTGGGCCAGGCAATCTCTCCGGGCCTTAGAAGGTCGCAGCAGGCCAAGTGCCCACCCAAACATCTGAGAGACTTTGTGAAGTTGCTGTCAAATCATGAGGGTCCTGTACATGAGGCCCCTGAATAACGGGAGTAACTCGTGGGTAGATTATTTTGTATTATTATTTTTTATTTCGGATACATTTATTGTATTAATCAATACTGAAGGGGGTTTGCCTGAGGGCAGACTCAAGTATTCCACACTCTTTGCATTTGAATGATGCAACTGTAAGCCACTCTTCCCAATGCATGACGTACATGAATGTACACAAAGTATATTCCATCTGGCGGGAGGGGTGTTGTGTCCTGAGACTGCAAAAGCAGGCTCGGGACGTTGCATTGGTCCCGGGCATTCCAAAAGCTGCCCGGGACCAGACAGAGTGGCGCCAGTCTTGTGCGCATGCGCAAGGCGCGAAAACACTCAGTTCCTATTGGTTGACATTATCCGGGTTTCTGGCCATATAAAAAGGCCTGCGTGCCTTTTGCTTTTGCTTGGTTGTTATAGAAGGTGAATAAAGTGTTTGTTCAGCATCACCATGTGTCTTCATCATTCACATGCGAACAAAACTCATTCAAAAAATAAGGTTTGACTGGCTCAAACTCCAGAGCAAGAGAGCTTTCCTATTTCTGGTGAAATTTTGGGCAGGGGAAGATTTAAGGGAACCTTAAATCCATAGCTTTTTGGAGTTGAAATAGTGAATTACTCTCAGTCTCACTATGTCTCCAACAGAGAAACTGAGATAAAAATATATTGGCCTTTGTTTCTTGATCTGCTGAGTGCTTAGATTGTTTAGTGACACAAGTACATGCTGTTATTTTAATATTCCTCCCTGCATGAATCAGTGCTAGATCATCGAAAGAGTCACATTTTAAAAATTCTACTAAGTACCAACATGATGGTATTGCTGCTGGAAAATTTCCATCATGCCAGTAGTCAGCTTCATCTTAGCTCCTCTATTCTTTAGGCATATGTGTGTCCATTCATATTCTGTTCCTGCATTCGAATGACTGTCCTCATCACTCTCCTCTAGCAACAGAGAAAAGCAATAAGCATTCGGCACACATCATTATGACTTTGGAAATGTTAGTGTCTTGACCCTAGTGAGGAAACTCTGGAAGGCCCACACTTCACCTCCAGTTTGATGATAAAGCACAGTGTTTCTCATCCTTGACAATTTTAAGGCATATGGATTTCAACTCCCAGAATTCCACAGCCAGCATTGCTGGCTGTGGAATTCTGGGAGTTGAAGTCCACATGCCTTAAAATTGTCAAGTTGAGAAACACTGATATAACATAAGCTCTGTACACATAAAAAAAGATGCTATACAAAGAAAAAAAGAGAAAAAAAGACATTATATACATTATATATAAAAAAGACATTATAATACAGTATATTAGGAGTTAAGGGGAAACGCAACTAGTGCATAGACTGTGACTTCCAGAAAAAAAAATGGTAACCTTCACAGAGATCTATTTAAATATTACTTTCATGTCATTACAATTATTTGTGAAATAATCCCTTACTGCATGGAAAGGACAAAGGAGTTTATATGTGTTAAAAGAGCATAAACTCACAATATCATGAATGGGCAGTCTGCTGCTTAGGAGGACCCTCCTGGCAAAAAAAAATAAAAATAAATAAACAATGTACTGTACTGAAATTGAGAAGAGACAGTCATTTCCAAGAGATTCTGCAGCTCCAGTACTGAAAATTCTGTATGAATCAGAACAGATACCTTCTAAGGACTCCCAATTACTCAAATGGCCTATATGTTTTTCTGTTGACAGGATACAAAACAAGAGAAAACAATTTTTGTATATAAGGGAAACACCTCTTCAGCAAAATGCCAAGAGAGGTCCAGCTTGACAATAAACTGATGGGGCAAAAGAAGATGCTGCCGTAAGAGAGTTGCCAGCTGCATTCAAAGAAAAATAAAAACAACAGGAATGAAGCTGACAGACTTCTAATTTGACAGAAAGTAGCTTAGCTTCAAAGTGACCAGCCTTTGCGTAAACCAGGGGGAGAACAGAAGACAGTAAAGAAAAAAGAGAAGATACAGAACAGCCAGTAAGAAAAGAAAAAGTCTAACGGAAACGTAAGTTTACTTGCCACTTTTAGCAGCTTGGAGAGACAGCCTGGGTTTGTACAAGTTAAAATGAGGATGGGCAGTTTATATGGTTCAATGTTTGTTGGAGTTTAGGTACAATTTTAGCACATCATGTAAGCAAGGCCATTATATTAAGTTGCAGTGTGATTTATTTGATCGGAACTACAATGTTGCGAGAACATAGCAAATTGCTTTTTGATCTTGGACTAAAACAGGAAAGCTGGGTCTAAAGTTAACCATCTACAACCACTGAAGTCAACTGACATAACTCAACTTTCAGAAAATTAAATAATAATAAGTCACAAAATAAAAAGATCTGCAAATAGAATGAGTATGGCAAAATAAAGCAAAGGTAGTACCAATAGTGATAGGCATCTTGGGTGCAGTACTAAAATATTTGGAGCATCAGTTAAACATCATCAGCATTTAAACACCATCAAAAATGCCAAAGCCAATCTAAACCTCTGGCTGACTGTGTGACTAACCATAATAATAATAATAATAATAATAATAATAATAATAATAATAATAATAATAATAATAATAATAATAATAATAATAATATAAAAATGGCACTTTAGTTGTTTGCTGTTAGCAAAACAAACAACAGAAACCAGGTCAGTTGCTGCTCTGCTTTCAGTTGGCAATTGGCAATTACCAGCAAAAAAGAACTTACTAGGCTGGTTAACTGGCAAGAAAAGAGCAAGATGTGGTTTTGTAGCATTAAGTAAGCCCAGTGCTATTATTGTGCTATTGCCCCACAGTGGGGTCACCACACAGGTATGTAAGGGAAGGGCTTGCCATAACTCATCCTACTTTGCTGCAGACTCCCATATTTTCATAGCTATTACTCAGCATCCTGTTTCTTCTAAATAGTCAACCCCTCCTTAATACCCAATATGTTACTTCTCAATGTGGAATTACATGATGCATGACCACCTGATATTTGTGAATTCGTAAGCTCTTGGAAAAAAGCAAGGTCACCCCCATTTCGACCACACCTCCATTGTGGAGGTCATTATTCTACTTGGCCAGGCAGGAAGTTCAGAGCAACTCTTTTGGGGCAAGGGCTTCAACCAGTGGTGGGATTCAGCCGGTTCGCACCACTTCGGCAGAACCTATAGCTAATTTTTTGGTGTCCAGGCCCAGAATGGACTTCCGGAAGTGGCATCCACACAGAGAACTGGTTGTTCACAAATTTGAATCCCACCACTGGCTTCAACTGACCAGTTCTATCCATCTCATGGATCTAATTCAATACAGAAGTTAGGTGGGGGCAGATTACACCGACTCTGATATAAGCATACCAAAATATATGTGAAGTCTTTCTGCAATATGCTCTTTGCATGACTTGTTGGGAAGAGTCCTTGGAACAGACTCCTTTAGAGCCTTCAAGCATCAGTTCCTAGAGGCCTGAATAAGGGACTGTGAGAAAATTGGAAATTCAGAAGAGTGGTTGAAGAAAGAGAGTAAGATTCTCTGCTGGGTTGAATCTGTTCTGGAGATCCCAATGCTCTCCATAGAAAATCTTCCCATCAGCAACAGGAACCGAAACAGAATGCTCTGCGGCTGGCCTTGAACGTATCAGTTCAAAAGTTCAACTTACCTCTGTTATATGATTTCAGATTGAGCCCATGGATTATGCATTCTTGAGGCTACAGTAATCTCCACTTCCACAGATTTTAGCAGAGAGAATTAAAGCAAAAACAAACCAGCCTGAAGAAAAATGAAAAGCCATTCTTCCACTTCATGACTTGGCTGCTCTCTCCTTTGTCAGTTTCAAAAGTAGTGAATTATTCTTCCTTTAATTCTTAGGATCAGTCTATCCGTCAAAATGAAAAATGGAAGGACATGGCAGTAGCACCTACCGGATTGGCTTCGAGACTTGAGAGCTAAATTTTGTGAATTCTCCTGGAGCAGTCCACTCAGAGCCCAGCTAAGGAGGAGGAAAAAGAAGAAACAAAGATATTGTTTCATTTTTTTGCAGCAATAAAAAGCATTGATGTTTCCTAATAACCTCATTAATGACAACTGACATCTACTTGGAGAAGTTTGTTACTATTGCCTTCTTCCAGAATTTTTTTATTTTATTTTCCAGACTGACCTACTGAGATCTCTTGATATTCTCCTATTCAAGCACTAATCTAATCCAGCCAGGCTTGGCTTTTGCATATAGGCAAAATGGAAAAGGACTGATCAAACAAGAATGGCTTGCAACCGGTCACTTCTGTGATAATGCAAGAATGGTAAAGCTGGTCCCATGATAGGGCCTCCTTAATGATTTCAATCTCTATAATAGTGAGAGTCGGTTTGGTGTAGTGGTTAAGGAGGTGGTCTAGAAATCAGGAGATTGTGAGTTGTAAACCCACTTTAGGCATGAAAGCCAGCTGCGTGATTTTGGGCCAATCACTCTCTGTCAACCCAATTCGCCACAGAGGGTTGTTGTTGTTGTGGGAAAAATAGGAGGAGGAGGGAATATTAGGGATGCTCCCTGCCTTGAGTTATATATAAAGTAATAAAAGCTGGATAAAAATCTAATAAATAAATAATGCCACAACTTTTTCTTCTGTTTAAGGCACTGTCTCAGTTTCATCACACAAATGATAAAAAATTCACTTGTGTCTTTGTTAGCATTCCTATCTCTGCTACCTAAGGCTGGAATCAAAGAAGACAGAGAAGTATGGAAATGACAAGGAAATCAATGTTCCCGCCTGCATCCTGTTGCTCCCAATCTCATTTTTCCTTTGTATTTGCATCTATGGGGAGGGAATAAGTGAAAGCAACAACAAATCTCCTTTTAAAATCATTCTTAAAGAAAATGTGGAGAAGGGGTGACAGGCCACTACAGCATGTTTGCTTCAGGAGGGGAAAATTCAAGAAGGTGGAAGGCAGAGCAATGGAGCACCCAGAGAAAAAGCTATGAAATTGCCTTTGAAGCATTTGTTATGGGATAACAACTAAGCTGTAAAATAATAATCTCAGCTGGCGATCACTTCAGAAAGTTCTACAGCATTCTCATAACACAGGGATGTGGCATTGATCCTAGGTAGGTCTGAGTATTCCTTATATAATAGTAGTAGTAGTAGTAATAGTAGTAGTAGTAGTAGTAGTAGTAGTAGTAGTAATAAAGTTAGAAGGGACCTTGGAGGTTATCTAGTCCAACCCCCTGCTCAGGCAGGAAACCCTACACCATTTCGGACAAATGGCTGTCCAGTCTCTTCTTAAAAACTTCCAGTGTTGGAGCATACACCACTTCTGGAGGCAGGTTGTTCCATTGGTTAATGTTAAAGGGGACATAAATGTGCAAGTTTTGACACCGGCCTTTGTGCATCCATTACAAATATACAAATGGAGAGAACTATGTCTGTCCTGGGACTTGGCCATTCAAGTTTAAAATCTGACCATAAAGGAAGTTTTAATTTTGTGCTGCTTTAATTTGTTAACAGAAAGTCAAAAGCCACGGATTATGAATCTGTTTGGTGCACCTGGGGATTTCAAAACTTTCCAATGTTTGAGAGACAGTCTTTGAAATATAAGTGAGATAAGCAATAAAAAACACATGTTCAGAGGAAGGGGAAACAGATATGAAATCTGATCAATTTCATAGGAAAACATCTCTGTCTTGAAAGAATGTTCCTAGCAATTGCCTACTTCCTAATATTTTTAGAACCAAGCTATTAATCATACATACAGTATTTCTATGTGTTTTTCTCCCAAAGATTCTCTTTCTTCTTTGCTCTTTACCAGGGGTCTTCAAACTTGGCCCTTTTATGACCTGTGGACTTCAACTCCCAGAATTCCTCAGCCAGCATGCCTGGCTGAGGAATTCTGGGAGTTGAAGTCCACAAGTCATAAAAGAGCCAAGTTTGAAGACCCCTGCTCTTTACTGACAAGCAAATTCAGAGGCTTTAATTCAGGGCTAAAAAAAATGGTACAAGAAATGTAGTTTAACTCTTTCACATCTCTTTCTGGAACAATAATATTCTGCTCACTTCGCTATTAAAAAAAAACTAGTCCTTTCTGGCTTCTTGCAACAATTGTGAAAGCTACTAAGAGTTTTTGCAAATAGCATTTCCTTCCTATTCCTTGGTTGGAATAAGGAATCCTAGAAAAGTAACTCCAAGCACAGGAAACTTTTGCCCAAGGTCATTTCCTTGCAGAATCTAGATCTGCCTAGCTGGTATTCTCCAGATGTGTCTTTGATCTTGCTAGCTGCATGTTGGAGAGATGCAATTCCATCACAACTGAAGGCATTGAACCAGGGGTAGCTAGACTAAAGTAGTCAGATATAATAGTTTTAGTAGCAAAGGCAGGGGTCTTCAAACTTGGCCCTTTTATGACTTGTGGACTTCAACTCCCAGAATTCCTCAGCCAGCCATTCTGGGAGTTGAAGTCCACAAGTCATAAAAGGGTCAAGTCTGAAGACCCCTGAACTAAGGGATAAAGCAGGAACACCATTCTCATTGTGTGTGTGATATATTTCCATCTTTAAGCATTATAGAGCAGATATTACCAAATTCTCTAACTCCTCAAAATACACCCTGTAGGTTTCCAGATTTAAAATTTGAGGAGTTGAGCTAAGGGCAGAGTTAAACAACTCTGGAGTTGTTACACAGATCCAACCCTTTCTTTGAAATCTTTTGCTGATCCCTTATAAGGCATAACATGCCATGAGTAATATTGAATGAGCAGTCCTTGAGGCCTCAGTCATAACTTTGCTGCCTCCGTCAAAGATACAGGGTTGCTGAACAGCAAAACAGTGCTATGAATGTAGAAATCAAAATAGCTTGGGGAGTTGCATTAATTCTCTCTCTGTGTCCATTACATTTGTGTCTGTAAATGCACAGGAATGCACTTTTCTCAAGATTCAGAAAAATCTACAGAGGGTTTGTTGACAGCGGGGGGGGGGGCAGAAGCACTTATGTAGCTGTTTTCAAACATTTTAAAGTTAGACAGCTAAGCTAAGTTATTTTGTATATTTTTTTAATGCTTCCTATGCTACTTCTTTCTACACCCCCAAATTGTTCACAGTATGAATGGATTTTAATAGGAGGCCCAACTGCTTGAGTCACATGAAGAGGTAGTTGTGATGAGTTGGCTGTTACAGGAAAAAGAGGAACCACAATTCGGTGCAGATTTCCATTTTTTTTTTACCAGGTACCCACCCTTGAACCTGAAGGTTAGATTTCTGGGTGTCTTAACCTCAGGCTGCTCTTAGAAAATATCAAGTCTGTTCATAATAAGACCTCTTTCACTCATGACCTTGAAGCACATGAATGGGCAGACTCAGCATGCATCACTAAAACCTGATCAGGTAAAGAAGGCAAGGTAGTTCTGCCAGATATACGCCCTCCTTCAGATCCTTCAACAGCCATTGCTGATGATACCCAGTTACATAAAATCATCATAGGCCAGATCAGAGGTGCTATTGGTAAAGTCTTTGCCTAATGCTAGGGAGCTGTTGTGGACTTGATAGCTCAGACTGAATCCTGCTTTATTCTTGATCCTTTAACACAGTGGTTCTCAACCTTTTTAATGCCGTGACCCCCAACCGGTTGTAAGTCAAGGACTACCTGTATTTCCCTGCCCGGGAGCGCCGCACATGCATGGTGCCGCCCCCTGTGCCAGCCGAGGCGTAGCTGGCAAGGGCAGTGACGGCGCAGGGTGACCACCAGCTGGGCCGCCAGCTGGCCCAGCCCAAGGGAGGTAAGGCACCCGCCGGGCCCCACATGTGCCAGCAACCCTCCCTGTGCCTGCCGGCCTCCCACCTCCCACCCCTGGCTCTCTTTTACTTACATTTTTAGTAGTTGCTCAACAGGGAGGGTTAGAAACTTCCAGACAGCTCGCCTTTGCTGCAGACAACTTGCAGCACTGTTTGCAGACTGGGACTTTTGGCGGGCTCAGCAGGGCAGAGACAGCCTGGACAATTCCTATTGGCTTTTGAAAGCCAATAGAATTAGACTCTATTCAAGAGAGTCTATTCTATTGGCTCTCAAAAGCCAATAGAATAAGAGGGAGTAGCACAGCTAAGGAAAAGGGGGGGGAATGGCGGACTGCGTTGTTTGGCGACCCCCATGAAATGGTCATTCGACCCCAAATGGGATCGCAACCCACAGGTTGAGAACCGCTGCTTTAACAGATCTGAAGAGGTTACACTGTCCTTTGAAGGGGAAGATCTGTGGATTAGGCAATTTCCTGAAAACTTCAGGTCTTACTAGAACAGGAGATAGAAACCATGACCAAAGGAGAGCTTGTCCATCTTAAATTGATGTGCCATTTGCAGCCTTTCCTGGATAAAGAAACTTTACCAATAGTAATCACACCCAACAATTAAATGACTGTAATATGCTCTTCCAGGAGTTATCTCTAACTGTAAAATTCAATTGGTAAAAATGCAGTAGCCTGGTTAGTAATATGTGAGAAATGTAATTGTAATGTGAAGTTGTGGTTACTGTTAGTTTTCCAGAGCCAATTCAATTTTTTGTCCTTAATCTGTAATGCCTTTTGTGACTTGGTTTTAGGTTATTTGAGGACTTGCCTCTCCTAATTGGATGTTCCCCAACCTATACAAGCATGCAGGGAAGGGATGCTGAGGGCCCTGACAAGTTAAGGGGTCATGGATCCAGAAGCTATTCTGGGTAGCCTTAATGCTATGGAATAATTTAACCTCAAAGGTCTAATTTGGACCTTTCTCCAGGCTGCCAGTATTATTTTGTTTAATCATTTTTTAAAAAATGTGTGCTTTATTAAACTTTTATTTTATTGTGACACTGGGCTCCTGCTTTATTTTTATTTGATTGGTGGCTTGGGTTATGATGGTTTGATCTGGCAATTTGATAGAGTAACTGTTTGGAATTTTATATAATGCTTTTACGATAGTTAAACCATCCAGAATCTGGGAACTTGGCAGTGCATAAATAAATGTAATAACTAATTAACTAACTCAATAAACCAAAGCATTTTGCTTGAAATCAAACTGCAAACTTCCTCCTTTATATGGGAAAAATTGCCTTATTTCCAGCATTTCTTTACTCTCTGACACAGAGGTAAATAGACTCTATGGAAATGGAAATGAGAACTCTATTTTCACTCTAAATGAACTGAGAGATATAAGCATAAACCTTGTGCTATAGCCATAGACAAGAGACCTACAATGCAAAGTGGTGTTAGTGAAGAAACCAAATGGGCTCAAGCTGTGAACCACAGGAGCAGAAGGGGACTTGCATATAAAATATCACTATTGCCAACATGTGAGAATTTCAAACAGACCCTCAAACACACACATTTGAATTTCGTACAATAGATCCAGGTTTTAATTATGCAGCCTCCAGATGTAAAACTCACAGCTGAGTTGGTTCAATGTTTATATGTCTCCCAGTGGCAACACTACAATTTCATTTACATTTAACTCTCTCAGCAAGGAACCAAAGAGATGATGCCAAATGGTACTATTTGTAAGAAGGCTATAAGAAACACGTCAACCCATGGAAAGCTGCTACGATACCTTTATCATTATCTTATTATCAGAAGTTGCCCACCTTGCCCACAAACGCCACCAGACGTATATTGGCTGGAGTCTCATCAGAGCTGAGCCAAAATTCAGAATTATCATCCGAAGCTACAGAAAACTGAAAATCTCCTATAAGACAAGGAAAGATAATTTAGCTAATAAGAGCAGGAAAGTTGACATATAAATTTGTTTCCTGTCCTGGCAGGCTACCTGCAATTTAGTATCATGTGTTCTTAAATGCTACTGTCTGGTCTCAAAAAACTGGAGTGGCAGTGCCTTATTGTTTGTTTATTTTTAAGAAGGGAGGAGAAAGAAATACTTTACTCATAAATCTCATAAGCTTTCTGAAGGCATGTAACTTGTGACCTGGGAAGGGCAGTGAGCAGCAAAATGTGTTACAATCATTACTTAGATAATCTGGCTTCTTCTGAAGCTGCACAACAATGCCCAGGGTGAGACTGTGGGAGAAAGACAATAATAGGGGATTTTTTGAATAAAAATATTCTAGGGGAGAGAAACTCCAGAAAAGAAGCTCTGCCCTTGAAGGAGAATTTATTGTACTCACCATCTTTGAAGGGATGAATGTAGCCAAAAATACGTAGCCCATAATTTTTCCACTTGGGTGACACAGCCAACTTTTTTACTGTTGTACGAGTCTACAAGATAGAAAGGACAAAAAGAAGTTCTTTGCATGTAACATTCCACTTCACACTGGGAAGGTGGAATGTTGGAGAAATGCTATCCAATTGTATTCACTGTGATAGCACACACTGGAAAACAGAATTTATATATATGACCTTCTCCTATGCATTGTGCAAAATCAAAGCATTACACAAAACATTAGCAAAATGAGAGAATGCCAGTTAAACTTTCTCTCCAGATACAGTAAATAATGTCCTATTACTTTAGTGTTACTGTCTGCTTTATTATGTGTTGCACAATTGTCTTGATGTTTTCCTCTTCTAAGCTCTTTTACATTGCTGGCCTTTGGCTATAAAATTCATTCACCCATCCAGCAAAGTGCCTATTGTAAGAATCTAAAGGCATCATTTGTAATAACAAATGAAGCCAAGTGGGAATTTCAATTGTACTGCTAATCTTCCCACACTCTACTGTATAACTTCCTCTATATCGGATTCTAATTTTGTGAGAGTTCCCATATTTGGTCAGTCCTAAACCAGTGGGAATTCCTTGGCCACAATCATGGGGACAGGAGGCTGTATAGACTACATTCTTACTCAATTTTATGTCCTTGGGTTGTACTAAACTGCAACTCAAATGATTTCTGGACAGCACAATCTTTAATTAGGAGAAACTGTAGCCCAGCAAATCATGATGGGACCTGAGAAAAAAAGACTGACTGTGATTATTTTACTTTTGTACACTTTGGTTTTTCTTACTTTGTCGTATACAAAGAGTCGGAATGATAGGAACCATTTATAAATGCTGTGAATGAATGAATGAATGAATGAATGAATGAATGAATGAATAAATGAATGGTAAATACTCTTAAATGAAAGATATTACTATCTGGCATTCATTAACATTCAGATAAAGCCAAATTACACTTAACAAAATGTAAATTCACTTCAGAAGGGCTTAAGAATATTTACTGCATAGAAAAAGAGAGGAAGCACTCTCTTGGAAGCTATGAAACACTGGCATCTTTTTTTGTAAATATTTTATTAATTTTGTAATTGTAATCATAAAAAAAAGAATCAAATTAAATACAACTCAACTTAATACAATCATTTTCAACTTTAACAAAATATAAAAACTTGCATAAAGTAATTAAAAGAACTATGGGTGTTGCTCAGCAGCATCCCCCACCACATCACCCTCTTCTTCCTCCCTACCTACTCCATCCCCCCACCTTCTCTCTCTCCCTCTCTTCACCCTCCACAACCCTACTTCCCTTCACCTTCACTCCTCACACTCCAACACCTCCAGATGTGCATATTAAAAGATTGTATAATGTATTGATAGAAATTGATTCTGAAACTGAAACACTGGCATCTTATTGGAGAATAGATTATACTTACATGAGGATATAGGGGGAAATGCAGATTCTTCCTTAGATGTCCCACAGCTCCTCCACACCAATCTTCAAATACATGCAGGTTTGCTCTCCCTTTGTACTGCAAATAAAATGGCATCACTTAGGCCAAAGGTGTCAAACTGCCAGCCCGTGGGCTAGACACGTCATGCGGAAGCCGCGCCCACCCCATTGCCGGCAATGGCAAAACTCTCCCAATACGTCGTTGCGCGACGTCACGTGACATTGCGAGTTTGACATGTCTGACTTAGGCTATACATAAATTCTCAGGCAATTTTGTGGTATATGGTGTATGTATAGGTATGCAGGTATGGGTATGTAAAAAATAAGAATAAAGAACCTGAGTTATCAAAAATGTTGGTTTTAGCTTGTTACCATCCCAAAACAATATTAAATGGTTATGGGAGTTCTTAAATATGACGTTAATATGTATTTCTTTTACCAGGTAGTTATTGATAATATTCATCAATTAGCAAAAAAGGAAGTCTATGAATGTCATTAAAAAAAATGGAGCATCACTCCATATTTTACATGGTAAATATTACTGGGCACTTACTGATGAACACAATACATTACGAGAGATCCTTGGTCTTGGAGCTTGGTTGGGGTTTTTTTTTGCAGATGTTTCATTACTCAAAGTAGGTAACATCATCAGTGCTAGTAAGGAGTGGTGTTTGCTCCCAGTTTATATTCCAGTGGACTGCCCTGTCAGCATTGGTGGGAGTGGTTTTGGAGGATCTTTGGTTGGGCTATTTAGTGTTAGCTTATTTGGCAGTTCCTTGACTGGGGTATTGTTACTTCTTGATTGTTGGTCTGATGTTAATCTATGTTCATCCAGGTGTTGATTGCTGGTGGTGAGGTGCTTGGGTCTTTTTGTTCCCTTTTGGCTTGTTGATTGTCTCTTCTGCAGAGTAGGTAGATATTGTTTATACTGGTATGTAATGTGTCTATTGATGTCCAATGTGTCTGAGTGACAGGCTTCCAAAACTTCTCTACTGTTTTTGTACTTGGCTTGTTCTTGTGTAAGAACTCTATTCAGATAAGACAAACACAGTGCAGCAATCCTGAGCAGCAGAAAAAGGAAACAGGTCATCTGTACAACATCTTCCAACAAAATGGATAGACTAACATCAGATTAATGATGTTAGCATCAGATTAACATCAGACCAACAATCAAGAAGTAAACAATGCCCCTATCAAGGAACTGCCAAACAAGGTAACAGTAAAAGCTGAACGAAAGAACCTTCAAGATAATTCCCACCAACACTGACAGGGCAAATCACTAGAATATAAATTGAGAGCCATTCCTTACTAGTACTGATGATGTTACCTAGTTTGGGTAACAACATATCTGCAAGAAAACAACCAAGCTCAGAGAGCACCAAAGACCCCCCATTTCAACCCTGAACTACAAATATTCTCCTTTATCAGTACAATGCATTATGCAGTATAAACCACTCAAGATCCTCTGCATTGTAGGCAAGTTATAAATATGTTAAATAAAATGTACTTGGGATAAATCTGAGATTCCTTAAAGGATAAATATTAATGTATATCTAATTTTTTTTTAAAAAAAATTGAAGCCATTTGTTTATCAGCAAATAAATAACTGAATAACTGAAAGATCTGACTTTAGACAAAAAGACCCCTTAACTGTAATAAAAGAATGTGGAATGTGAACAGTTGCAGAATAAATCAAAATGTATTCTCCAGGTAGGCAAAAATAGAACAATCACTTGCATACTGGCTTGTGATATTAGCCTAAAGATGGGCTGGGTATTTAGATCTTAGAAATCAATAATGCCATTTTGAAAACTTAGAGGTCTCCAGCCCTGAGCAAATGAGAGGTGAAAACAAATTTTCAGACAGCCAATTGCAACTTGACATATTTGATAAATTATTGGAGCATATTATGGCCTCTCAGTTCTACCCAATAGTGGGTAAAGCAGACATGTCCTGTTAAACTTCCTGATCCTTAATACTTTGTTTAAATGCACTAAGTGCCTGCTCATAGCCCATCATTAGGAACTCCTCCTTGGAGAGGCTGAGATGTTAAGAGTTTTAATAAAATAGTTCTAATCCATGTTGATTTATAGTTATAGTATACAAAAGGAAAGAATTCAGATCTGTGGGGAAGAACAGTAGTTTCAGCTAATGACTTATAATACAGATCCATGCACCAATTTTAACCTTGAACAGCCCTGCCTCCCTCCTTAGAATTGCAGGGGGCTACCTGCATATTACCACTCACGTGGTCACAGCCACATGAACAGTAATGGCTTCTTTCTACTGCTGACAGCTACACTTTAACATTATCTAAGCCAATACTGGTACTAAGCATATCTGATCATTCAGCCACCTCAATTGTACCATCCAAAATTTTTCTTGGCTAAAAAGAGGAAGTCTGTCCAGCAAAAGCAAGATATCTGGCAATTTCTGCATATTTCCCAAGCTGTTAATCAACACAAGTCCACTGGAAAAACCAAATCCAAACAGATAATTGTATTAAACCAAAACATTATTATAGTACAGCAACTTCAAAGTTTTATGGGGATTACCGTTTTATAAGAAGGTCAAGAATTTCCTGTTAGGGAATCTTAACTCATATCAAGCTTCTTATTGCCAGGGTTAAAGTCTATGGCGAACACATATCCCAGATCAGTGGTTCTCAACCTTTTTCAGGTTGAGACTCCACTTGCGTCGCCCATGCATGGCGCGACCCCGAGCGCACGTGCGACGGGCCGATCCGCGCATGTGCGGTGGTGCGCGATGGCCCGAACCGTGCATGTGCGGCACGCACGCAACAAAAACAAAAAAAAACAAACAAAAAAACAAAATGGCGGACCGCAGTGTCCGGCGACCCCCGCGAAACGGTCATTCGACCCCAAATGGGGTCGCGACCCATAGGTTGAGAACCGCTGTCCTAGATGCATACCTCCATCCCATGTTTCTCTAGTTATTTTGTAATTTCTTTCTATCCTCTGAGGCTCATTCTGCTAGTTAAGCACGGCCACCAACTTAAGACTTTATTTATTCTTTCATTATTACTATTAGTTTCCCCTATAGCAATTCTAGTTTATAAAATATGATAGCAAACTAAAGACACAATAAAAATGTACTTTTATTAATGCCTTGCATTAGCAAGATTACAACAATTATTGGATGGAAAAGGAATTTATTTATAATTTAGTAAGTTTGGGGCCACCTAGTTAGCCCATGGAAACTCAATATTTGTGAACTCTGCTTTAATAGGGGTTTTTCTAATGTTGTGTGCTGCACAGCGTTCATTGGAGTTGGTGGCCAATAAATTTAAAATAACACCAACAACAACTCATGTAAATTGCATAACAGGGAGAAGTTAGCATTGTATTTCTTCTCTATCACATCCAGGCATTCTTGAACATAGAGAATTTCACTTGAAGGCACTTTCAAATAAATGATCTTTATGAGTCTTCTGGATCAATATAGAGCCCAGTGAAATAGGGGTCTGTCATGGATAGACACGTATGTTATGCACCTTGAAAGCTAGCAGCCTTACGTGAATGAGAAACATAGAGAATAGAAAAATTCCATGCTACTCAGAAATAGCTCTCTGCTATTTTACCCACTGATACTAGAAAAAAAGAAGCTATCACCTCTAATTAGTACCATCTGAATGTTATTTGATATATATTTCCAGAAGTTATAAGATAGGAACTTTACCATTTTAGTGCGGTTCCATGTAAAATGGATATTCCATTTTTATAGAGGTCCTTTAGTCATATGATTGTTTAAAATTTCTTACCCTTCTTTAACGTATATTAATCCATCAAAATATAACTTATTCCCCTTTTTGGAAAAAAAATCCTTGATATATCACCAAAAAAATTGCCTATAATGTATAAAAATAAATAAAATAAATATTGGAAGTGTGAACAAGAAGAGACATTTTATCATGTTTGATGGATGGGTAAAAAAAGGTAGAAAAATTGGGATTAAGATTATTGTACAACTGAAACCAGTCCCCCCCCCTTGGGTATTGATGGATAAACAGTTAGGAAAAAAAAGTAATGGAACTTTGTTTCCATTTATGATAACTGCAGCAAGATTGTTGTGCACATAAAAATGAAAAGATTCGATACCATCCACAATGAGAAATGGCTGATGAAGATGATGGAACTTGCTGAAATGGCTAAATTTGTTTTTTGTTTTTTTAATCAGAGAAAAGGCAGCATCAACATTTATCCCTGACTGGAAAACCCTTATGGATTTTTGTGTAAAACAGAAAAAAATGAATTTACAACAAGTGAGCAGATTATAGAAAGAAGAGGGGCATGTTGTAATCATAGAGTAAGAAGTAAATTTATAATTGTACTTATAACTGCTGTAAAGAAGATTGGCACTCAGTTCTTTGTATGTCTTTTCTCTCTCTTTTTGCTTTTTGTTTTTCTTTCTTGCACTTTTAAAATTTTTGTTGATTTTTTTACTTGCTTTAAATTTTTATCTTCCTTTTGAATTTTTTAAAAAAAATATTTATAAATAGATTTTGAAAACATCCAAGTATAAACCAATACCCAGTGTTTCAGATGCAACAGAAACGATGTAAAATTATGTTTAAAAGACTATGAAAAGATAAAATGTTATTCAATAGTTTCTTAAAAATCAAAATGAAATGGTGCCAATGGGTTGGTGGTCATTCAGAGATGGCCCTGCTCCTCTTGACAACCCATGTTTCTCCTAAAGGAAGTGAATAGAAAAAGTCATACAAAAGTCTATTTATAGAGATGATTCTGCTGAGAAAACCTTTTCCCCCGTTTCCTCCTGAAACTGAAAAAACTCTTGCTACTACACATAATATTGCTAATATTTGATTCCAAGAATGTTGGCATCTGCGGCTGAAGGGGTCAAGCTCAGAGGTCACTGAAGTCATCCCACATCCACCATTCACAATTACAAGCTACAGCATAGCAATTCCTGAATCCGCAATCTTGCTGAAAATGGGACTTTCCCTTTTTTAACATCTCTGTGGCAATGATAATCTCATCCAAGCAGTGGTTAATAATGTCCTGGCTTCTTGCATTCAAGCTAGCACATTTTCAGCTGCTCTTCCCCAAGTATCATTGTGATACTTGAAATAGAAGACTGGATCACACGCTTCATTAAAGTCATAGGTGCTGAGGGTATGGAAAAAAATATGGCTGAGATGGAACAATATTAAAGAAAATCCCGGATATAGCCCAACAATGTATCCTCTCGTGAAAAGTCAGTGTTTTAGAACGGATGCTTCAATAAATACAATGCACATCATGACAATGTTATTTTGCATGAAGTTAATGTAAAATGCCGATCAGACTCCTGTGCAAACCTAAGTACTTAATAAAATGAGAAACTAAATTTATTATCCATCATAACACACCCCAGACTTCTATTTGGCTATTTACTGAAGATTTTGATCATTTGTAATGCAGTTTCCAGATTCCCTCTGTAATCTACCTGCAGCATTTTCCTTTGAGCACCTTTTCTCCTATTTTTCCAGTCACCTAAATTTATTTATTTATAAATTTTATTGGATGCCCATCTTACACAGGGTAACTCTGGGTGTCTTACAGATGCAATGGCAAAGAAGGCCCTTTTCCTGGACCTCCCCAGTCGGAATAATCAGGCCAATGGGGCCCACAGGATGCCTCTTCTGTCAGCACGGGTGGGATGGGCCAATCCCAGTGGGATGCATTTCTAACAACAGCCTCTCTATGTATTTTCCTGTCACAATTGCAGCCAAACAACATCTGAAATGCACAGATGGAAGTATCTGTGTTACAATGAAGAGTATTACTCCAAACCCTGTAAATAAATCTCAGCTAAAGATTCAGCAGGAGATGAGCTGGATCAAAGGCGAGGGAATAAATCTTATTTATTTGCCTGAATTAATTGTAGAAGCTCCCTGGCAACATTTAAAAACATTGTTTAGCCACTATGAACATAAACCTTCAGGAAAGGTTCAATTATTGTAAGATCATTTCATAAAACAATGGTCTCCTCAGCCTATAATTAGTCTATTCACAGGCTGTTACAGCCTTTTGGCAGAGAACATAAGCTTGACATCAAATGCTGAAATTCATTATGAAACTTCTACGAAGCATCAGAATAGAAATAGAGCAAATATTCTAATTTAGTTTACACTTCCCATTAATTTCAGTGGATTGCATCATGCTGTTACACACAAAACACTAAGCCATCAGATGATTAGGCTGATGTGATTTTGGAGCTATTGTGGCTTAGTGTTATTTACAAACCAGACTGCTCTGGCTAATTTAGCAAACCATGATTTGGGTTAGCTCCAACAATTCAATGATCTCAATGTTTCGTTTAATAATACTTTCTAAATGTTCCCCCTGCAAAATCACGAACTCCAAATTGTCTTCTCTCCCTCTTGATGGGAATGATACTGGCATAGCAGGAACCAAATATAGAATGAAAAAGGTTAGAATTTAAATTCTGGTGCATACATACTGGCTTTGCGTGCTGTGTATTGAATAAACGGATCTATTATACTTAGCCTCATACGTACCGTGTTTCCCCGAAAGCAAGACACCCCCGATTGTCAGACGTATCGGGGTGTCAGGGGGGTCCGCTAACGTAAGCCATGCCCCGACCGTAAGAAACACGGGGGCGGAGGGGAGGGAAGATGGATGCGCTGCAAGAGCGGAGCGTGGCGGGGGGGGAGCGGAATCCAGAGCTTTGCGTCGCTCCCCTCCCCTCCCTTCCCCACCCCGCCTGGAACCCAGCGCTGCACCTTGGCAAGTCACATCAACGTGCGGCGGTGGCAGCGCCTTTAGCCCTTAAACCGGAGCGGCGTCGGTACCAGCGGCGGGCAGGGGCGGTCTCTCTCTGCCAGAGTCCCCCTTCCCTCCCCGCCTCTCTCTCTCCCCCTCCCGCAGCCGCAGAGGCGGGCAGCGCAGCCCGGCTTTCTTCCCTTCCCTTCTCTCTCCCTCCTCTCTCTCTTTCACCCTTCCTCCTCTTCCTTCTTCCCCTTCACCGCAATTCTGAGCGCAGGCCAATTGCTCCCCCCGCCGCCGCCCCCGGAGCCCTTTCCTGCCCCTGCCAAAGGAGGCGGCCAGCCGGAGCCGGGAAGGGACGGAGCTCGCTCTCTCTCTTTTCTCTCTACCGTAGTTTCTCTCTCTCTCTCTTTCCCCCCCACCCCCGTCTTTCTCCGCCCCCCCACCTCGCTCCCAGACGCCCTTCCTCCCTCGCAACTTAGGATCGCCGCGGGGGAGGCGCGCCAACTCCGGCTCCGGGGAAGCCCTTCGCCCGAAATCTGACTGCACGGAGCGAAAGGCACACCAGGTGTGCGTGTGCGTGTGCGTGTGCGGCGCCGGCTCTCCCTGCACAGCCTACTGCCGAGGGAGCAGGGAAGGAGGTGGGGAAGAGACGCTGAGGGGAGGTCCGGCTGCCCCCCTCGTCTCTTCCCCATCTCCTTCCCTGCTCCCTCGGCAGTAGGCTGTGCAGGGAGAGCCGGCGCCGCACACGCACACGCACACCTGGTGTGCTTTTCGCTCCGTGCAGTCAGATTTCGGGCAAAGGGCTTCCCCGGATCGACCCCCGCCGCCCGCCGCCTCCTCCTCCTCTTCTCCGCCTCTCGCTGCTGCAGCTTCGGTTGCAACGGGCCGGCCACGAGGCCAGCAGCAGCAGCAGCAGCAGCGAGAGGTGGAGAAGAGGAGGAGGAGGCGGCGGGCGGCGGGGGTCGATCCGGGGAAGCCCTTCGCCCGAAATCTGACTGCACGGAGCGAAAGGCACACCAGGTGTGCGTGTGCGTGTGCGGCGCCGGCTCTCCCTGCACAGCCTACTGCCGAGGGAGCAGGGAAGGAGATGGGGAAGAGACGAGGGGGGCAACCGGACCTCCCCTCAGCGTCTCTTCCCCACCTCCTTCCCTGCTCCCTCGGCAGTAGGCTGTGCAGGGAGAGCCGGCTGCCCCCCTCGGCGTCTCTTCATCAACTGCATCAGGTAATCGGGGCTCGGCTTGGGCTTCTTCTTCGTTTCCATTTCCCCAACCATATTCCAAACAGAGAGCGAGCGAGCGCCCGCACCAGCACTCACCCAACCACCGCACTGGGTGCACGCCAGGCGGGGAAGAAACGGGCCGGACCTCCCCTCAGCGTCTCTTCCCCACCTCCTTCCCTGCTCCCTCGGCAGTAGGCTGTGCAGGGAGAGCCACAGAACTTCTTGCAGGAAAATGAGCTTACCGTAGGTTAAGAGACGAGCCAGCAGAGGTAGACAGCTTTTCACGGAGACCTCCCCCACCCCCAAAGGGAACCCACGCAGGCCGCCGCGCCCAAGGCCTCTGGCGTGCAGAGGGAGGGGGGCTGCCAAGCAGACGGAAAGGAAAGCGAGCCGACGCTGCCCAACTTCCCAGCCAGTCTCTCAAGAAGTGCAACGGGCTGTGTCTGCATCGCCAGAGGTTCGGACCACCACCCAATGTAAAAGCATTGACTTCCCACCGTATGCGCTCGGACGGGGGGGCACCCCGCGTGCGGTCGGAAGACGCCGCCTAAATGAACGGGTGAGCTAAACTTTGCACGGGGAAGCGCTTCGGCTTCTCCGCTCCCAGTTCTGTTCGCCGCAGAGAAGGCGCCTTGCTTAATAGCCGCGCTTTCTCTGCCTTCGCAGCCGCTACTCGAGACAGACGAACATCAGGGGAGGGAGGCAAGGCGGCGCGGGAGACGAGGCGGAACTGCCAGCAGCAGCGGTAGGAACAACAACAACGGAAGCATCGCCGGTGGCCGGGAACAGCCTTACAATACGCGGCGGGAGCCGCCGCGAGGACTCCTCGGGAAACGGCCAAGTCCGCCGCCCCTTTGCCTGCCTCCCAGCCGTGGAGACAGACCAGGGGGCAGCAGCGCTGAGAAAAAGGAGCCGCGACCAACGTCTGCGTGTGCGGCGAGGGAGAGGAGGGGGAACTACCGAAGACTGCGCCGCTTTGGAGAAAGGCATCCAGTGGGAGCGGCGACAGGAAGCGGCGGTGGTGGAGGATCACTGTACAGTCGGGGTGGAAGACGACTAGGGCGCAATCCTCCGTGGTGGCGGCGGCCGAGGAGGGTTTGGGGTGGCGGTTCGCCCCTTTTATTTTCCTCCGTCGCCCGAGACCCGCCGTGGCGTGGTTGTGGCTTCTTCGTTGACAAGACCCTTTTTTCCGCTCTCCTGTTTTCCTAGGGGGGGAAGAGGCCTCTCCCCCCCTCAGCCCACATAACACACACTCCGTTTCTTCCCCGCCTGGCGTGCACCCAGTGCGGTGGTTGGGTGAGTGCTGGTGCGGGCGCTCGCTCGCTCTCTGTTTGGAATATGGTTGGGGAAATGGAAACGAAGGAGAAGCCCAAGCCGAGCCCCGATTACCTGATGCAGTTGATGAAGAGACGCCGAGGGGGGCAGCCGGCTCTCCCTGCACAGCCTACTGCCGAGGGAGCAGGGAAGGAGGTGGGGAAGAGACGCTGAGGGGAGGTCCGGCTGCCCCCCTCGGCGTCTCTTCCCCACCTCCTTCCCTGCTCCCTCGGCAGTAGGCTGTGCAGGGAGAGCCACAGAACTTCTTGCAGGAAAATGAGCTTACTGTAGGTTAAGAGACGAGCCAGCAGAGGTAGACAGCTTTTCACGGAGACCTCCCCCACCCCCAAAGGGAACCCACGCAGGCCGCCGCGCCCAAGGCCTCTGGCGTGCAGAGGGAGGGGGGCTGCCAAGCAGACGGAAAGGAAAGCGAGCCGACGCTGCCCAACTTCCCAGCCAGTCTCTCAAGAAGTGCAACGGGCTGTGTCTGCATCGCCAGAGGTCCGGACCACCACCCAATGTAAAAGCATTGACTTCCCACCGTATGCGCTCGGACGGGGGGGGGCACCCCGCGTGCGGTCGGAAGACGCCGCCTAAATGAACGGGTGAGCTAAACTTTGCACGGGGAAGCGCTTCGGCTTCTCCGCTCCCAGTTCTGTTCGCCGCGGAGAAGGCGCCTTGCTTAATAGCCGCGCTTTCTCTGCCTTCGCAGCCGCTACTCGAGACAGACGAACATCAGGGGAGGGAGGCAAGGCGGCGCGGGAGACGAGACCCTTTTTTCCCGCTCTCCTGTTTTCCTAGGGGGGGAAGAGGCCTCTCCCCCCCTCAGCCCACTTACTGGTAACACTTATACGGTATAAGCTTTTATAACAGCAGATGGTCAACACAGAAGTTATACAGATTATTATTGTCCTTGTTATTCTCGCCTCGTCCCACTCCCCCACCCCAAAGCTCACCCGCACACAGGCACAGATTTGGAACTTGATGTCTGTCATCCCCCCCCTCCCTTTCTTGTTTGGAGGCTTTTTTAAAAGTTCCCACTGTGTTGACATGGATGGCTATTAGGGGATATTGTAATGCACCCACTTGAACTGGCCGTAAACACCTTTTGGCTGTGCTAATTGCCGGCTGATTTACGGTACAAGCCTTTAGGCAAGGCAATTAACGGTATTCAGATCAAAAGAGTGCATAAACATTGGCCCTTGCCCAGGCCAGCTGGGAGCCAATGTGGTGGCCATCTTGGCACTTTTCCCGGTCCCACCCCCTTCTGCGAGAGATCCTCAGATCTGTCCCACTCCTGTCCAGGCCCCATAGGCACCTTTGATGCGAATGAGGTAGAACTGGCCACGCCCACCCAGTAGTCCACACCCACCCGCCCCCCCCAGGGCAACCGCAATGCTGATGCGGCCCTCAGTGAAATTGAGTTTGATAACAATAATGTCCCATCTCTTATCAAGCTTATCCACATGAGCCGCCAAATGTTCTCCAGAACAATTCCATTTTGAATCATCCTTCTAAAAACCAGAGGTTCTATCTTTTTGCAATAAAGTATTCCACAGGCATGGAGAACATAATTGAGAAACATTGTTCCCTTGCTTCCCTCCTCAAATCTGACATGGGAAGGGCTTCATGTTGGGAAGCCGGCGTAGGATGACCAAGTATAAAACCATATAGGGCTTTGTAAACAACAACCATCACCTTCAACTATATCAGAAGTGTATTGGCAACCAAAGCATTCCTTGTAGTTGTGCTGGGCCAAAGCATCACTTACCTCCTCGTTCCAAGGCAGAACATGGCTTGTTACATTTGGTTTTGAGGCTCTTCCAGTTCTGTCATGACTATACCTTTTAGAAAACCACCCGTGAACGCCTTGATCTTCTACCTGTAATTTTAAAAAAGGGAAAATGCAAACAAAAGAAAAATTAAGTAGGATGACATTTGTAAAGGACCAAAGAAACATACTTTTGGCCTGATGATTCCAAACGATACCAGTGCCAAATACAAAGCTTTTGCAAACATTGGTTGATAATAATAGAATGCAAGTGTTGAATGAGATGCTCCAGTCCACCTTCCTGTGTACAGGAATCTATCACTGCAGCTGATATAGAAGGAAGATCTTCTAGGTCTGTTCAGATATACAGTGCTATCACTCCTGAGACATTCAGATTAGAAACATCAGCAGGAAATGACTCAAACCTACCCAATCAGCTTATGTCAACCATCCCTCCTTATAACGAGACAAATTACTTAGGCAATTAGGGTATTCAAAGAAGTGAACAAAAGCCTTAGCCTGTGATCAATGACACCTTGTCAAATTCCTCTTCTGGCAGAATTAATTCTCAGACAGCTGCCACTGATGAAGGAGGAAAGAGAAAACATCCCAAGATTAGCTGTGTCACACCTGGCCTTCCCTCCAGTAGCAATGGGATTGTTGTTTTTTTTTTAAAATGCCTGTACCAGCTAAAGATGGTGGCAGGTGGCTGCTTTCTGCAGGATTGGGACTTTTACACCTGGCCTCTAATTCACTATTTTCTTCCTTATGAGGAAGCTGTAGCTGTCACTGAGGCAATCAGTGCAGTGGTTAGAAGGATGTAAAGGTGAGCTGTGGCTCTTGGAAGCACTTGCTCCCGTCTGGAGTCTGGCTCTGATCTCATTCATGAGCATTTATCATAAAAAGGATTGGCTTCTGAAATGACAACAGATATTCTATGTGTGTGGCAAACACACGGAAAGATGTGGGCCTTTTATTATTCATAAGAATTACCACAGAGCTCTGGAAGAGAAAGGAAATATTTGCAGAAGTGGGCTACATCATAATAGAAAACAATCTTCTCCTGGTGGTGTCTTCTCCAGGTGGGAATACTGGAAAGTAGTCTAACACGTTGAGAAGGCATTAGGATATAAAAATTATCTTATAAAAATTAAGAAGTTGGAACAGACAAAATCTCTGCTGTAATAAGAAATGTGCAATCAGCGTGAATAATCTACAATTTATAGTTTTAAAAAATCCAGGTAAGATTTCTCTTTTTGTGTAAAAGAAAACCTGTAATACTTGCAAACACAAAAGATGAAAATCAGAATTTGCTACCTACTCTGTGCTATTCCTGCCCTGTGACGTAACTAGTTGCTGTTTTTAGTGCCTTCATTGACAATGTTAAATAAAGACTGATTATTTTATATTAAAAAAAAAAGAAATGTGCAACCACATAAGGTTCAATATACAAACATTCTGGTGAGTATTACTCAGTGCAAATATATAACATGTCTTTGAAGTCCTTTGTCTACATCTGAAGATGAGATTAACTCCCAGAGGAAGCTACTGTGCATGGATGGAACTACTTCAAGAACTTGTTGTACAAGGCACATTCCAGCAGACATCAGCAACAAGATGGGTCTTGATGGAATGTAAGAAAACCTTCTATTGTTAAAAGGGTATTCTAATAGTAGTACACTATGAAAACAAGAAAATATTCTGAGGACAAAGATGCATTGCAGCAACTAACTTGTTCCAAAGCGTTTACTTCCTTGAGAAAATTAAAAAGGGCAGACAAAATGGAGAAGCAGACAGTCTATACCCATGGTGGCGAACCTATGGCATGCGTGCCACAGGTGGCACGCAGAGCCCTCTCTGTGGGCACGTGCACTGTCGCCCCAGTCCTAGGTCTTCAGCTGGGTTTTAGAAAACCTTTTCACTTTAGGTCTCCACCGGCGTGTGCAAAAAAAAAAAAGGTTCAGTCAATGAATCAATTTCAACTTCTTGCGGGGAAAAAAAAAGATCTTGCAAAGTTGAAATTGATTGATTGAACTTTTTAGTCCCACCCAGTCTGCCGTTACCACCGCAGCCATGCCCACCCAATGGGCCACGCCCACCCGACACCCAATGATACATAACTTGGTTTTGGATTGCAGTTTGGGCACTCGGTCTCTAAAAGGTTCGCCATCACTGGTCTATACAATCTACAGCTTGAAATATTACAAACCAACCCAGATTGGCAGACCACATTCATGAACACCAACTGGCAGCCAAAAGAAATATTAAAAGTCACTGAAACCTGGACAAACTCAGCCACAGTTTCAGCTGGGAAACTGGTAAAATTTTAGATTAAGCCAAATCCAAAAGTGCTAGAGAATTTCTGAAAGCTTGGCTTTCAGACAAATCAGTGATCAATATATATATATAGACATAAATCCCATTTATACTGGTATGTCATTTAAAAGATACAATCAGAAGCCTAGCAAGGAAACAAACAGCCTAGATATATCTTTTCCAGTGGCCAAAACTCAGATAAGCATGAAACAAAACCAGACACACAATCATGGAAAAAACAATAGTTTAATCAAGGGACCATCAAGAAGAAAACCATACTTGCACCAAGACTAGCAGGGCAAACTATCATATATGAATAACCAGTAAACTTCATGCTCCCTCACGTTAATGATGCTACCTAGTCTGGTAATAAAACGTCTACAAGAAAGCATCCAAGCTCAGAGATAACAAAAGAACCCAACAGTTCAACCCTGGGCTACACACATTTTCTTCTGTTGGAATCCTGATACAAGTTAGTCTTTTACTTTTGGTTTGTTAAATCTAGATCTGATCTGATTCTACATTCCTTTTCATGGTGCAGACACCATTTCAGGGTTCCCATTATCAGTTTTTGAGTGGTCTGAATTAAAATCTTTATTTTTATTTATTTATTAGATATATATGCTGCCCCTCTCACTGAGGTCTATGACAATTCATCATGGCCAACTCACCATGGGACACCTCGCTGTGGCCAACTCACCATGGGACAACTCACTGCAGGACAAGAGTTACACTAATAGAGGCTTCCGGTGGCTGCCTTGGTGTCGATATAGCCTTATTAGGAGGCTCTGAGTTCCGAGACTTGTAAAGCCGCAAAACAGCGCAAAACAGCTGTTTCTCGCGGCGGAAAAAACCCCTCCTCAGTCGGAGAAGGGGTGAAGAGCTGTGAGTGGGGGTTGAGATCCTCTGAAAACTCCCCGAAAAAGCTTTCGGGGGAAAAGAAAGAGGACTCCCCGGGCGCTCGCAATAGCTCCAGCCCGGAGCTGCATCTGTCGGCTGACAGACCCAGACGCTAAGACCAGCCACCGCTCGAGGAAAACTTTTTAAAGAGGCACAGAGACAGACGCACTGAACGCAGGAGCTTAAAAAGCAAGTATTTCTTATATTTTACCACTGATCAGCTACTTTCACAATAAACAAAAGGTACCCAAGATGGCGACTACTTTTACTTTAAAGAGAAAGTAGCCGGAGGAGAAAGTGGAAAGCAAGACTGCAATGCGAGAGTGACCACTAGAGGGCAGACTAGACGCAAACCTTAAAAACTTTACAAAATATACCTAAAGAAGGCTGTAAGAGGGTACATCCTGGCAAAATAAGTGTAAGGATTAGTCTTCTGCATAAAGAAGCTTGACTAACAGCGGACTGAAGCTAGGATGGCCACTAGGCAGTCCAAATTAATAACCTCAAAGGTGGCAGCATCCTCCCCAGCCAGCTCCTTAAAATGCCAGGCAATAACTTACCTGCCCCCCCATCTTCCTCCATACCTACAGAGTCCCAGGCCCCCCTGTCTACTCAGGCCACTCCAGAAATGCATATGATGAAAGAGTTAAAAGATGCAATGTCAGCAATGTATGAAAAAATAGAGAGACAGCTGGAAGTAATAAATGACAATTCTGAGAAAAGGATGGAAAAACTGGAGAGGACGATGGAGGCAGTGGAAAAGAAGATGGAGGAAATGGATAAGAAGATGGAGGGAATGGATAAGAAGATGGAGGGAATGGATAAGAAGATGGAGAAACAAGGCAAAGAACTAGAAAAAAGCTGAAGGAACAAAGCAGAGAATTGGAGAAGAAGATGGAAGATCAAAGCAAAGCTGTTACTGAAGACTTAGACCAAATCAAAGAAACAATGCAAACGCACAATAAGAAAATGAGAGAAGATATTGGGAAAGCTTTTAAGAGGGTCTGGGAAGGGGTTGAAGAAAGGATGGAAAAGGTGGAGAGACAAGTTGAGGGACAGCTTGCTGAGATGAAAAGTGAGGTGCAGGACCACACAACTATGATGCAATATTGGCAGATGATGACAGCAATAAGGGTCAGGGGACTGGGAGAATCCACAAATGAGAAACAAGAAGATTTGAAAAGAATTTTTGTAAAAGCCTTGGAAAAATTTCTAGGAGAGGAGGCTAAATATTTCTCATGGCAAATTGACAGAATCCACAGAGTTAACTCATGGATCGCAAGACAAAAAAAATATACCAAGAGATGTGGTTATCTATTTTGTAACAAAGGGATTCCGAGATCTTATTTTTACAACATCCTATAACAAGAGATTGAATGTAGAAGGGCAAGAGGTGATGATATTGAAGGAGATTCCTCCCAAGATGCTAAGAGAAAGAAAAGACTACGAGGTTTTGGTCACTGAACTGAAAACACGCGCTCTACGATATCGATGGGAAGCCCCAGCTGGAATGTCAGTATTTTACAACAGTAAAAGATACCACTTGAACTCAGTCTGGAAAGCAAAAGAATTTCTTGAAAAGGAACTGAAGGCGGGGAGACCCTCGCCCACAGCACCGGAAAATGTAGATTGGCCACAAGAAAGAGGAATGGACTTAAAACAACGATCAAAATCCCCGGAGACACAGACCGCTGCAGCATCAGGAGAAGATAAAGGAGCTTCTCTGGAAGTGACTGCACGGAGTATGGATATCAATAAAACCCTGGAAGCAGGAAAGCCTACAGACCACAGGCAGACGAGAACTACTATTAAACATATAGAACAGCGAGAGAAGAACCAACAAGGCAGGACAAATACCAATATGGAAACCATGGGAGCGAGACCAAAGAAGAAAGCAGGGGAAAAAATGGAATTGGTCTGGCAAGAGTTTTCCGAAGCTGATCATGACAAGTAAATATTTGACATGGAATGTTAACGGGTTAAACTCCCCACAGAAAAGGAAGAAAATATTTCATTATCTGAATCAAGGTAAAAATGATATAATTTGCTTACAAGAAACACATATCAGAACCACGGACCAGAAATATTTAACTAACAACAAGCTAGGCACACAATTTGTTGCAGCGGCAGCAGAAAAGAAGAATGGCATAGTCATCTATGTGAAAAAGCATATAAGAGCTAAATTAATAGAGTCAGGCTCTCAAGGTAGATATCCAGCAATCGAAATTATAAAAGATGATAAAAAAATTCTTGTGATGGGCATATATGCACCAAATCAGCAAGAAGGAAAATTTTACAAATTGGTACATAAAAAGCTAATACAATTCGACTACAGATCCTGTATTATAATGGGAGACTGGAATGGCGTCATAGAGGTCGGCTTGGATAAAAAGAAGACATCACCAAATCCGCAAAAACACTCCAAGTTGCCCAAATCCTTCTTTGATAAAGGATGACTTTGACCTGATAGACATTTGGAGAGAAAGACATGGCACAGAGCAAGAATTTACCTTTTTCTCAAACAGACACCAGTCATTCTCTAGAATCGACTTTATATTAACAACCAGTGACTTGCTTGTTAGCCTAAAGAAGGTGAAAATCCTACCCAAAGTTCTAACAGACCATAATCCGGTATGGATGGAATTAAGGCAGGGACAGAAACCTAGGAGATCCTGGAGAATTAATGAAAACCTGTTTAAATATGATATCAATGTGGATGAATGCAAAAATGTTATGAAGGAATTTTTTAGCATAAATATGAATAAAGAGACACCTATAGAAATGATATGGGACGCTAGCAAGGCGTACATGCGTGGGATTCTCATGGACATGAACAAAAGGCACCGCTGCAAACAAGAACAAAAAAGAATGGAGTTAGAAGAGGAGATAAGTAAGAAAGAGCAATTATTAATAGAAAGACCGGAGGACAAAGATACCAAAGAGGGAATCAAGATTTTACAGAAACAATTTGACTTATTGATGGCAGATCAAGTGGCAAGGAATATACAATATGCAAAGCATAATACATTTTTTAATTCCAATAAACCTGGTCGATGGCTGGCTTATATACTAAGGAAAAAGCAAAAATCCCGCATAATTGAAAAGATAGCGTACAAAGGAAAGGAAGAGTTTCAACAAGAAATGATCAAGAAAGCCTTTACAGAATTCTACTCCAAGTTATACGCTGAAGAGAAGACACAAGATAATGAGATAGAAAAGTTTCTGCAAAATGAAAAGTTATTGATAATTACGATGAACAAAGAGATAGACTGAATGCATTGATCACACCAGAAGAAATACTTTCAGTGATTAAACAATTGAAAATGGGAAAATCTCCCAGGACTGATGGGTTAACGGCGACCTATTACAAGTATCTTCAAGAGGAGATGGTAGAACCCCTTAGAGAACTCTTCGTCAACATACAAGAAGGTGGTCAGGTTCCACCATCATGGAAAACAACCTACATATCTCTAATCCCTAAAGAGGGAAAAGACAATGCTCAACCAGAAAACTACAGACCCATCTCACTATTGAATACAGATTACAAAATTTTTGCAAAAATCTTGGCTAACAGATTAATGACAGTGTTACAAAAAATAATTCACTCGGACCAAACTGGGTTTATACAAGGACGACAGATGAAAACTAATGTAAGACAACTTCTTAATATAATAGAGTACTTGGAAAGGCATAACCAGGTGCCCGCTACTCTCATGTTTTTGGATGCAGAAAAAGCCTTCGATAGACTGAATTGGCCGTTTCTGAAAAAACTGATTGGGGGGATGAAAATGGGAGAACAGTTTATCAACTCCATATTGGCAATTTATCAGAAACAAACAGGCCAGATCATTGTGAATGGAGACTTAACAGACTCATTTAATATAGAGAAAGGTACTAGACAGGGGTGTCCTCTATCCCCCTTGCTGTTTGTTTTAACGCTGGAGGTTTTACTGAACAAGATACGGGTGGCAGATGATATAAAAGGTATACGGATTAGACAACATGACTACAGACTATGTGCCTTCGCGGATGACTTGCTTGTGACACTGACTCAACCAGCACAATCAGCCAAGAGATTGATGGAGATAATTAAGGACTATGGTAGGGTATCAGGCTTCAAAGTAAATATATCTAAGACGAAGATGCTAGTTAAAAATTTAGATAACAACTCAAAACAGGACTTAGAACAACGGGCTGTGAAATAGTTAAGAAAGTTAAATACTTAGGAGTTGAGATCGAAGCTGCAAACAGGAAATTATATAAAAATAATTATGAGGTGTTGTGGAACAAGATACAAATAGATTTGGACAAGTGGAAAACATTACAACTGTCTCTGCTGGGCAGGATAGCGGCAGTGAAAATGAATGTATTGCCAAATTTTTTATTTCTCTTTCAAATGTTACCTATACTTAAAAAGGATGTGGACCTAGACGAGTGGCAGAAGGGCATTAACAGATTTATTTGGGATGGCAAGAAAACGAGGGTTAAATTAAAGATTATCCAGTTAGAGAAAAAGGGCCCATGCATATCAAAAGAGTGTACAATGTATTGATAGAAATTGACTCCGAAACTGAACTAGTCAAGGATTGTATGATAAAGTGGGAACAAAATTTTGGGCAACCTATCATGATGGAAATGTGGGAGAGAATTTGGGTGAAAAATGTAAAATTTACGCAAGCGCAGCATTTAAGACAGAACTTTTATAAAATGTTTTATAGGTGGCATCTAGATCCGAAAAAACTATCATATATCTACCCTGACATCCAACCTAAATGTTGGAGATGTGAAAGTATGGAGGCTACATATTTTCATGTATGGTGGACATGTAGAAAAATTAAAGTTTTCTGGAGAAAAATATGGTGGACACTTCAAACCATTTTGAAAAAACGTATTGAATTTCTACCTCAGTTGTTTTTGCTAGGGATCATAAAAGACTGTACCACCATAGAGACGAACTTAATTTTGAACTTGATCACAGCAGCGAGACTGTTGGTGGGACAATATTGGAAGAAGCCAGAATTACCATCTATTGAAGAATGGACTTTGAAAGTTATAAATTTGGCAGAAATGGCTAAAATATCTGCATACTTGAAGGAACATGCAAATGAAAAATATATGATGGACTGGAAACATTGGATAGACTACATACAAGAGAAACATCAATCAAAGAAAATGTATCTGGCTTATAGTTAAATCTTGATATACAGAGTGAAGAATGTTTACAAATTTTAAAATGATTGTATTAAGTTGAAAAGCATTTAACGTGAACTTTTTCTTTGTTTACATGTACGAATATATATCTAATAATAAAAAATGTTATAAAATAAAAAAAACTTATAATCATAAAGAAAAAAAAAGAGTTACACTAATATCAAAGAAATGGTGGAACAGAATCATTAAAGAAAGGATGCAAAAGAAGGGACAGAATGAAATGTGAATGCTAAAAATTAAAATATTTTTTTTGTTTTAAATAATTAAATTGAATTGTTAAATTGTCCTGCGGCAATTTGTCCCATAGCAAGTTGGCCATGGCAAGTTGTCCCAAAACGAGCTGGCTATGGTGACTTGGCCATGGCAAGTTGGCAGTGACAAGTTGGCCACAGCAATTTGGCTCCAGCGAGTTGTCCCGTTCCAATCTCACTGTTGAGTGACTCTTATTATGGGAAAGAGGTAAGGACTGTGTATTTGATTACTGCATTTTACTAAACACTCAACTATGTACCGGTACTCCATTTTCCATTATTAATGAATTATTAATTATGAATAATTAATACATCATAATCTCAGGGGCTGCCACAAAGAAGAGGGAGTCAAGCTATTTTCCAAAGTGCCTGAAGGCAGGACAAGAAGCAACAGAACTAAGGAGAAACTTCCTGACAGTTAGAACAATTAACCAGTGGAACAACCTGCCTCCAGAACGGTGAATGCTCCAACACTGGAAGTTTTTAAGAAGAGACTGGACAGCCATTTGTCCGAAATGGTATAGGGTATAGGGTTTCCTGCCTGAGCAGGGGATTGGACTAGATGACCTCCAAGTTCCCTTCCAACTTTTTTTATTACTACTACTACTACTACTACTACTACTACTACTACTACTACTATTATTATTATAATCTGTATCCTTAGAAAGTACTCTTGGAAAGATAAGGCAGTGGAAAATGGTTAAAAACTATATCAATCCTTATCCCAGCTTACTTTATTTTATTTTTTTAAAATATTTTTTATTGATTTTTTTCTAATTTTAACAGAAAAAAAAGCTAATCATATCAACTCTTAATATACAAATAAACAATCAACAACAAAACATAAATACAATTTCCAATACTTCTAATAATAATAACTCAACTGAAAATAAACATCTCAAACAATTAACCATCATCCTTCTCTAACTCAGTCCTATTCTTCCCCCTTCTTATCAACTTCCACTTAAATCAGCCTTCAATCCACCAAAGGCCACCCGAACAACCCATTAGTAACAATAATTAATTATTCTTCCACCAACCCCAAATACAGTTAAGAAAACATCATATCTAAAATTATACGGCTTCCCAGAATGATTACAGGGTATAACAAAAGAAAGCCCCACTACATCGAACAAAATTATTATATGATCTTAACAAGAATTTTAAACTATATAATATGTGCCTTCTCTAAATCAAATCAATCTCAAAACACAAAAAAAAGGAAAAAAAAATCTCATCTTATTAAAATTAAACAAATAATATTAACAATAACAATATCAATAAGTCCCTCGATTCAAAATAATAATAATAATAATAATAATATTCTTATTCAATTTAATTTGTCATAATATATCTTAATATATATCTTCATATAAACATCCTCTTCTAAACCTTACTTATAATATAAACAATCAACTCATCTTGTTAAGAATAATATTTAGCATTAACATCTAAACCGTCAATCTAAGTCAAATCTATTACATTTAATTTGTAGTAATATATCTTAAAATATCATTTAAACATCCTATCTTACAACTTACTTATAATCTTAATCTTTAAATCAACCCATAATCTTAGATTAACCTTAATTCTCTCATTTAGTTATAAATTTCTTTTAATCAATCAACTTCTGGACTCTCTCACCTGACAAATAAACCTCCATAATAGAAACAAACTATTTATAGCATTTCTAACTTACATTCCAATCTAATGTCAAACCTAGATCACCAAAACAAATACATCCTTCATCAATTTAATTATATCAACCTTTAGTCATCTTACTCAAAATCTTAGTCCTTAATTCAATCCATAGTTTTAAATTACCCATAATTCCTTACATACAATTTTAAATTTTATTACTTCAAGCGAATTCTAGGTTTTTTTTTTTAACCAAATAAAACGCCATAACAAGGCCACCCTTCCAAATAATAAGTCTCTCTTCTGTATTTCTTCAGCCCCATAAATAAATTGCTTCTTAAATTGAGTCTTCCTTTCCTGAATCAGATCCTCTTGCTTTCCATATATAAACTGTTCATCAAACAGGATCCATTTCGCTTTATAGTCTAATTGCTTCATAAAGTAAAACAATGTCTCTCTTTTGTCAATTAAGTCCTCTTCTTGCTGCCCAGCTAGACAGAATTCCCCTTCTTGAAACAAAACCTCTTGCTCTCCATAAACAAACTTTTCATCTAACAAAATCCAGTTATAGTCTTCATTCTCAAAACCCTCCTCTTCTCTTCCCTGTTGATCTTCTAATTTCTCTTGTGTTGTGTAGTAATCAGCAGACAATTGTAGATCAGTTTCCTTTGAGGGAAAGATTTCAATTAATTGATCTAACTCTTCTCCATGTTCAGATTGTGAAATAAATTGTTCAGCAGTCGGTCGTACATCAACTTCATTTGGAGGAAAGAATTTAGCTAATTTAAATAATACTTCTGTAAAAGCCTCTTTCAAAAATGCTTTAAACTCTTTAACCTCTTGCGCAAAAATCTTCTGTGTACCAGACCTTTTTTCATAAAGTTCATCAGTACAATCTAACTTAGGTTTAGCATTTGGCTGTAAATTCCACTCCATTTTAAATTTCAAATCACAGCCGTCTCTCTAGCTGCGCTTGAAAAAACAGGAAGAGAGAAAAAAGTAACAAATTCCACTTTCACTTTCCAGCACTTTCCATAACAATGAAAACAGTGAAAGCTAAACGCCATTTTGAAACATTGTTGATTGTAGACGTTAGAAATGTATAACCAAAAAAAAACAACAATAAAAATACTTGCAAACCATTTAAAACTCCTGTCGTCATTCAGCCTGCTTACAGTCTCTCCAGTGTTGAATTTTAAAAAAGCAGAGGTGGTCGCGGCGTCTTTCTCTGCCTGAAGACAGAAGCGTCTCTGGATAGGAGCGTCCTCCGGAGCTATAGGGAGCTCACTCTTAATCCCTGGAAACTTATTTTCCAGGGATTTAAGAAGGCTCAACCTTGCTCCCGATGCTCTTCACCTCTCCTTTGCCCGGAGAGGGGATTTTTCACCGCGAAAAAACAGCTGATGTGCGCTGTTTTTCGCGGCTTTACACATCCAGATGACGGAGTCTCACAAAGGAGACCCTGGCGGCGCCGGCGGAGCCACCGGAAGCGCTCCCAATTCTCCCCAGCTTACTTTATTGATGGACATGTTCTAGCAAAATGCAGTGGTTTCTGTGTCACATCCCTAGAGATGCATTCACTTCTATGAAATAAATAATATGTGTCTCATGTATAGCAATCACATCTATTCATGTCTATTTTGCCTCATGCTCATGCTGCAGGAACCTAAGGCCAATTAATTTTTCACCACAGACAAACACACGTTGTACACTTCCAGACAGCTATATTAATCTACCAGCAAAATGCCTTGCCTACAGCAGTTTTCATGACACCATAGCATTCCCATCTGTAATCAATTTCTCTCCTACCACATTTCTCCTGATGAGAAAAAAAAAACACATTTTAGCTTTAACTTCTTAATATCACCAGTATTACTATTATATTCACAGCCACACTTTGGCACCGCAGGTGTGTGTGTGTTTTCATTGCAGGAAAATCTGGCCCTGCTACTTTGGATCTTGTCCTGTATTTAACCCCTACGTGGCCAAACCTCGGCACAGACAGCATCTTCAATCAACTCTCTGGCATTTGGGTATAAATTGTTAAAAATGTATCTTCTTTCGCTCTACTTCCCACTTGAGTGAAATGCCTCAACAATTACAGCTGTTCAGAAAGCTGTTTAAATGGAGTCATGCCCCTATTATTGTATCTGTTCCAGGCTTTTCTATCCAGGTGTGCTGCTATATCACCATGGCAGATGATACATTGCATTTTATGTAATCATTTTTCCCATTTCCCAACCACCACCACCCACAGCATCCTCTCAGAGAATTAAGTTTTAGAGGGGAGATAAAGACAGATAAATAAATGATACACATCTGACATATCATATTTATTTATCTGTCTTTATCTCCCCTCTAAAACTTAATTCTCTGAGAGGATGCTGTGGGTGGTGGTGGTTGGGAAATGGGAAAAATGATTACATAAAATGCAATGTATTTCTACTTCCTACATCCATGCAATAAAAACAAAGACACAAAATGTGGGAGCGAGGGGTTCTGGAGGAAACTGGCAGCCACTTTTTGCCAGTTTTAAAGTACACAAGTTCTTGCCAAGAAAGTGCAATTCTTCAAAAAAAAAAAAAAGAATAGAAGGTTATAGAAAAGATTCCAAAGAGATAAGAAAAGATCCAAAAGAGGCAACAGACTTGTGCAGCTGCTTCAAAAGGGTATCTTTGGCAGTCTGGTGTTGTGGATACAGGTGCCTTGCAACAAATTTTTGAAACAGTGGTCATCTATGCAACTGCTTTAATGTTTTGAGAAGAGGTGCCTCGCAAAGCTTTATTTTTGACCCCCTGAGTTAAAAGACGAACCACTTTCTGTTACAGAGGTGAGTCAGAGAAAAAAAATATTTTCTTCATCAGGTTCAAAATACAGGACATTGACCAGTTTATACCCGTATGCTCCTGTGAGTGTGGATATATTTGTTGTTGAATGCATTTGTAGCACTAAATGTTTAACGCAGGGGTCTTCAAACTTGGCCCTTTTATGACTTGTGGACTTCAATTCCCAGAATTCCTCAGCCAGGCATGCCCCATTCTGGGAGTTGAAGTCCACAAGTCATAAAAGGGCCAAGTTTGAAGACCCCTGGTTTAACGGCTTAAACACACAGATATATTTGTCAACAATCCTTGACAGGATGAGGATGGATTCTTCATGTAATGCACATTTTACATAGCATATTATAAAATTAATGATCTTATTCTCAATATACAGCCCTTCACATTTTTCCTGGGATTCAGTTTTTCCCTACCATAGAACCAGACAGGAGTAAACACAGTACAAGGATATTTCATGAAGGTTCTGACTCCTTTTCCCCCACTGCAGTGATTTTGGTGGGCTCTTGACAAATTTAAATTTCACTGCCAAGACAAGAGTCACCATGAAATTATATCCCCTTTTCATTCCACTATACTCCTGAGAAATGGAAGATTGACCAGATTCCAGGTTGATTTATAACAAATGATTGTTACAGAATTGTCAAAATGATATCCCTGTTTTTTGTCTCTGGTCTTCCCTTCTCACATTAATTTTATCTTTTAGTTTTGGGGCTTCTGGCCACCTCTACCCCAGCACCATTTTATTACTGTAAGCTGCTTTTGGAGACTATTCTGTTGAAAAGCATAGCATTAACGTAGCAAATTATTTGATATCAATTTGTGTATTAATTGCTTATTGTAGGCATTAGAGCTCTACCAGATCACATTTAATAATCCGGCTCCAAAAATGGGAAAAGCTCCCTTAAACCCATAAATAACAGTGGTTTCTGTGTTGGGGGAAGGAAGGGTGTCAAAATGACAGCTGTGACTGCACAAAGATCCATCCTTTTCTTTCTTTAAATTGACATCCATAAAAAAAAAGATCAGTTGTCGTCACTCAGTTGAAGCTACCAACTTGATTTTTAAAAAAAAATTCTCTATGGATGTCACACACTGATCCTTTTCTGCCCCCACCAAGGTGATCCTACTAAATTTCTTTTCCTCTATTCTCTTCAACCTTACACAAGCTTGCCTGGAAACTCCTAGAATTTAAATGGATATGGAAAGAATTTGCTGAACTACTGGTTGCTGGCATTACTTCAGTGATGAGAGAGCCAAAGGGATGGTTGTTTCTTCCTGCCCTTCTACACTAATGCCAAAAACTCAGGACTAGACAAATGGAATCCATTCTGTCATTCCTTCTCATGCCAGGATAAACATGGCATGGGACCCACCAGCTTGTCATTTGGCTGGTCCTCCATGCTGAGCAGCTGGCTCGGTGATCCTCCATTTTCATTTCCCACAATGCCTTGGGATGATGTTATGTCTGGTGCTTTGAGGCCCATTTGAGAAAAGGGAACCTCTCAATTACCTTTAGGTTATTGCTGTTGTTGCCCTCCCCAAGTAAAAGTGTATCCTTGAAATCTAGAACTGATTCCTTCATAGGGCTCAGAGTTCTACTTTGTTTTCTTGCCATTTGCAATAGAGGAGAGAAAGGCAGGATCAAAATCTAATAAATGGTTCACCTTCACCAAATAATATTAATCACTCCTTCAGCAAAGTCCAAAGCTTTAGCCTGTTATCTTATTTTCAGCTCCAGCAGAAACAGTAGAATAGACATCCAGTGAAAAAGCAAATAAATAATCAAACAGTGAGGAACAGGACGAAGCTATTTCACCTGTTGCTGAGATCACACAAGCACGTCAAA
Organism: Bothrops alternatus; assembly: GCA_034064705.1. Lineage (NCBI taxonomy): Eukaryota > Metazoa > Chordata > Lepidosauria > Squamata > Viperidae > Bothrops > Bothrops alternatus. The sequence goes on from JARGCV010000248.1 coordinate 18,391,965, forward strand.
TATGTTGCAGCACCTCTCAACCATGCACAAATAGTAGGTTGCTTTTTTTGTACTTGTGTGTCAGTTGGAGATCTTCTGTACCGAAACTGATAGCATGACATACTTTTATTCAGCTTCCAAACCAAAGTGGAGATTGTGTTGCAGATTTTTCTCCTTTCCATAATCTGTCCTCTTCAATTTGGAACTGAAACAGAGTTACTCAGGAAGCAGCAAAGAGATGCTTATTGATCACCTGGGTGATAATTAATAGGAAGTAAATTGCACTTGTAATCATTGCTTCCACCTGCCATTAAAAGCGTCCTTAACTGGTTTACAGAGGTGGGATTGTCTCCAAAGATACATCAGTAGCTTTAGGTGTGTCAGGCTCAGGTTTTGGAGCTTTCATTCTATGATTTTTTACCAGGCTGCCATGGTCTGGATGATTTGTGTAACAACTTTTGTATCATAATTTAAAAATAAGGACTAACACTCATTCAGTATGAAATTGCCTGCAAGGTCATACTTGGATTGCTATTATTATTATGCATAATTTTAACTGTGAGACTCAAGTGACACTAAAAGGTTTTTCCCTTCTAGTTAATCTCAAGATAAGCAATATGCCTGTTACTAGGAAATTCGAAGAGAATGTTTGGTCCATGCACAGATTCACAGCTACTGTGAACAATAAAACGTTTCTTGTCATAACCATGTTGCAGTGGAAATAATGCAATTTAGAAAGACTCTACTATCAATAAACTATCTGCCAATGAATGGTAATAGAATGAACAAAAGTAAACCATTAAGTCTAAATGAACACAGCAAAAACATCACCAAAAATGGCTCCCTAGATCTCCTTTGTTTTTTTTGTTTTTTGTTTTTAAAAAATAATAATAATAAAGATGATGATAATTTCAACTTGCATCCTGCCCAGCTCATTCTGGGCAGCTCACAAAACTCAAAGAAATTACAATCAAATCAATAAAAGATAAAGATAAATAGTGAGAAGTACGATGAAGCAAGAGATCTCACTCTTCCTCACCAAATGCCCAGGTTAAAAGACAGGCGTTTCTAAACAACCGCCAAGTGGGAGCCATCCAGATCTCAGGAGGAACCTCATTCAAGAGGAAAGTCACTGCTACAGAATAGGCACACTTTGGACTCCTCCTGGATGACATTGTATAGTTGAAGGAACCCAGAGTAGGTCAAACCTGCAGAGTGAATTGGCCAGGGAGATCCCATGGGAAATTAATCTGACTTTGTCTCACAATGGAAATAAATTACTCTGAACTTCTCCTTTTATGTAATGAATAAGGAGAGAATAATATGCAACATACTTCTTGCAGAATACACTGAAATAATTTCTCAAATCTCCCCTCAGGAAAGAAATACGAATGGCAATAGCATAAGCTCATTAGCAATGGAGATTAAAGTGTGTGTCTGTTGGGCATCACATTGTACTAAAAGCCTTGTCTAATTCAGGGTTCTCCAGATGTGCTGGATGACAATCCGTCATCCAGTCAGGGTATCTTCTGAATACATTTCATGGAGCTAATGGAAACCAAATTACACATCCACCAACATAGTGTTGGGGAAGGTTGTTCTAAGAAGTGTTACACACATACACAAGTACAGTTGGGATGCACAAAGCTATGCCTGTGTACATGATGTATATGCTATTACCATACGTAGTGTGGGAAGAGAGGGAACATATTCCTGTACTCATCGAAGCTCCTGTGGCCTTTTGAACTACTTTTGAGGATGGAGGGAAGCACAAGCCAAGGCATCAATTAGTACTGTGCCTCCTCGACAATGCTGGGTAGAAGAACAAATGCTCCTCTTTGGTTCCGGAAATAACAAAACTTATATGAAAAGCCCAACTTATGTGTGTGATATTTAGTCACACACACTCAGTTCCCTGAGATAAAGCATCTTCCACGTACATACTATGGAGGGAACTTTGATCTCCAAAGGATGTCTTTTGTTCTGTGCAATTTTTATTCTGAAATAAGCTACACCATATACAGTGAATCCTAAAGGTATACTGTAAATGTCCTTTTAACGACTGAACTTGCTGATAAAAATAGAATTGGGAGAATAACATTTTGGTTTTTGTAAACAAATGCTTTTTTTAAAAAAAAAAGCAAAAGTATTACTTCATTATGTCTACCATGTGTGCACTACTGCCCTCTTCTGGATGGAACTTATTTTGCCACTTTTACAACAGCCACCAGGAATTTTAATACAGTGATATATTAATATTTATAAAGCCTACATATACGTACATACACATGTAGATATGCATACATACCACCCAAAATATTATGGATTATTAACAATAGCTACAATATAAAATATCTAAGCAAAAACCAAAAAACATTCAGTCAATTACCGTAGATCATACCATTTTTAAAAAAATCTGAAGACCCAGAGAATTCAGGACGGATGAAACTCATCTACAGTGTAGACAAGGCTATTCTCACATCCTTAAATAATTATTTCTTCATCTCTAGAAGAAGAATATGTTCTTGCTCTAAGGAACTCAGAAGAAGCAGATCTGGGATCCTAAGACTGCCAAGATAAATGAATCAAATTCTGACTGTGGCACCACTCTCTTTAAGGTGCCTGTCTCCAGCAAGCATCTGTCTTTACTCTTTGCAACACAGGTGAATACTAATAAGGATGATCAGTTAATACAGCTCCTATAATGCTGTGGATATCGACATTATTCATGTGCATTGTCCTTGATACTGATTTTATGAACTGTTGACTAATGAATCACTAATGTGTAAAGTCACAAGTTGGATCTACTGCACTCTGATTTGTTTGGATTTTTTATTTTTATTTTGCTCACAGTGAGCTCATGAATCACTGGTTTATTCACAGGCAGAACAAGCAAATGTAGATACTGCAGAACATTTTTTTCACATTGTACCAAGGTTAAATCAAGCTAGCTTAAAAACATGCCATTTGATCAGCAGGAACTGAAACAGTTCTTTTGTTGAAGGCCTCTTCTGAGCAGTTTTCAAAAATAAGGCCTTAAGAGACAAAGTAATCCCATCTTTGGATGGAAACATAATGATGATAATTCCAGAGAAATACGTTCAGTGACTTTGAGGGTGAGGGAGCCCTGGAGGGATTATGAGAATAGTTGTATGGCCTTCAACAGCTACTTCAACTTTGTATGGTCCCTTATTGCTACCTGGATGCTTTGTATCATAGAAGACTAATCCAACTGTGACCCTCAGGAACCAGAGAAAACTTAATTGCCTTTGCTTTTATAGAGATGAGCTGCAATAGTGCCAGGCAGCACATCAACAAGAGGCAGGCAAAACAATGGAACCACTTAAGATCTGATATTTATCCCTTCCTTTAAAGCAGCGACCCCATTTGGGGTCGAACGACTGTTTCACGGGGGTCGCCAAACACCGCAGTCCGCCATTTTTTTCCCCATTTCCCCTCGGTCGTTGTGCGTGCGCCGCACATGCATGGTTCGGGCTGTTGCGCCGCGCATGCGCGGCTTGGGCCGTCGTGCACGCTGCGCATGCGTGATTCGGTCCGTCGCGCCGCGCATGCGCAGCCTGAAAAAGGTTGAGAACCGCTGCTTTAAAGAATTCATCAAGCCTACAACTGTAATTGATATCAGTTACTAAGAATAGCCCAAACTTGCAGCCTTTTGTCCAATGTATATATGACCTTGAGGACTAGCAACTTCAGCAGCTATAAAAGTGATTCTTATTAAAGATGGCTACATGAGACAGATACTTAGATAAGTAGGAGTAGCTTTCCAATCTTTGCATCATCTCAGGGATAGAGAAACTAAGACATGGCTCCATGGTATATATTTTATTATATATTGTACTGGCAAAGCTTTACATTGCTCAAAGCTTGTTCAGCCTCGTAACATAGCCTGGCTGTCTGAAAGCAAGACATTTCCAAGTAGACAGAAAAGGCCAAAGAATCAAATAATTTGTACAGGGGTTCAGGGGTCTTTGGCACTGCGGCAAGAGAAAGGAAAGGTAACCGGGATGGACAGACTCAACAGTCAGACCTTAAGCCCTGCCGCTACAAAGAAGGAAAAACTGAGAAATATGATTTCTGGAATCACCTCTACCTCAGTACATGGGTGTATGCCACGGGAAAATTACGTGAAGTATTAGTACCGCTTTATAAAGCCTTAGTAAGGCCACACCTAGAATACTGCATCCAGTTTTGGTCTCCACATTACAAAAAAGATGTTGAGACTTTGGGGGAAAAGTGCAAAGAAGAGCAACTAAGATGATTAAAGGCCTAGAGACAAAAACATATGAAGAATGATTGCAGGATTTGGGTTTGGCTAGTCTAGAGAAAAGAAGGACTGGGGGGAAATGATAGTAGTATTCCCGTATTTGAGAGGTTGCCACAAAGAGGACGGGGTCAACTTATTTTCCAAAGCACCAGAGGGCAGGACAAGAAACAAAGGATGGAAACTAATCAAGGAGAGAATCAACCTGGAATTAAGGAGAAATTTCCTAACAGTGAGAATAATTAACCACTGGAACGGCTTGTTGTCAGAAGTTGTAAGTGCTTCATCATTGGATGTTTTTAAGAAGAGATTGGACAGGCACTTGTCTGAAATGATATAGAGTCTCCTGTTTGAGCAAGGGGTTCGACTAGAAGACCTTGAAAGTCCCTTCCAGCTCTATTCTGGTTCGGAGCTCATAAACACTCTGACCTGTATGTATAGTTTTGTGGTGGCCATCTATGCTGAAACACATTCAGTCTTAGCTCTACAAGGCCGTCTAGAAACACTGAGAAACCAGCCCCTGCTGTGTCAGCCCCGCCCCCTGGGTGCATGCTGGGGAGGTGTCACCCTTTGTGAGGAATGAAGAAATGAACCATGCATTGGCACTTGCCCTGGTCCCACCCCCTTCTGCCAGAGACCCTCAGATTTGTCCCACTCCTGCCCAGGCCCCCACAGGCACTCTTGACGCGAACGATGTAGAGTTGGTCATGCCCACCCAGTAGGCCATACCCACTCCAGCCACACCCACCCAGTAGGCTGCACCCACTCTAGCCACACCCACCCAGCCCCCCAAGGGCAACGGCAATGCTGATGCAGCCCTCAATTAAATTGAGTTTGACACCCCTGTTATAACAGGTTTCTTTTGGTATAGATTTAAGCAAGTTGCTGTCCCTTGCTGCCTGGTTAAGATGGATGTACATACATCTACACAGGTTTTTCATCTCTTTTGCCACATTTACTTTCAGTGTTGTTCTATGTTGAAAATCTTTCACAGCCTGATACCCTCTAATTATACTAAACTACAACTTTTAAAACTCCCACCCAGTCTATTAGTCTACCAAGAAGTGTGTTTCTGTGTGTGTCCGGCCTCATGTTGTATCTTCCACACAATGTTTATGTGTACAGAAGGTGGTTTATTGTTGTTGATTATGATGTTAAGTTACTTATTTAACTATGTGAGGAAAAGAAAGAATATTTTTTTCCTGTTTCATAATGAAAACTATATGTTAAAGGAGAGACTTCCGGTGGCTCCGCCGGCGCCGCTAGAGTCTCCTCTGTGAGGCTCCGTTCTCTGGGCTTGTAAAGCCGCAAAAACCAGCGCACATCAGCTGTTTTTTGCAGTGAAAAATCCCCTCTTCGAGCAAAGGAGAGGTGTAGAGCATCGGGAGCAGGGTTGAGCTCCTCTTAAATCCCTGAAAAAAAAGTTTTCAGGGATCAAGAGTGTGAGCTCCCTAAAGCTCCGGAGGACGCTCCTGCCCAGAGACGCTTCTGTCATCAGACAGAGAAAGACGCCGCGACCGCTTCTGCTTATAAAAATTACAACACAGGAGAGACTGTAAGCAGACTGAGTGAATACAGGAGTTCTTAATGGATTGCAAGTATTTTTTTATTGTTTTTCTGGCTATATATTTCTAACTTCTACAATCAACATAATGCTTTCAAAATGGCGTATAGCTTTCACTGCTTTCATTGTTAGAGGAAAGTGCTGGAAAGTGAAAGTGAATTCTTTACTTTTTTTTCTCTTCTTGTTCTCGTAAGTGAAGTTAGAGAGATGGCTGTAGGAATTGATTTACAGCCAGAGTGATTGTTTTAAATTTAAAATGGAGTGGAATTTACATTCAAATGTTAAACCTATTTTGGACTGTATTGATAAATTTCATGAAGAAAGGCTTGAAATAGTGAAGAGTTTTAAGCAAGAGTTTAAAGCATTATTGAAAGAGACTATTACAGAAATATTAACCAGATTCTTTTTTCCAAATGAAATTGATCTACAATCGACTGCTGAACATTTTATAATACAATCTAAAGAAGAAGAACACGAACAATTAACTAGATTCTTTCTTCCAAAGGAAACTGATTTACAATCGACTGATGAACATTTTATAATACAATCTAAATTAGAAGAAGAACAAGAAAAAGAAGAAGATAGTACTGAGAATAAAGAGAATAAAGGGAAATGGACCTTGCTTGATAAACAGTTCATCTATGGAGAGGAAGAGGATTTGTTTCAAGAAAGGAAGGGATGGCTATTCCTTTTAGATAAGCAGCAAGAAGAGGATTTAATTGAGAAAAAAGAGACATTGATTCAGTTTAAGAAGCAACTTACTTATGGGGCTGAAGAAGTAAAGAAGAGAGACTTATTATTTGGAAGGGAGGCCTCGTTATGGAGGTTTACCTGGTTGAAAAAAAAACCTAGAATTCGATTGAAGGAATGAAATTTAAAATTGTATGTAAGGAGCTATGGGCAATTTAAAATTATGGACTGAATTAAGGACTAAGATTATGAGTAAGATGTAAGAGAAGATGATTAATGGATATAATTAAATTGATGAAGAATGTATTTGCTTTGAAATGATCTAGGTTTGATATTAGATTGATGGATTGATGGGATAGATAAGCATTATCTGATTGGATAAAGTTGAAGGAATGTAAGTTAGAAATGGAATAAATAGACTGTATTGGTTATGGAGGTTTATTTGACAGATGAGAAAGCCCAGAAGTCGATTGAAGAAATGAAATTTATAATTAAATGAAAGGAATTAAGGCTAATCTAAGACTATGGGCTGAATCAAAGACCAATTTTATAAGTAAGATGTAAGAGAGGATATTTAATGGAAGATATATTAAATTGATTAAGAACAAAAAAAATTTCTTTTTTTTTTGTTTGAATTGAGGGGTTTATTGATATTATTTGTTTATTTTTCTAAAAAGATGATTTTTTTTTGATGTTTAGGTTGATTACTGGAAGATGTATATAAAACTTGATTGTTTGGGTGATTTTATATAACCTCTCAATGGATTGAAGTGATTTAAGGTTTGACTTAGATTGATGGTTTAGATATGTAAATGAAAATTATTATTCTTAACAAGATGATTTGTTTGTTTTGTCTAATGGATTGAATTGATTTAGAGATTGCATATAGTATATAGTTTAAAATTCTTGTTAGGATTATATAATAATTTTGTTTGATGTAGTGGGTTTTCTTTTGTTTTACCCTGTACTCACTCTGGGAAGTCGGGGGGGGGAGGGTTAGGGAGGGTTTATAATTTTATATATGATGTTTTCTCAACTGTAATTGGGGTTGATGTAAGAATATGTAATTACTGTCATTAAGGGGTTGCTCGGGTGGCCTCTGGGCACCACATCTGATGGAAAGAGGAAGGAGGAGTGAAGGCTGAAGTAAGTGGAAGTTGATAAGAAGGGGGAAGAGTAGGATGGAGATAGAGAAGGATGGAGGGAAGTAGAAAGGAAGTAGAAAGAAGGATGGCAAGAGGGGGGATGAGTAGGGATAGGTGGGTATAGAGAAGAGAAGGAGGGAGGAAAGTAGGTAGCTAGTTGGTATGTGAGGGGGGAAGGATAGGGTTAGGGGGATGTGGTGGTGGGGGTACCGGGCAGTAATGTTAATTGTTTGGCATGATTATTTTCAGTTGAGCTATTGGTATTTGATGTATTGAAAAATGTACTTATGTTTTGTTTATGGATGATTGTTTATTTTAACACTATGATTTGATTTGAGTAGTTTCTTTTTTCTGTAAAAATTAAAAAAAACCAATAAAATATATTTAAAAAAAGAAAAAAGAAAAAGAAAACTATATGTTAAAGCACAGAGAAGAGTAGCTTTGTTATTGTCCTCTTGCCTTATTTCCCAAAGAGAAGCTCTTGGAAGATAAAAAAACAAAAAACAAAGATGATCATTATTTATGATTCTCAAAAAAAAATGCAGGAGTGGGTGTCATATGTAAAATTATGAATAGAAGCTAATAGGTGGGCATGATGTTAATGAAAACAAAATCCATTTCAGACACATTAAACTGCAGTGGCTACAACGGCTAAAGAGAGCAAAAGAAAAAAATAAAAACCTGTAGTCAATAAATAAAAGACTGCAGTTTCACACAATGCATAGATAAAAGCTAAGAAGCCTGTAAATCTCTAGTAAGAATAGCTAACATCGCAAACTATCCCTTGGTATCCAGAAACTGACACTCATTCCGAGAAATCTCTGTAATGGCTCAAGAGACCAAATCCAGGCCCTGTTTTTATCTCTTTGCCTCTGTCTCTTCCAAGGATGGAATTTGCACGTGAGAGTTAATTGAATCAGAACAACTTAATTTTGAATAATTTCCTCTATACATTCCAGAAGTGGAAAAAAAATACTGTTTCAATAATACTTTGAAACATGATCCCAGGATCCAAGAGAGAAGCGTTACAGAGAAAAAAAATGGTGCAGGAGAGAAATATTGTAAATATGGAAACTTTTATTTCATTATTATTAAACTTCAAGAAGCATGAATGGGGAGAGCCTCCCTCTAAAGAACGCAGATATAATAGCTGTGGTCTGCAGTCTGGGCTTCCTCCTCAAGCTTACACACTCAGTTTCTCCCAGCAGCTGCAAAGAGGGAGCTTAGAGTTTTTATTACTGAGGAATACAGAGGCTTTTTGATCTGCCACTGCTACATGCACACACACACACACACACACACACACAAAAGGCTGGGAAGGAAATACAGGAGGAAAAAAAGTCCATTTATTCAGTTTTCACCAGGCTTGTGCTACTCTTCATATACTGATATCCAAGTGCAAAGTGTACACAAATCAGGTAAAAAAAAACAAAAAACCAGGACTCCTTGGAGAGGGTCAGTATTAGGCTTTGGAGTTAAGGCTGTTCCCTGAGAAATGTTTTCAAAGAAAATTTATGTTTGGGAGTGATGCAGAGACACACTGTCCCTTCTCCTTCAGAACAGAAATGGCAGCCCACCCTTCCTTCCCCCATCATCAAAACAGCAAACAAATCTCTTTCATAGCCACTCAGAGTTAAAATTTCAAGGCAGCAGAAGAAATCCTTCTTTGAAAAAAATTGCAGTATTATCATACCATCTTCTTAATAATGCCTTCAAAGGGCATTGTGGCTCCCCTCCCCCCTCTGGGGCTTAAATTAGCTCACTTCAACAGAATTGGCTAATTATTTCTTTAGCTCGGATGCATCCTAATGGGCTCCCTTTTGTTGACAGAATTTATTATCAGTCACTGCCTCTCTTCTTCCTGGCCTCAATTCTTCATGATGTTGCTGTGAAACAAACATTTAAAAAAAAAAAAACACTTGTTGGGATATGGATGTACTTATTACCAGAACTCAGACAATTCAAAGAACATACCTGTGAGTCAAAGGCAAACTATTTTCAGGGAAAGCTCTTATTCATAGTATAACACTAACTTTGGAAGCAGCAGTGGAAGAAAAATATTTCACAACAGAAGGGAGCACCGGGACCTGTACAGGTATAGACCTTAAGGCAGCCAGTGCTATGAAAAATACCAAATTATTCAGGATGGTGGTACTTTGCAAAAAATGATGCAAGTTCTTCTAGATCAGAGGTCCCCAACCTTTTGAGCACCAGGGACCGGTTCTGTGGAGAAAGGTTTTTCCACGGACCGGATAGTGCTGCCTGCATCCCATGGATGGGGCTTTGCTTGTTTGTGCAGACCGTTTGCTGGCATGCTGTGGCCCAGTACTGCTCCACGGACCAAGGGTTGGGGGACCCCTGTTCTAGATAACCATTTTGCAATGAATCCAGTTTGGAACATCCTCAAAACTGCAGTAGCAGTGGAAGGTGGTGGGGCACAGTCTACCATGATGGGGCAAAGGACAGCATTCCAGTAAGGAGGAGCTGACCATGGAAAAGGGAACTCAAACCAAGCCTGAAGGGAAAAGGAAAAAAGAGAAATTGTGGGGCAGCAGATACCGCAGCGATGTCATCCAGCCCAGCAATCCCTATAGCAGCAAAGTGATCTCTTTCCATAGCCTGCATAACTATGTGCATAGTTATCCAGGAACTCTCCAGCCCATGGCTCCAATCCTCACATACTGTAGGTACAGGAGTTAGAGTGCAGTGCACCTGCAGCATCCCACAGGAGCTGCCTTTTTTCTCCCTGTTAACAAGGATGGTGAGGCTGAACACTAACGCTTGGGATTAAGAATTAGAAATTATTTAATTAGTGCAAAGTTACAAATCTGGAAAGGAGCAGTGCGTAGTAAAATAGTAAGAGCTCTCAAGTTCTGATTTTTATACCAACATACATTTAATGTTTCATAGTGGTTTAAATGATCAGAGGTATGGTTAAATGTCTGTTTCTTCTTCTTAAACTCAATCAACAATGAGAAGCCTGTGTCCTAGGCTTTATTACATTTTGATTTGCAATACTGAATTCTGGAATAATTTTGTCTAATTTTTGCAAGCTTTTCAATGAGTCCAGGGCATTTTTTGCATCAAGTCCAAATATTTCTGAATAAATTAGGCTAGATTGTGGAAGAAGATTCATTTCATTCTTGAAAAACTTAACAACTAGTATTTTCTTCTTGGATGTGTAGTCTTTCTTGAGGTTCCCTTCACACATTGCTCTTAGTTTGCACAAATGAGAGCTTTTTTGAAGATATTTGCATTTTGTATATAGAATAAATATCTTCTACTTTCATGCAGTTGTGAATCTTTTAAATAAAATCTTCCTTCCTTCCATATAAAGCAACTTATATTGACAAATAATGTTAGAATGGAATATATTTTTATGCAACAGTGAAACAAATCTATGGGCATATACCATGCAAAATACTTTAAAATAATGTTATTTCTTGTTATAAATATAACAATAAAATGTTAATGATAAGAAGACTGGATAAAATGAAATAACAATGATTGCAGTCAATTACAAAAGAGAAGATTGCCAGAAAAATTAAGCATTACTAGTATTGCTACCTCCTTGGGCAATCTTTTGGCACTGGCAACTTTATCTGTTTTATTTGTTTTGAAAACAGTGAGACCAGCAAAGAAAAAATACTGTAAGGATAAACATGACAGTTTTTAAAGCATCACAGATGGTAGCACTTCATAACACTCCTGAACACAGAGAGATGAAGACAAACATGAACAAAGCTGAAAGCATACAAAATGTTAATGATAGATGAAAACTATCCATGTTCCTTTCCTCTTTTACTACTGCTTCCAATCTCTTAAGAGGAATATAGACTGCTTTCCTAAAAGCACAGTTCATTCTAAATGGTTGTTATGAAACCTGGGTGTGGTCCTACAGCAGCAGAGGTTAGGAAAGTCAGTCTAGTTTGTATTTTCATGCTTCAATTTGTGTTGTGAGTATATTTCCTCAATGTAGCGCTAAAGAGCCTAGACTGAGTTTCCTTTACCATCCTACTCTAGATAATTTTCTACTACACAGTCAGTTCCTGCTGTTTGAACTGCCATCTTTAATAGCTGCAGTCCTACAGATGTTGTTCATTTCTAAGGTAAGACCAGGCAAAATGTGAGGTCTTTAATAGCCAATAGCCAAAAAAAAAAAACAAAAAACACAAAGACTCCGTGCCAAGAGATTTGGCAGATATTGGAAATCCCTAGGAGAGGGGAAATTAATTTTGTAATGAAGAAAAAAGCATGAGGCCAGATAATCTAAAACAGAAGGCTATTATAGGAAGAAACCCAGAAAGTACCAAAATAATCAATTTTAAATTATTTCCTGGAATTTTATCCAGCGTAATGGCTTTAAAATTAGCCTTAAATGATCCAGTTACACCTATTTTTTTCATCTGTTACTTGCCCTTGTGCAGCAAATATGTAATCTAATTGGAAAATAAAAAGAAGAATGGTTTAATATGCATCAAAGCAAGTCAGGAAATGTGTTCAGCAGAATCACAAAATACAGCCCTTTTAAACATATTATCTGTTCAGAATACCAGTAGGAGATTGCATATTGGAATACTGTCCTGCACAGGAAATTAGCATTTCAGAGGAGAAACAGGCTGGGTGAGAGTGAGACACATTTGTTTACTTCATGCAGGGAGCTCTAAAAAAAAAAGAAGTCAAGAAAGAATGAATAAAAATTCAAGGACAACATCCCTGCAGACTTCTTTAATAGGAGCTGATAGAACCCATAGCCTTTAGGGGCTGTTTTAAACATTTTTATAGAACAGTGGCTTTTAGATACTGCAACTTAAATAAAAAGTTAAACAGAGAACTTGCTGAAGGATCACAAAATTTCTCTACTAAAGGCGTCTGTCTAGACCTCTTCTGGGACCTCCAGGGCTGGTGCTTAGGCTACCTTAAAGGAAGAAAGACTGCTGAGATTTAAATGTCTGTTTGTGCCTTCTTTTCATCCCTGATTTCTTCAGAGATGGTTGCTAGGGTCACTAAATAGCTGTACGCTTATGATCAGAATGGAAGGAAGGCAAGCCTAAGAATCAACTTTTCATTATTTTTGTTAAGAATTTTATATGCAGTAAAAGTCAGATCTAAAGGGGGGGGAATAGAAAAGAAGAAAGAGGAAGAAAGAAAAAGGTGCAAGAAAATAAAGTAAAGGAAATAAACTAAAATTATGAATTATAATGACTTCCAACCTTCCCTTCAACAGATATTAGCAAATGCTTTGTCTCCCTTCCCTCTTAACTATTATTCCAGAAATCCCTTCAATCCCTAATTTAATTCTCATCTTTTCAATCATTAATTCCCTAAATTATCATTTCACTTTTTAAAATTCTCATCTTTTCAATCGTTAAATCCATAAATTATCATTTCACTTTTTTATTTCAGAAAAAAAAAACCCAACAACATACAGGTTTCCAACCCTTTAAAAAAAGCACTTGTCTTTTTCTCCTCGACAAACAGATGAGTTTTGTCATTTCAGCCAATTCTGCCCTTTTTACAATTCATTCCTCCATTGTGGGAATTTCAGTACTTTATCATCCCAGCCCATAATTTAATCTTGTGACTGATCAACTTTTTAACTAATATATTGGCTGCCATGATTCTGAATCCAGGCTTGTGGTCGCTTTGCAAGATAAATCTGCCAACAATGTTACATTGCTGCCTGGAATTCAGAAGAGCCTGGATGAGGCTCTGCAGTGTAACATTGGCAGCTTGAAGGTAAAGAAATATTGTGTGGTCTGTACAAAGGCTTGATTCCATGAAATGTTGCTTGGAGTCACTCAAGGGGAGGCCATCGCAGCTTCCAGTGGATGGTTCTTGTAATTTCTTGCTCCTCCACACAATATCATTTCTCATGCTAGCTTCTTTCCTGGGCTGAGGAAAAGCTGCAATACACAGTGAGGTGCTCCCTTAATTCTAAATAGCATCCAAAGGGGGAGCAAAGAAGGTATAAAACTGTTCATTTAAAAAACAAACAAACAAACAAACTGCAATCTCTCTGGAGATATCACAGCAGGAAGCTCCTAATCCTAATCCTGAGTATATATATCTGCTACTGAAATACATATATTTAGTGAAACAACATTCCAGATTCTTTGAAAACCCAATGTCATATATAACTTGGCAATTTAATTCAAATATGCATAGTTAATTAACTATGAAATATCTGCATACTTTAGCTTTGGAATATTTGTTCCAGAAAATTTACTATTAGAGATAAACTGGCTTTCAAGAGTTTTGGTTTCTGTTCACAGCTCCGTGGGCAGTCTAGCCAAATATTGTTTCTAAATGAACAATTCATAGTGCTATCAATCAGAAAGATTATGAAGCTAGTCTGATTCTTTTGCAGCAGAAAAATGACTGAAAAAGCATTGGGAAAATGCAGGAACGCCTTTGGGAAACATGATCTCAAATGGAAACTCTTACAGGCACTGTCCATGATATTAGATGTAGTATCAGAAAGTCAACATGCTTAGGCGTACCTTGTTTCAAAGCCACATGCTCCAAAATTCCCATCTTAACAAGGCAGCCAAAATTAAGGACTACAAAAATGGTTAAGTCATTAGTAAAATGACAGCAACTGTACTTTTTTGGGTTTTATTTTTTTTTTCATGCCAACTGCTGCGAGAGACATGCTTCTGCATGGATTTGTACATACCTTTTAGGTCATATTCTGCCCTTATCTCTAAAGACACGTAATCAACATACTGTTAAATGTTATTGCTCATGCGGGGGACTTAATTAGCATTTGTGTCCATGTAACATGGCCAAGTATCATACAATGCTCTTCTTGAGCTTATGTTATGTGTTCTGCATTACTTCTCACCCAACTTTGTCAATATTTTCTCTTCTACAGGTAGTCCTCGACTTATGACCATAATTGACCCCAAAATTTATGTTGTTAAGTGAGACATTTGTTAAGTGAGCTTTGCCTCATTTTACAACCCTTTCTTGCCACAACTGTTAAGTGAATCACTGCAGTTGATAAGTTAGTAACCTGCTTGTTAAGTGAATCTGGCTTCCCCACTGACATTGTAAAAGGTGATCACATGACCATGGGACACAGCAACGGTCATAAATACGAACCAGTTGCCAAGCAACTGAATTTTGATCACATGATCACGGGGATGGTGCAAAGGTCGTAACTGTGAAAAACGGTCATAAGTCACCACTTTGAACGGTCACTAAATGAACTGTTGTAAGTTGAGGATTACCCGCAAGTCAAGGATGACCTGTATTCCGAGGTGCTGATGCCTTTCACATAGTCACCAATATCATCATCACAAGGGAAGTTTTCACTGGCAGGCACGGAATCATTTCCCTCCCTTTCAGATCGAGCTCTTTATGTGCCAATTTGCTTACTATTTCCAGCCAGGGTAAAGAACAATTCTGGGAGAGCCAAAGCTTTATCATAAAGCAACATGCTAACAGGAACTTTAATTGGAGTCCTTGGTGCTCCTCTATACTTAGCTGTTTGCTTACAGACATTCCACTAGTTAATGAATGAAACATCTGCAACAGTGGTGGGATTCAAATATGTGAACAACCGGTTCTCTGCGTAGATGCCACTTCCGGAAGTCCATTCTGGGCCTGGGCAACAAGAAATTAGCTACCGGTTCTGCCGAAGTGGTGCAAACCGGCTGAATCCCACCACTGGTCTGCAAGCAAACAATCAAGCTCAGAGAGTACCACAGATATCTGAACTACAGATATTCTTTTCTACAGGAGTGTTAATATCTTCTCTTAACCAGCCTTATGAGACAGCTTAACAAGGTAGCTCTGCATCTTCAGCAGACAAAAGCCCTGCTAATTTTTCCTTCAGCTATTAAGTGCCAGCTGCCAAGCCCAGTAAATTGCTGCTTAAAGAATAATCCTCCCAGCCAAAATAAAATAAAATAAAATAAAATCAAAAAACTCTCCAGTATGTTATAGTCTGGGTCTCTTTCATCCACAAAGATATTTCTTAAGGGATGTTGACGTCACAATTACTTTAACTCCAATTTTAAAAATTGTCATGGAACTTGACCTCAGCAACCAACCCTCTTTCCCACCCTTTGCAAGTGCCACAAACCATTATTAGAGAAAATTTCCGGGGGGGGGGGGGAAATAATAACATGGAAAATGTTAATATTGGAGGTCAGGAACAAATCTGTACAGATTATTAATCATGCTGGACTACATTAAGTTAAATGCAACAGCCTGAAATATCCTTCTAAACCACTATTAACCAGGGCAAAAATCTAGCCAACTGTCTAAGCCAGATGTCACTGACTTTCAGACAATATATCAATACCTCAGTAAAACCAAGGCAGGCTTGTATTTTAGTCCCCACTGACTGTGTAATATTGCAGGGGTCTGTAATTGCATCTGACAGCTTGACAGTAGTGCTAATAACCCCTGCCCCTTCTTAACATCCTAGAGAAGAAAGTCTTCCTTCAACCACACTGGCTTCACAGAGTACAATTTCTCACTGTTTTCTCATTATTTTTAAAGACATGGTTAGGCTTTTTGTGTGTGCCTTCCAGTCAGTCTTGCCTCCTGACAACTGCCTAGGCAAGTCCCTACATTTTTCTTGGCAAGATTTTTTGGAAATGCTTTGCCACTGCCTCCTTCCTAGAGCTGAGACAGAATGACTGGTCCAAAGTCTCCGAACTTGCACCAAAGGCAGGACTAGGACCCCTCTCTCCCAGTCATCAAACTGGCTCTCTTATATACTGTACTAAGCCATGATGTGAGAACCCAGAAACTATGGCTTTTAAAAAATAGTTTATTGCTTAGCATAGCAAGTGGATTTGGCCACTGTATCTTGTTCAACAAGCTGTTACCAAAACAAATAATAGTTTATAATGATATATGAACTTAGTCAGTCTGAGGTTGGAAAGTGTCTTTGATTTTCTTTAGTTCTAGAGAAAATCAGAGTCCAAAGCACTGCACCTTCAGAAGGTGAGGAAGAGTTTTGGTCTCTAAGCTTGGGGGAAGGTTAGACTCTTCTTTGCACCAAGAACTTTTGAAGCAGGTAATGACAGGGGCTAATCTTCTGGCTGTACCTAAACTCAGACATGGAGGAGAAATGGAGCACCATCCATCTACTTATAAATAACTTCAGAGAAACAGAGAAACTCTAGAAATAAGAGACCAATGACTCATCCAGAATGAACTCAAATTCTTGTTAGCAAAAGTCCATCATGTTTGGGGATGGAGGATGCTAGAGTATACCATCCCCCTTTTTCAGGGTATTTAGCAATTGTATTTTTTTTCAGGCAGTTTTTCGCTGACCCAAAGTAATCCCCCGTGGATCCCAAGTAGTTCATCTAGACACCATTAACATATGTTCCTGTTTAATATTGATATAGTCTTCCTAGCAGTGGCACTGCTGGCTTTCTAACTGATGTCTATATCATGCTCATACCTCAAAACACTTCCTTATAGGTATCCCTCCCCTTCCCCAAGCATACTGGAATTGGGAAGAATCACTTCCCTATGGTATTTTCCTACTATTCTAGCAATCTACTTCCCAAACAAACATTATTAGAAATCTTTATTTTTCAATAAGCAACAAAGAGAAAAAGCACAAAGCCAGGCACAAATTAAGTTACCATCTGCTCTTCCTCCCGGCTCTCACTGGAGTCCTCAGCCTTCCTGTGAGGAGAGGGCACATGGGCCCTAGCTGCTCGCTTGCCAGGGTCTGCCTCTTCTCCCAGTCGCTCACCATCTGCAAAAGAAAAAGCAGATGCATTGCAAGCCATGAGAAGACAGCGCACAGAGACAAGGCCTGCACCAACCCTCGCCCTATCTGATGCCAGTCTTCCCCCTCCAGGGAGAGTGAATCCAGGAATTAATCCATTATTGAGCAAGCTGCCCATATGATTATTGTCATTTTAAGGTATCGCTGTATGTTTTATGTTTTTAATATAGGAATGCTAGCCGCTTGGAACAGCACAGAATACAAATGCCTGCAAATAAATAAATACATATGTTATCCTTTCTGAAATTAACCTGCAAAAACAATAAACCCTGCAAGGGTTAAAGTGACAACAATCACAACCTAATAGTTCTTCAAAAGCCCCTGGGTGCCTTGGGTCACTAACTCTCTCAGGCTACTCTGGATCCTTTCCGGATGGTGAGTTCATAATGCAATAAATATGCTACTATTCGTATTGTATTTGAAATCGGAATGCATTGTCCCTCAAACTAATGCTTTTGTAGTGTTGTTCAATACTCCAGCTAAATGTTTTGTTATTGTTAAATTATTCTTTTTTTCCTCACTGCATTTTGGCTTTTTTTTTTCCTGTTACATTTATTTTTCCCCCCACTGACCAGGAACTTAAGGCAGCATATACTGGAATGTCACCTCATTTTATCCTCACAATAAATAATCCTGTGAAATAGGTTTGGATTCAGAGAGAATCACTCACCCAAAGTCACCCAATGAGTTTTCATGGTAAGTGTGGTTGGATCTTTGCAGACATTCTCCAACACTTTAAACACTATGCCAACTATCTCCCCAGTTTCTTCCAGATTGCTTTCTGGTGTTTAGAATTGTAACTTGAAAGCAAACAGAAAATAAGGCAATTCTCCCCTGAAATGCACCATGTTTCTATAAAGTTGATTTTTTTTTCAAGAGTTTTAAAAATTCTTTGAAGAGAATTTACTTTCTCTCACCCAACCACTGAATTTTGTCTCTTCCATCTTATAAAAAGAAAAGCAGGACACAATTTCCTGTGACAAAGCTTATAAATTGTTGTGTGGGGGAGAAATATTGGGTGATTAGTACTTGAAATAGGTTAGTGTTTGTGCAGCGTTAACAGGAGAAATTTCCTGCAAAATGACGTGGCGGCGAACAGCTAGAGAAAAACCTACAGTAATAAAATGTTCATGTCCAAACAAAAAATTCACTTAAGCTAGTTAGGACTGGTATAAGTATTTCTTTTCAATCAAAATTCCTTGAACTCCAAAAATCCACTGAATCTACTGAAGTACCATTGGACATTTATGGAATTTGCTAGTATCCACCTCAACATTTCCATGTATTAGAGGAGTGTTTGCAAAAAAAATGTTACAGCAACAACAGCTTGTTTATTATTAATTTAAATCATTCATGAACAATGATAACATAAAGAAATGCTTGAATTTGTACTCTGCAAGCAGATAGATTTAAATAGCTTCTTTGGACTTCTGGCTAAGATAAAGAGAGCAGACAGATTTAGAATGAGCCACCTAACCCTTCTCTGAGGATATTGTTTCATCTTGAATTAGGCCAATTAACATTAATATTCCCAACTGCATTCTCTCATACATTTTCATGTACCCTTTAATATAGGATATGAAACCCTGAAACTAACACAGCTGGTGAGATTACAGACATTGCAGATATCAATGAGAAATTACAATACCATCATCTGTTTCGTGTAAACATCTGCTACATACTGTTCTAAATAGAGGTAGCTCGATCTTTGGGACTAGACTTTGTCAGTGCAATAACATATGTACATGACAGCATATGTGCTAAATAAACACCCCTTCCTTTATAAACTAATCCTCCACCCTCTAGTTTTATTGATTTATTTTGGCATGTAATGAAGATACCTATAAAATCTGATGAGTTCTTTCCTTGTACAAAGACTTATTGCAGAGGTAAGGAACTACCGGTAGTGTTGCTTGAAATGCGACTGAATCACAAATTCCCAACAAGCTCATTGTCACAATCACAATTCCCAACAACCTTCCCCACTGTCAGTGGTGAAGAACATTGGGAGTTGAGAAAGAGGAACATCTGGAATATTCTAGAATGTTCAATGCTGATGGTATGAATGTAGATAGACCATATACAAGAGATGTATTCTCGGGTCTTATGAAGACAGCTTATTAATATGAACCCAGATTTAATGTTGATTGCTTTAATATTGGGAAAGCGTACTGAATTTCTACCTCAGGATACTGAATTTCTACCTCAGGATTATTGGTTAGGGATCATAAAAGATTGTACTAATACTGAGATGAATAATATGAGATAGACTAGGAACTGTGGATAGACTACAGAACAGAGAAACACCAAGCAAATAAATTGTAACAGGCGTTTAGTTGAGGCTTGATGTGCGGAGTGAAAAATGTTTACCAAACCAGACGATTATAAAGATTAATACTTAGTGATGTATATCAGGTGCTATGATGATTGATGCATACTATGATTTTATGTTCAATGCTGATTGTTTTAATAAAAGAATTTTTTTCAATTAAAAAAAAAAGAAATGCAAGTTAAAAATTATGACGTAAATGAAAAGGAAATAGGGCTTATCATTTATTTATCTTATTTATTTGATATGCCACTTTTCTGTGGAAAATAAATGTTCAAGAAAACTTAAATGTCAAACAAAACACACAGAGTTAAAAAAAACCAAGTAAATCAAAACACGGATAATAAAATAAATGGCCATCAAAGAGTCATGGCAGATAAGAGTTCCATTATAATCTGCCTTGGCTCTTCTGCAGTAGGAGCACTCTTCAGTTCTGAGGACCATCCTTGAAAATTACAATGCAGAAGCTAGAAACGTTTCAGAGGAGAAGCATCAAGATGATAAGGAGGTTGGAATCCAAGCTTTGGGGAGGGTTGAAGGAGCAGAACTTATAGCTTGCAGAAGAAAAGATGATAATTGCAACTCTTGTTTTCTGTTCAAGCCAAAGCAGAACAAGCAGTAACAAGCTGAAATTTTAAAAAAGGCTGGATATCGGGAGGACTTTCCTGGTGGAAGAACTATAATTAAGTGGTGGAACAAGCTGCCTAGAACAGGAATAAATAATTCTGCTTGTGGAAGTATCCAAATAGGGGTGGGATGACCATCCAAGGAGTTCTGGTGCACTGGGCAAATGGTTGGACTAGAATTTACCTTACTATAAGCTTCCTTCCAACTCCAACATTCTGGGATTAGAGGCCTGGTTAAATAGATGTCTTTAAAGATTCTTTTAAATGCAAGACAGTCCAGCTCCAGAAAGAATGCACTTCATAGCCCAGAAAGGATTCAATAGAAGAACCTTACTACAGGATAAGAGAAGTTTCTCAAAGTAGGGACATATTCAAAAGAGCCTGTTCAAACAAGTTCTTCACAGAAGAAACTGTCTCAGAGAGACCTTAAAGGATTTGGGCTTAAAATGTTGGCATCAATATTCAGGACAGATTTAATCTTTGAATCCAATTTCTTACTAATCAGCTGTAATGGATTAACGGAATGACTTTGGTAGGCAAGAGGAAGACCTGCAACCCAGACAATACTCTTAATACCAATAAGAATAGCTCAGTCGCAGGTGGGAGAAAACCATGGGAAGCATCTCAGAAGGGGCCCTCCCTAGTTTTTGGAGTCTCAAGAGAGGAGGGGAGAAATACTTTGAGTCTTGCAACATTTTAATGTAACATTACAATAAAGATAGTGTTGGTGTTCCTGGCTGTGCTTCTTGCATGGACTACCTCAAAGGGCTAACACCAGTAGCACATCCATCTTTATTCAGCCTATCAGGAAACTTAAGCAATATTTTAGAATACTGATACTTGGAGTTTGATGGTGGACACCAATAGATTAGGGAGATATCAACATATTGATAGTGAACCAGTTTAAATCACTAAAGGATCATCCCTCTAGTAGTTTCATGTACATGTTGAACAGCATGGAGACAAGATGGGATTATATGGTACAACACCAGTCAATAGCATAAGTATGAAATATCAGTCCTGACAGGAAGAACATGAACTATCAAGCTCAGGACTGAGAATTTAAGAAATAAGAAATAAAAAATAAAATAAATTCTGGAGAAGAAGCTTCAGGTATGCAGCCTCAGGAAAAATCACACAAGGCCAATTAAACACAAGCAACACCTGAGCAACTCAAAGAGCCAAAGGAGGAGGACGTAAGACTTTCCAGCTCACACACATAGTGAGTGGAGGGGAGAGCAGAATAGAGGTCTATTAGACTTCTCACCAAGTAAAGAAGTCAATATTTCTATTTTTGACAGCTGATTGAGGTCTATAAAATAATCTACTCTGCCTTTGCTCTCCTTGCTAGAAACAATGTCTGATATCTAACTTGTGCATGATATTCGTGTGTGGATTCTGCTTCTTGGATCTCTAATCTTTGGATTTGATCTGGCTCTAAATCCTTGAACTGAACTGACCTTCGCCTTCATTTGTGACCTGGACAATTCTTCAGCATGCTCCCATTCTCAAACAAGCCTTGCAGGCAAGCCTCAGCTTTGTTTACATCACTTGTTTCACTGAAATATCTTCAGTTGATAATCATCCAAGATTCTGTGTTAATTATGGCTGGAGCCTGCAGCAGGATAGGTTTGGCCTTCCAGATGTTTTACAACAATTATCAGCAGCCCAGAACTAGTATATATATATTCAGTTCAGTTCCCAACATAGATGATCCTATAATGTTGCTCTGTTTTCAATTGATGTGATGGAGGCTAAGAAAGAGATTCATTTCTGTAAGCACTGTGCATTTATTTATTACATTTGTATTCTGCCCATCTCAACATTGAATAACTCTGGGTGACTTATTCTTGTTATTCTTGATTCATCCTACAATTTCTTCTGTTTTCATATCTGCATCATTCCTCGCTCTTCTTTGTGACAGCCCCTGAAATATTGGAACACTGCTATTATGTCACCCCTCGTCCTTCATTCATTAGACTACTAGACATTCCCAATTCCAGCAACTGTTCCTTATATGTTTTAGCCACCAGTCCCCTAATCATCTTTGTTGCTCTTCTCTGTACTCTATCTAGAGTCTCAACATCTTTTTTACATCATGGTGACCAAAACTGGATGTAGTATTCCAAGTGTGGCCTTACCAAGGCATTATAAAGTGGTATTAACAGTTCACGTGATCTTGATTAAGTTCCAGCCAGTGCATTAATAAGTACTCTCTCAAACACATGGGCAGGTGCTCAGTGACACCATTCAGCTGGTAACACCAAGGAGCTTGGCATTCTTGGGCAACCCCTGGCCTTCCTAACTGCTGCCAGCCAAGGCTTTCTGAAACTGGCCATGCTCTGAATGACTCTTCTTTAAGTTTAGGTGTTTCTTTATTCTCCAAAGAACTCAATTCTGGAATGGGCAAGAAATACAAATGACTGCAAAACATGAGTACCACGGAGGATTAGCTCTTGCTTGGGAAGAAGTCATTTGCTTGCCAAAAGTAAATCATTTTTGTAACATCTAAACAAGTTGCCTCTTTCTTTCCTTCCCTGTGCAGTTACTTTCTCTCTGCAGTATCACCTCCATCCAATTTTGTTTCCCCCTATTTCCCACCCACCTACCTTCCCCATGTGCAGCTATCCTTTCCTCCATTCTCTTTTTATCCTTCATTTAGATGGTTTCTGCTAGAAGGGTGGATAATAAAATGTGTTGCAACCACACATTCCTGCTAGAAGCACGAAGCCGAAAGCACCAGCCTGAAGATGACAAATGTGACTTCGTCGAAACGTCGCCAAGACACTTCAAATTCTACATGGGAGAAAACCCGAAGAACCAAAGACCTACATACAAACTAACACCCGCAAAAACCTCAGAAAACAAATATATATATTTTGTTTCTTTATGATCTGTATGAACTGGAATGAGTTCCAATATGTAGGTCTTTGGTTCTTCGGGTTTTCTCCCACGTAGAATTTGAAGTGTCTTGGCGACGTTTCAACGAAGTCACATTCGTCATCTTCAGGCTGGTGCTTTTGGCTTCGTGCTTCTAGCAGCAATGTGTGATTGCAACTGTTTCTTCCTTATTTGAAGTGTCTTGGCGACGTTTCAATGAAGTCCCATTCGTCATCTTCAGGCTGAAGATGACGAATGGGACTTCGTCGAAACATCACCAAGACACTTCAAATTCTACGCGGGAGAAAACCCGAATAACCGAAGACCTACATACAAACACCCATAGTTTCTGGCAGATTAGTGTGTGTGTGTCTATGTGTGTGTGTGTGTGTGTGCATCTCACGTACAATACAGGCAATCCTCAACTTACAACCACAATTGAGCCCAGAATTTATGTTGCTAAGTGAGAAATTTGTTAAGTGAGTTTTAAAAATGAGACTTTTCTTGCCACGTTTGTTAAGTGAATCACTGCAGTTGTTAAGTTAGTAACACAGTTGTTAAGTGAATCTGGCTTCCCCACTGCTTGTCAGAAGGTCGCAAAAGGGAATCACATGACCCTGGAACACTGCAACCATCATAAATATGAACCAATTCTCAAGCATCCGAATGGAGATCATGTGACCATGGGGATGCTGCAATTGTCATAAGTCACTTTTTCAGTGCCATTGTAACTTCAGATGGTCACTAAATGAATTGTTGTAAGTCGAGGATTACCCGTATGTGCAGACGGGAGAGAGAGAAAGCCAGGATTGGTTTCAGCTAGTACAGACAACCTTAAGTTGACAAGGTAAAGAAACTGGGCACACAATTTATGTTTATGCTTATCTTAACCTTTCCTGTTTATGCTTCTACTTTTTGGAAGGTCATCTTAGATTCATGTTTTCTCTTTTGCATAAATATAGCCTCTTATTTGCCTTGCATATAACTGAAGGATGTGATATCAATTATGTTCTATACAAGTATTGTGTCTGAAGTAAAAAAAAATTCTGCTCAAAGGATTGGGATATATAGGCTATTATCATATGCTACTACGAAGGCTAAAATAATTTTGGTTTTTTAAAAAAAAAATTCTCCAAAGAGAGGCAATACCTTTTTAAATCCCAAAGTACTATTCAGAATGATAGCTAAGGTTAGTATATATTCCTTTCCTCCCCCACCCCCCTTTTGTTTCTATTTAGCCTTTCCAACCTCTCAATAGCCATTCTTCTTCAGGTGATTACTGATGCTCAAATACTGAGGCAAATTCGAAAAATTGTACCAAGCAACTTGAAATATTTTACAGATGAGAGAGAGAAAATAACAGCAAACAGGCAATTTATAGATGAATTCAAAGATGTGTGACTCAGCACTGATAGTAATTCTTCCAGCTGTCCCTAAACTGTAGTATACAGGATATAAGACTGCATAAGCTTGGCTTGCTACTGAACAGATTGGCAACTTTTTTTCTGTATATGTGATCTAATATATGCACATCAAATGAAAAAAAAAAGCCTTAATTTCCCACAACAAATGGTCAGTTCTATTAATGAAAAGCCAATCGAATGCAAGGTTTGAAGCTTAGTAACATTTGTGATCATGGATCCAACCAAATGACAAGAACTTCAAGACTGGTTTTTCCAAATCTCAACAATAAAGACATCTGGAGTATCTACCAGATGTTCCTTAATTGTTTACATGTAAACAGTATATCACCCATCTAGAAGAAAACTTTTGCAACTACAAACAGAAGGACTATAAAGGAATACAGTAGACAACATGGCTTTTGTGGAACAGAATTAAGACCACACAGTGATTAGAACACTATGTATCATCTTTCCAGCTGTAACTTAAAAGGCAGCTCTTAAGTATAAACATAAATAAAATGAACCAATTTATCCATTCTTAAAGGATGGATAATTTTGCAAAGCCTGACAGTTGTACAGATGATTGGAAATGTTTTGTGTTGACCAACAGCACCCCTTGAGTAAGACTCAGTGGGAGGACCAGAAGGTATTATTCAGTTGTCTAAGAATTTGCATACGGTATTCACAGCATTGATTGATGAAAGTCATGAAGGATGTTGAAGGTTACTACGGTACCTACCTACTGATGAGCCTTGATATATAGAGGATTGCGACAAACTAATGAATGAAATGAAAGAAAGAACAGAGACATGTTGTACGCCTGTGAAACCAAGAAAAGGCCAAGTAGGTAATAAATCTGGATGAAGGAGGTCAGATCTTGTTCACTGGAGTTGATAATCACAGAGATGTAAAGCTGCAGGTTAATTAGAAAATGCTAGACTATATACCAGAAAGTGAATTGCAATCATCTGGGTTGTTGTGGAAGCACATAAAACAAAATTTCAGTGCATGTTATGATCCAGTGAATGGCTAGAATAAAAGAACCAGGGATGTGTTTGGAAACAACTGTGCAATATTCTGAATGAATGTGATCTACTGGGAAAATCGTTCTGCTAGGAGACATGAATGGATGGGTGAGAAAGAGATGAAAAAAGGAAACTGGGCCATTCAGAGACCCAAGAATTAATGAGATGGTGACTTTTTAATGAGTACCTGCTTAGAGAAATATCTGCTTATTTCACATTACACAGTTCAGCACAAACCTATTCATACATATACAGAGCAAAGGAATTAATGTAACTCTCAAAACATATCTGATTTGATTTCTGTTTATGAAGAAAGATTGAATTCACAATGATGGTGAAGGTGATGAGAATTCTGAATGTGCGACAGACCACTTTCTAATACTTCTGAGACATGGAAGAAAATGAAATATATGAAATAAACTAGAGTGAAAGTAGAAATACTGTAGAGAGAGAAGTTCAAGCCCTGAATGAAACAATATTAAAGGCAGATTCATCTCCTCACAAGATGAGTGGAAAGTGAACAGAAGAAAAAAAGAATGCGGAAGCTGCTTGGAGAAGTAAAAAGAATAAAATACCAAAGATGTCTATGGGGTTACACTAACAGGAAATATTAAAAATGATGCTGGGTGGAGTAAGGAAGTGAAAGAGGCTATGGATAAATTGCATAAAAGCTGCAAAACATGAAGGTCTGAGGAAGATAGAGTGTCATCTGTATAGCAAGAAAAAAACATGAGAAAGATTATTGCAAAGAATAAAACCAAAGATAACAAGGTAGTTAAGATCCAAGGAGGCCAATAAAAGAATAGTCTTGATTGGAAATAAAAAGCTGTTTTGAAAATATGAGACGGGAGCTGTAAAAATGATTTGAGACAACACAAAACTGAAGTGAGGGAATCTTGGAAGTCAGTTATTTCAGAGATTTGAACAGGAATGAAAGAGATATATTGAAGGGGGAATCCAAATAAAAGCTAAATGTGTTAATGTCTAAGAAAAAAATGACCAAAAAAGTCATAAATGACGTCAAAGTAATGATGAATGGTGAGGTATAAAAAGGCATAACTAAGGAAATGTTAAAATGTGGATGCTGCTTATTTATGAAGGGGCTTTGCAGTGAAAACTATGTTGCCTTTGGTGAGATGGGTGGCTACATAAATTTAATTAATTTCTAAAAAATTCTGAGTAAACATGTTGAATTAAATAATAAAAATGCACTTTTCAAAAGGGATTTCTGTAATCCAAGTAGCTCAGTCTGAGAAGCCTGCCACTGTGAGATGCCTGAAATTCTTCCACCAGATCCTTCATGCTAGCCAAAAACTTGCACAGTAGACTAACATTAAACACATAGCAATTTTGCCTCACATAAATAGTTCTGCAACTAGTGCTGTATAAAAGCTTTATACTAGGGGCCTTCAAACTTGGCCATTTTATTATTTGTTGACTTCAACTCCCAGAATTCCTCAGCCAGCGTGTCTGGCTGAGGAATTCTGGAATTGAAGTCCACAAGTCATAAAAGGGCCAAGTTTGAAGGCCTCTGCTTTACACTTCTTTTGTTGACTAATGTTTGCCTTATTGAATCAAAGGCAGTGGTGGGATTCAGCCAGTTCACACCACTTCGGCAGAACTGGTAGCTAATTTTTTGTTGCCCAGGCCCAGAATGGACTTCTGGAAGCAGCATCCATACAGAGAATCAGTTGTTCACATATGTGAATCCCACCACTGATCAAAGGCCTGAGAACATAAAGAACAGCTGTCTGAGCAAGACCCCGTCTCCAAACATGGCTATTCAGCAGACTTTTCTGAGAAACTGGAACATCTCTTGTCCTCATGATACCTAAATAATCTTTTTGCTAACACATATCTAAGGTAGAATGCTGGCTTCTGGATAATTTGAATTGGCTACAAATGCAGGATTCTTGTTCATCTTTAACTGTGGTCTTTGTCAGCTCGAAGCTTTGCTAGGAAATTTCATTTATATTGAGCCCAATCATGCCAACTCCTATAGAACCATCTAAAAGAACAGGAACAGTGCCCACCACTCCAGCCAATAAAACTGGAATAGATACAGTCAAGAGGATTCTTAGAGCACTAGATGTCAGCTAGGCTGCAGCCATCAGAAATGAATCTTAATTGTTTATTGGCAGGAAACTGCTCTCCTGTGTAACACAAATCCCATCTCCAAAGAGAGCTTCCATCACTCAAACTCACATTTACCACTTTTGATGGGGGAAAGTGCTCAATAAAATGCTTCTGGAATGAAGACACTGCAGACAGAGCCCTCACTCACTTTAAATGATCTATCCAGTCCATCTATTGATCTTGGCCTAAGATTTGGTACAAGCAAGGCAATTCTGGCCTTGAATGAACCAAATGCAACTCTACCATCTAATACTTGCTGATCTAGATAAGTTATATATGGCATTTTATCCAAATGTACACACAAAGTCAGCTGAGTCACATAAACATAGAGAAACAAACAAATCTTCAAATCCATCTAATATTGGCACAGATGAAACAACATGTACATTTTTCAATTTAATATTTGTACTTCTTCCAAACAGGACACCAGAAACTCCAGAGGGTAACACTATATAAGAAACAATGCAAGTAATACAACCATTACATATATAAAGGGAGATGTAAAAACAAAGCATTAACACTGACAAGAGAGTAAAGTATAGCTAGAAAAATCTATCAGGCAGATTTAAGACAAATATTAAGGGCAGCTCAAATAACCAGCCAGAAAAAAAAATGACACAAAAACAAACACACAATTTCTCAGTTGATGTCTTTTACACCCACAGTAAAGGTGACACTTTTTATTTTCAGAGCTGAGGGAAGCATTCTTTGCCTCTGAATGGGTTGTAAAATGACACTAATGATATCTGCCACTAACAACTACATTCAATCTGTAGACTGACTCTGAAATACAGATTTTGTGCCTGAACCATCTGGCCTGAGTTTTCAACTTTTCTATTTTTTCTGTACTGCTTTTAAAAAAAAAAATCACTATCTGGCCTGATGAAATGCTTGCACATTTTTGTCCATTTTGGACATTCCTAATAAAAAAAATAGTGCACCAAGTGAAATTGGTTGACCTTGAAAAAGCTAAGTTGAGTTGGACCTGATTAGCACACAGATGAGGAACCAACAGGAAGAACCACCTGCAACAAGTTCAAAATGGAGCAAAACTACTTTGTACGTTCATTCACTTTGCATGCATTTAGAAAAGGGCAGGGCTTCAATTCACAGTTATATCAAAAACCATTGTGGAAGAAAGCAATCGCAAACTATACAGGTACTGCGGCTGGGAAAATAATACAAACCTGTCTACCAGAAATTTAGCTCAACTCAGGGTAGAGGGGACCTTTTCATAAAGGCATTAACCACTTACAGATTAAGGTTTTTTTCCCCATTGTTTTAATAAAACTCCTGAAAATTGAAGAATATTTATGCAAACAAAGAGATTTTATATCATTTGAGTAATCTCGTTATGCAAACTATACAAATTGATGCAAATGATGCAATTTGCATCATTAGTGTAATGACCATATTATGCAAATTGAAGTATAATTTGGCTTGCTGCAGATAAAGTCCATTGAGTTAGATCTAGTAAATCAAGGTTTCACTATAATTCTAGTCTTAGTTTAATTTTACTAGAATTTCATTTTTTTAAAACTTATTTTTCTGTTGTTGACAGTAGATGTTTAAGTCATTGTTACTTATATTATTCATTTGTAAGCCATCCAGTGTGTTATTTATATGAGTAGGACAGAACACTCATAAATAAATTAACTAAAAATCTTTATTTGTTTGTAAACTAGCAAAAACTGTCCTGGTTCTATCTTCATGAAAGTTGAATGAAAGTTAACTAGATTGCGTGCTAATTAATGAATTAATTAAAATTTATTATAGCTGCCCAACATCAATGGATTCCAATATGTGTTATTTTTACTCCCTTACTAGAAATGATAGAGGACTAAGATGATGTGTGGTTCCCCTTGGATTTTTGGTTCAGATGATCTTCTGACTAAGATCGTCACATTAAAAAAAAGTAACTGAAGAAGAAAGAAGAGAGAAGAGAGAAGAAGTCATTACCGCTTATTATAGGACTAAGAACTGTTATCTGCTAATTGGTTTTTCTACCTAACTAGGGGGTTTTGAGAATCCTCTTTTTAGATATGCCATAATCCAAGAATTTCTCCTAAAACCAAGCAGCTTTGCAGGAGTAAAATTTATTTATTTATTATGTCATCCATTTGAGTGCCAAGCGACTGGGTGGGTTAAAACATGATAAAACAACAATATAAGAAGCATTAAAAACATTAAGCATTAAAATTTGAAATGTTAAAAATTAACCAAAAAAAAAAAACCTGAATAAAAAGGGACTGAAGCGTAAACTGAGTGGAGGGTGGATCTTCTCTTAATCACCTAATCAACTCCAGAATGAGACGGCCTCATCATGGTCCTAAGCTAATTGTACAGTTCTGGTCACCGCACCTCAAGAAGGATATAATGGAACTGGAAAAGGTGCAAAAAAGGGCAACAAGAATGATCAAGGAAATGGAGCGCCTCCCTTATGAAACCAGATTGCAACGCCTTGGTCTCTTCAGCCTTGAAAGACGGCGTTTAAGGGGTGACTTGATTGAAGTGTATAAAATCATGCATGGGATAGAAAAGGTGGATAGAGAAAAATTCTTTTCTCTGTCACACAATACCAGGACAAGGGGGCACTCCCTAAAGCTCATAGCTAAGAAAGTGAGGACAAATAAAGGGAAATATTTCTTCACCCAGAGGGTCGTTGATTTATGGAATTCACTTCCAGAAGGGGTCGTGACAGCTGTCAGCCTTGACAGCTTCAAGGTAGGGCTAGATAGATTCATGGAAGCCAAGTGTATCGGTGGTTATTAAAACGGATGTCCATGTGCCGCCTCTATGTTGGTTGAGGCAGGCAGGATTCCCTTGAGTACCATTTGTTGGGGGTCAAGGGAAAGGGAGGGTTTTGCCTTCTCTTTCTGCTCAAGATCCCCATGTACAATTGGTGGGCCACTGTGTGACACAGAATGCTGGACTCAATGGGCTTTGGCCTGATTCAGCATGGCTCTTCTTATGTTCTTATGTTCTTATGTCAGAAGTGTTTTCAGGCCCTTTTGGAAGGCCAAGAGGGAGAGAACAGATCTCACCTCAAAGAGCACAATGTTCCCGGAACTATGGCAGAGAAGACTCTTCTCTTGGACACAGTGGTGGGATTCAGCCGGTTTGCACCACTTCGGCAGAACCAGTAGCTAATTTTTTGTTGCCCAGGCCCAGAATGGACTTCCGGAAGCGGCATCCACACAGAGAACTGGTTGTTCACATATTTGAATCCCATCACTGCTTGGACCCCACCAGCCAGAATTCCTTGGCTGGCAGGGTCTTGCAGCATGGCCCCTTCTGCTGGACCAAGTGAGGCAGTCCAATCCCATTGAGGTGCGATGGTTCCTCAGGAAGTCTGGACCTATGCCAGGAATTCTATCTGTTTCCCCCCAAAATACAGACTTTACAATGCATTAGCTAATGTTTTATACACAGTCTGCCTTCATTGTGAAGAGAACAACTAAAACTTTTTCCTCTGAACAGTGAAGATATTCTGTGTTAAACATCTCAGCACAATGCAGAAGAAGCTGCAAGGAATGCAACTGCCATTATTCACACTTGTACTTTTCTTTTTTTTATAACATTTTTTATTATTAGATATATATTTGTACATGTAAACAAAGAAAAAATTCAAGTTAAATGCTATTCAACTTAATACAATCATTTTAAATTTGTAAACATTCTTCACTCCGTATATCAAGATTTAACTATAAGCCAGATACATTTTCTTTGATTGGTGTTTCTCTTGTATGTAGTCTATCCAATGTTTCCAGTCCAACATATATTTTTCATTTGAATGATCCTTCAAATATGCAGATATTTTAGCCATTTCTGCCAAATTTATAACTTTCAAAGTCCATATTTCAATAGATGGTAATTCTGGCTTCTTCCAATATTGTCCCACCAACAGTCTCGCTGCTGTGATCAAGTTCAAAATTAAGTTCGTCTCTATGGTGGTACAGTCTTTTATGATCCCTAGCAAAAACAACTGAGGTAGAAATTCAATACGCTTTTTCAAAATGGTTTGAAGTGTCCACCATATTTTTCTCCAGAAAGCTTTAATTTTTCTACATGTCCACCATACATGAAAATATGTAGCCTCCATACTATCACATCTCCAACATTTAGGTTGGATGTCAGGGTAGATATATGATAGTTTTTTCGGATCTAGATGCCACCTATAAAACATTTTATAAAAGTTCTCTTGATCATCGGAATGCAGGACCAAAGAGAGCAAAAGTAAATGTTGCCCTAGAAGCCCAGAGACCAACCAATCATTTACGCATATCCAAAGAGAATTCAACTGCTAACCTAAAACCGGGGCAGCTACTGTTATACAAACACACCATACAGCAAAAACACTAGCACTTTGCACAATGTATATGTCAGCATAGTACACAAAAGTTAGAGATTGAAAACTCATTATTATAGATTGATGTTACTTAGGGAAAAAAACTAGGAAAACAAACAAACTTAAAAATGATTACCTTTGCTGGTATGAACAGTTCTTTCCTTAACAGCCCACTTTGACTGGTTATTTATTCATGTATTTGATGCTAAAATATACATTTAGTGAGCTGCAGAAGGTATTTCAGTTCCTAAGTGCCACCATTACATGTTTAGGCACCAGACTAGGCAGGACTGTGAATAGAGCATAAGAAATCTTCAGGAATTTCTGATGCCCTGGCTTACCCTTCCATTCTCTAGCTTTTTTCAAATAGAAATAACTATTTTGCTTATTTACTTTAGTAAAAATAGCTCCAAAATAACTCTACCAGAATTGGGCTATGGCTGGCGGGACTGAAGGTAACTGTGATATACCTGCTGTGGCGTTTGTTCTACAGTTTCAGTTGCTCTCCTACCTTACTTTGGCAACTGGCATGTATTTATGTCAGTTGTACTGTCCTGGGATCACGCGATCACCATTGGCAACTTTTCCAGCTGGCTTCCAATAAGCAAAGTCAATGAGGGAAGCCAGAATCTGCATGATTCACAACAACTGTAGTGATTTGCTTAACACCTTTGGCAAAAAAAAGTCATAAAATGACACAAATGCCCCTTAACAACTGTCTTGCTTAGCAATAGAAGTTTTGGGCTCAGTTGTGTTGATTACCTGTATTATCAGGTTTAGTAATTATAGTCAAAGCAGGCTCTAAATGTCACAAAAGGGTTGGTACTGTAGGTTACCTCTCTTAGCAATACATGGAGGGAAACGACTTGGTGCCTGTCAATGCTTTACAACTCCAGCCACCATGGCAGTGATAAAAGACTGTGAGAGCTTCAGTCCAAAATGTCTGGAAGATACCAGATGGTGGCACATTGGGGAAAAGTCCAAGGCATTGCAGATGCCATGAGCACACACCGTTTTTCATCCAGTGCTTAGTTTCAACCAGAAAACAGAGAAGGCGAAGGGAGAAAAAAACTCCTTTGTATTTTGTCAAATTAGGAATTTTAAGTCTGCTGCCAAGCTATTTCTGCACCTTAATGTCGCACCGTGCAAAGTCAAGGGACAATGTTTGCCGAGTCAAGGTTGTGAGAAAGGGAGTAAAAGATGGAGCAATTTATTTATTCAACTTCTATAGCTGCCCATCTCAAACAAGTGACTCTAGGCAGTGAACAATCACAAAACAATTAAAAACACTTACAACACAGTACAAAAATAAATATATATGGCAGCCAAGAAAAAATGTCAGCATAGAAAACTTTGGGGTTCCAGTCCCAAAAGCCTGGTCATCAAGGCCTTGTGAAAAGGCAACTGGGTAGGGGGTCATCCTCAACTTGGAGGAGAGGACAGGGACACTGGTAGAGAAGGCACATCTCCTAGTGCCCACCAACTGACATTTCTTGACTGACAAGACCCAGCATATGATGGAAAGGCCCAAACAGGTCCCAATCCAGGATCCCTTTAATCTTGTAGAGCCTCCAGTATGTGGGTCCTTAATTTGCTATAAAGCATTATTTTATTTAGCACTTTTATGAATTATTTCCCATTTTAGTTTTCTGGTTGATCAAGCTAGCTGTGAGTCAAAATCCACCAGTGAAAGAAAATAAACTGAATTGTTGAAGCACAGAGACAGACTGCATGCCTCATTCCTGGGATTTGCTAACTACTTTTCCCCAAACTGACCTTTAAAAAAAAAAATAAAGAATACCTTCCATAGCTAATATCCCAACCCCAATTCTCACAAAGCAGCAGCAGCTGACCCTATACTGCCATTAGTATTCCACAAGCAGCATGCTCCCTTCCAGTTTCCACAGCCCCAACCCATCTCCTAGGCAACAGGAACAGAAATTTCATCCATGCAAAAGCTGCATGATAGGAACAGGAAATTAAGTCTTCAAGTTCCTGTATTCTGTTTCTAGCCATCATTGAGCCTCAACAAACCAATGGTTTTTTTCCCTTTGGGATAATTGTGTTATTCATCACATGCCTCAAAACATGTTATGAATCTGTTCAAGATGGTATAAAAGAAGGAAGTTACCAGGATTTTTAAAAGGTAAAGAACACCAAGAATTTTGAAAGGTAAAGTACACACATACAACAACCCATAAGCAGCTAACAACAAAATGCAAAGCAAATTAAAACCATACAAACGAAACAATATAAAGACCATAAAGGAAAAAAAATCAAATTATCTGCAAAACTTATACTTAAGTCTATCATAATATACCCAAATCTATATTACTAGAAGCAGACCTATTTCAAGATATTTTCCTATCCCCATTGAGTAGCAAAGTGCAAATTATTTAAATTCACCCAAGTTATAATGATTTCAATGAAATTCCCATAGTACCTTTCTCCCCAAAAGTAAAAAATACAATTATGGTTTTCAGTCATTTCATGATACAAAGATTAGCTGTCTGAAGCAGGCTCCTCACACACACTCTCTCCCCTGCTTGGACTGGTCCTAACAGAAGCTTAATTCCTGACACGAGTGGGAAAGCGCTGGTGCCCTCTGCCCTTTTCTGAAAAGCCAGTGAGAAAGCTGGAATTGGGCAGCAGCTGGGCCGGTCCTTTGAAGTGACCAGGGCTTAGTTTTCTGGGAAGAGTTTAAGCTTTGGACCTGTGCCCCTCCCAGTCGGTTAAGTTATCCTGGGAGGTGGTGTGCAGTTGGGTCCAAGTGGCAATAAACATTTTTTTGGGTGGGAGATGCTGCCTTCCTCAAAGAAAGCAGTGGTATGTCCCCTTTCCAAAAGGTTATCCTTGAACTCAACCATATTAGTTTGTCTAGTCCAGTGGTTCTCAACCTATGGGTCGCGACCCCATTTGGGGTCGAACGACCGTTTTGCGGGGGTCGCCGGACACCGCGGTCCGCCATTTTGTTTTATTTTGTTTTTTTTCGTCGCGCGTGCTGCGCATGCGCGGTTCGGGTGCCCCGCGCGCGCCGTGCATGCGCAGATCGGCCCGTCGCAGTCCGCCATTTTGTTTTTTGTTTTTTTTGTCGCGCGCGTGCCGCGCATGCACGGATTGGCCCGTCGCGCGTGCGGGGGGGGGGGTCGGGGTCGCGCCGCGCATGGGCGGCGCAAGTGGGGTCTCAACCTGAAAAAGGTTGAGAACCACTGGTCTAGTCTCAAACCTTTCCTTTTGGGGGAATGTTTTTCAGAGGGTGGTAAGCACTCAGTTTTAGAGGGCCTGGGTAAAGCAGATTACCTGGACTCTTTTTAGTCAACATTCAGGCCAAGTTACAGCACGGAAACAGTATTAGGCATGTCAGTGGAGGGCTTGGGATGGGGGTAGTACATCCATCCTATCCCTCTTGGATCTTTAGCTGACTTTCAATACTATCAACATGGTATTCTTCTGGACCAACTCTGGGGGTTCAAAGTGGGGGGGCACTGTTTTGCAGTGGTTCTCCTTTCTCAGTAATTGGTTCCAGCTGATTTTAGGGGACGGATTAGATCAAATACTATGTTGCTTTAGAGTTCACATTCCTTCTCTTTAATACCTACACAAGACCACTGGAGAGGTCATCTGGTGGCACGAGGTGTGGAATCATCAATATGCTATACACCCCCATCTTTGTCAGCCAACCAACACTGCATTTCTTGGTTCTGTGCTTTGGAGTTATAAGGGTTGGGGGGGGGGAATCCAGCTTCCACTCACTCAAGGTAGAATGGCTGGGGTTTTGGGCCTCTTGGATTTAGTGATACATCATCTTTTGCTCTTGCCTGGTTGGTGCACAACTTGGGGTCCTTCTGGAGTCATGGCTCCTGCTCAAGGAGTAGATGGCAGCTGTGGCTAAATGGGCCTTTACACAGATTCATCTTGTGTACCAATTGTGTGAGGTCTGACCTAGAGTCACTTATGTTCTGGTGACTTGCTGGTTAGATTACTGAAATTTGCTCTACATGGGGCTACCCTTAAAGACCTTCTGGAAATAACAATGATCCGGAAAGCAACGGCAAATAAAATTCTGGTCATGCCACAGTTCGCCATATTACTCCACTGCTACACTGGCTTCCAGTTTTTTTCTGGCTGTAATTTAAGGTGATGGTTATCACTGTTAAAGCTCTAAATGGCACTAGATCAGTTTACTTGTGGAACCCCAAAATCTGGCAGGCAGGCCCCCACTCTCCTGCATTCCAGAAGACCTTGAAGAGCTGATTTTTCCCACAAGCATTGTGGTAGGATAAAGTTGCAGCAAGATGGCATGTTGATATGTAGAAGAGTTGCCTTGTACATTTTTATTGTGGTTGTTTATTGCTGGTTTTATTGTTTTGTAAAGCTGTCCAAGAAATGCTGCTACATTTTTTTTCTTTCTTTCTTTCTTTCTTTCTTTCTTTCTTTCTTTCTTTCTTTCTTTCTTTCTTTCTTTCTTTCTTTCTTTCTTTCTTTCTTTCTTTCTTTCTTTCCTTCCTTCCTTCCTTCCTTCCTTCCTTCCTTCCTTCCTTCCTTCCCTTTGACTGTTTGATTCCTGATAACTGCCTGAACTAGTCCCTGCAGTTTTCTTGGCAAGATTTTTCAGAAGTGATTTCAGCCCTTATCTCTTACCTAGGGCTGAGAGAGTGTAAATGGTCCAAGATCTCCCACCCAGCTTTGTGCCAAAGGCAGGACTAGAACCCACGATCTCTCTGTTTCTAGCCTCTTGATCACTATACCAAACTGGCTCTGGTGTATAATAAATATCAAAAGGAAGAGTACTTCTACTGCAGTCCAAACCCCAAACCTTTGCCTTTTAGTTTCATTGTCTTCCAATTCTGTCTTCACTTTCTTAACAGTGATTAATAATTCCATGGGGAAAGTAATTAAGGTGAAGAAAATTTTGGATGCTTAAAAATTCAGTGAAAAGGAGAGCAGGAAAGAGTAACAAGAGATCTTACTGGCACAAGCCCAACACAAATAACTCATAATCTGGAGCTACAAAACCAAGTTCAAGAAGTATGGTTTTAAATCTGATGAAAAATGAACTTTTGATCCAGTTTTTTCCCATAATCTCAACTAAGGAAATTGACTGGCTGCACAAACTGATGGAATTAGCAGAGATGGCTAAATTGACTACTTTAACTAAAGAGTACAACTGACTTTGTTTCTACTTGAAAACTTCTGGATTTTGTGCTTGAGGAGAAAAAAACCAAAATTTTAACTTTGGGTTTTGCTGATTAGTTAGGTTTGTTGTTATAGAAATGGCTAGTATATATTTTTATGTAAAAGCAAAAAGTTGAGGCTGCATGTTATTACCTTATTTTTTTTCTTTTTATGACTCTGTAGTCTCTTTATTCAGGGTGGAGTCATGGCAACTGGATAGAGATAAGTTAGCCAGATGCCCTTACTGACCTGCAGCAAATATTTTTTCATTGTGCCCTAAGAGCCACTTTGCCATTGCCTAGGATTGAACTCTCAATCTTCTGAATGGCAGGCAAGTGTTTTCACCACTAGGCCACCATGCCACTCTGTTATTACCTTATTCTACTGTGCTAAACAAAATCAGAAGTCAATGTTTTTCTTTCTCCCCCCCTTTTTCCTGCACTTTTTCCTCTTCCCTTTTCCCTCCTTTATTTTCCTTTTCCTTTTATTTTTCTTTGTATTTTATATTTTAATAAACTAATAAAAATTTAAATACAAAATCTCAACTGAGGAAATATGGTAGCTCAGATATGAAAAAAACAACACCCATAAGAAAGTAAATGTGAAAGGAAGCTTCAAATTGCAGAGATTATTTTGGACTGTGCAGACTGCATTCTCAAACCAACTTCATGTTTTATCTCCTGCTGAAATGTTCAACAATATGAGAAGAGCTATGACTTGGCTTCCATTACAGCAGTCTCTCCTACTTGCAATTCATTCTTTTGTAAGAGTGAAGAGACAAAAGAAATTAACAGCAATTATTCATTTCAAAGTGGAAAATGAGAGACAAGGGGGAACATGATTAATTTGATCCTTGTGGAATTAGAAAGATGTGATGATAGAAGCCTGTCTGCTCCAAGAATCATGAGCATGCTATAAGGTTTATTTCATCCTTGTGTGAATACAAGGGAGTCCTTGACCATTATGAGAGAAAAGAGGCAGAAAGTGCTTAGGAAAATAATGTGTAAGCAAGTACAGAGCAGCTAGTGTCTGGAACAAGGAGGTACTCAATGGAAACAAAGCACATACCAAGCTTCATGTTCCACTGTGGGTTCTCTAACAGAAAAATATAGGATTCTAAATTGCCTCAAGGCCTTTTTTAATACCCCAGTATTTCACAGACATCAAGGAAATCAGGTGTTTTGGGATTTCTCTAGAATCAATGTAGCACAAAATAAGTTTCACCAGTTCTCGGCTAAAAGAGTGGCATATGAGTTGGAAACAAGCCCAAAGCATTAATGGTGAAGCATTTATAACCTTCTCACATCCACCACTGCAATGCAAGATGTTTACATGCAATTAGATCTTAGTGTGGCCTCAGGGCCTGAGGCATTGCAGCTACTCTGTATTTCTATTATTAATTAATGATGCAATTCCACTTGTGGGAGTCAGGTTTGAGAAGTTTAACACAGCATTCAATCCACTTCCCAGGAGATAAGAAGTTTGAAGCAATGGCTGGCTACACCAATGCCCACTATCCACAATTCACCTCCTAATTTTTGAGCAATGGCACTTCAAAGTCAGATTTATGTATAAACACCAGCACTATTCTATTTGGTCCAAAAATAATGGTCTATCTTATCTAAGGTCTTTTGGACAATAGCCAGCACCAGAAATCTGTGAAGACTAGCAAGATAGGAACAGTTATAAATGTAGTATTTTGCATTATACCTAAATTGCTATATACAGAGACCATACTCATGTTCACTCCATTAGCACTTTGTCTAATCTTCTAATATATTTAGTTTTAAATAGCTGCCAGCTCAACTGACTTTTAATGAGCATCAATTTGCTTCAGGTTAGTAGAAAAGCCATTGTTTACACATACCGGTACTTTATTGGATTTCAAGCCTCCCGATGTGTACTAAGGAATCCTTTGTACATCTGCAATGGAATTTTAACCAGCCCAATCATATTTAGGGTACACAATAGCTCAGTGGTTAAGATGCTAGGCTTGTTAGCTGGAAAGCTGCCAGCCTGGGTTCGAGACCCCCAAGTGTCACACAATAGGCTGAGCTCCTGTCTGCCTAGATCCTGTCAACCTAGCAGTTTGAGAGCATGCAAATTTGAATAGATGAATAGATACCACTTCAGTGGGGAGGAAACAGTACTCTGTGATGTCATGCTGGACACATGACCACGGAAACATCTTTGGACAGCACCAAATCATGGCTTCGAACTCACAGAGAGGAGCACTGCCTCATTTAGTCAACAACAACTAATGGAGTAGAATCCCCAGGGACTCCCTTCCTTTCCTTTTCCAAGCATTCCTACTTGAAAAATCCAAGGATATCACTCAAATTTTAACATGTCAGATATGGTAGGTTAATCTTGGCATGCTGAAAAAGACTGTTCGTGCAGGTATTAGTCTTGACGCTAGTTATTGCTCTAGTCTCTTTGTCAATTACTGATCATACTGGAAGGTGTTGATGCTATCTTTTCCATTTCTAAATGGTTTAGGGCCTCACTATTTATTAGATTCATTTTCTGGTTTATGAAAATGTACATTCTAAATGTACAAAGTCTTGGTATTTCACTTCTGAAGATGTCCCTTATTTCTGAGGCCCATTTACACAACTCAGGAAAGCTATTGTGTCTCTTGTGTCACCTTATACTATTGGACTTCTTCTACCTCCAAGAATTTCACTGCCATTCTCTCTGCTTGCCAAGCTTTTAATTTTCAGCTAATTTGAGTAATACTTGAAATATATTTAAATAAGAACATAAGAACATAAGAAGAGCCATGCTGAATCAGGCCAAAGCCTATCGAGTCCAGCATTCTGTATCACACAGTGGCCCACCAATTGTACATGGGGATCTTGAGCAGAAAGAGAAGGCAAAACCCTCCCTTTCCCTTGACCCCCAACAAATGGTACTCAAGGGAATCCTGCCTGCCTCAACCAACGTAGAGGCGGCACATGGACATCCGTTTTAATAACCACCGATACACTTGGCATCCATGAATCTATCTAACCCTGCCTTGAAGCTATCAAGGCTGACAGCTGTCACGACCTCTTCTGGAAGTGAATTCCATAAACCGACGACCCTCTGGGTGAAGAAATATTTCCCTTTATTTGTCCTCACTTTCTTAGCTATGAGCTTTAGGGAGTGCCCCCTTGTCCTAGTATTGTGTGATAGAGAAAAGAATTTTTCTCTATCCACCTTTTCTCTATTTGGGGTTTTGTATTCTGTATTTTTAAATAGTCCCTTTAAATGGTTTTTTTAATCTAGCACTTTGAATATTTTACTAGAAAAGCAAAAAGATATAAAGTTAGCATATCTTGTTTGGAAAGCAAACAATATTCCAGAAAGGAAAACTTTTCTCAAAAAAAAAAAAGTTTTATGAACCATACTCATGTACTCCCTTGTTATATAAAAGCATTTTCATTTCATGCACCATTTGTCTCTTGAGTCTTCAAACCTGCTACCTTTTCATATATCCTATTATATAGCTAAAGACTTAAATATGACATGGGCTCCATTTTGCTAGCAATCGCCTTAAGATTATTGTCTCCAACTGTATAGCAGTTGCTACAACTCACACCAAATATAAAACCCTGGGTTAGGCACTGAGGAAATTTAAAAGAAAAGAAACATAAAGCAATCTTCAAGCATAACCTTTTTATTTCATGCAGCTTTTAAAAACCAGAATTCAAGTATTTCCATCTCTACTTCTGTGGCAAGCCGACAATCAGCAAGCCTGGCCATGCTCAGAGGCTCTCTTAAATCCTCGTATCTTTTAAGGGGATTAAAGAAAAAAAATGGGACCAGTGCCACCAATATGAGAGACAGAAACAACTCTGTTTTCCTTCCAGGCTGGAAGAAGATGAAAAGCAACCCATAATAGATATCACTGCTTCACCGGAAGACAAGGAAGACTTTGTGGCCAACCACTTGGTGCACACAAAACCAATTAAAAATTGCCCATTTGGTCATGACTACTGATTCTGAAACATAGATTGTTCTTTGATTGCTGAATAGATAGCAGGTTGTACTGAATTGGCTGGTTCTGGTTCTGCTTTGAGATTATAAGTGTGTGCTCTGGTTCATTAAAAAGCACACAGCTTATTTGGATGGCGGCTCAAAACAATTTTAGAAGACAATTGTGATTTCAAGACTGGCCACAAACTGACTAAATACAAGGGACCTGGATTTCAAAGACACGGGCTAACGTTTAGTCATGAATTGACTGGATGGCTCATGGCAAGTTATGTTTGATTTCAGGTATAACACAGGCGAGAGATAACAGAAGCATCCTTCACAGGGATGTTGCAAATAAGGCTTCTCAATAATCTATAGAAATAAAACCACAAAAGTCAGTAATATCATTGACATACTTCCTGAAAAGGTTTAAGCTTCTGACTAAGCTGGAATACTGTGCACCAAAGCAGCAGCATCTCTTAGAGCAATAGCACTTAGAGTTATATACCGCTTCACAGTGCTTTACAGCCCTCTCTAAGTAGTTTACAGAGTCAGCATATTTCCCCCAGCTATCTGCGTCTTCATTTTACTGACCTTGGAAGGATGGAAGGCTGAGTCAACTTTGAGCCTGTCAGGATCAAACTCCTGGCAGTAGACAGAGTCAGTCTGCAATACTGCATTCTAACCACTGCACCATCACAGCTTATGAAAGATACTGTTCCTTTTTCAAGCCACCATACACTGCAGCTTAACATTTGAGAATGCCCAGCAGTTCTTCCCTTATCTGAAGTCCATACATGCTGTACGCAGTCATGGCTGAGAGCAATTTCTCCATTAAACTGAACCAAATTCTCTGATAAAAGCCATGACACCTGTTCCTGTGTTCAAGCAATTTAAATAAGTTTATGTACACTTTTTAGTTTTGCATAATTTATTGTCTTTCTAAGATTTGCCTTTTCAAAGAGATTAGACAGCATTGCTACTGCTACAGAGTTTCTTATGATTAAGGCATACAGGATATTAGGATAAGGAACTGGATACAGCATCCCATATGAAGTGAAGTCATCCTATCCCACTTACACCCTAGCAAGTCTGATCCTTCTCCCCTCCTTCAGAGATTACTCCACGCAATGCCCATAGCAGCTTTCAATCTTTTATCCATGCCTAGGCATATTCCCTCCCGCCTTTTTGACAGGTACCAGCTGCTTCTTTTTTTAAAATCAATCTAGGGGAGACAGTGTCTTGAGGATGTACC
The DNA here is from genome assembly GCA_034064705.1 of Bothrops alternatus. Taxonomy (NCBI): domain Eukaryota; kingdom Metazoa; phylum Chordata; class Lepidosauria; order Squamata; family Viperidae; genus Bothrops; species Bothrops alternatus. The sequence goes on from JARGCV010000248.1 coordinate 18,434,528, forward strand.
CCAGAGGGTTATTGTCTTTTTTTTCTTTGTCTTAAAAAAAAAAGTCACAAGTTTTGCAGAATGTACAAAAACATAAAATACTTCCTCCACCAGCTCCCCTCCAGTGTTACACTTTGCTGTTCTGATAACCAAATGAGGAGATGAATAAGATTCTTCCCAGTGAACAAGTACAATTCAAAAGTCAGTATTGTAGGGAGGTTGCGAGGGAAGTACATGACTTCTCTTTAGAGCCATCCAGATACAACGATAAGGCTGTCCCTCCTCACCGCCCCCCCCCATCTTCCCAAAATGCAGAGCTGTAACAAGAAGCAAGAAATCAGGACATCTCGTAAAGCATTCTACAGTTTTTTGCCATACAAAATCAGAACAGTGCATATGCTGTTTAAATTAAAATCTCATTAGGAAAGCTGGAAGCAATGCCTAGTCAAATGCTGATCTAAAAAAGGGGAAAAAAACATTACTCCTTTCTTTTTTGCTACCCAGTGAAAATATTACTTCTTATCCAAGGCACATAAAAAGGGAACAATCAATACTTTGTTTTAATATGTTGCATTTAAAAAAAAACATGTAGATTTTGTTCTCTGTAGCAGTAGACAAAACTAGAATGTTTCATCTTTTCCGTTTCTTTCAATCACTATATTAAGTGTGCATTTTCAGAATAAAACCTCTTAGACACGGTCAGGTGTAAAGAATCAGATGATGTAAAGTATTAGATCAATTCCTGATTCCTTAAAGCGAGCCCCTCTCCTTTGAAATTGTCAAAACTGAGAGTTTGGTTTTTCAACTTGCAGAATATAAAACATAAGCTTCCCTTCACTGGAGCTCCATGACTAATGTGACTACATGGATTTTTTTTTAAAAAAAGAACAATACAGAAGTCATAACTTGCCTCTGTATTCTTCAGGGATTTGGGGCTTATGTAGCTCATAAGTATTCTAATCAGCATCGAAAGAAATTTTCAGTCCTTGGAGATAAGCCAAGTCAGGAAACAAACCACAAGGAATACTCAAATTCTACTTTGTTGCTGTAGTAGGGTATGAAAAAAAAAGTATTCCGAGTGCTTCTATCCCCTTTTATATGAAAGAGAATCAAGGTGGGGTTGTTTTGCATTTCTTTCCAACCTACTCTTCTTTTGTGGGGGAGCTAATTGGCTGTTTATCTAATTATTCTGGGCATTTCTTCTTCAAATATAGCTCTGTCGTTCTCTGTAAGATAAGAAACTTGCTATCGCTGAAGGCACCTGACATTTTGCTTCTGTGGAGCAGAGGCAGCAATTGTCTTGCATACTAGTCTGGCTTGGATTTATGCAGACACCAGTCCTGTTTTCCCTGCGGGGCACTTTTCCTTAGGATATGCTTCTCAATTAGCAATGAAGCAGACAGAGCATGCATTCTGAAGAAGCAGATTTGCTGTCAACCCCCATTCCTGCAGTATTTTCTGCTCAGCTACTGCTCAAAATGTTAGTTATAGCTCTATGCCCCAAAGACAAGCTAACAGCCCTAGATCATGTTGCTCTCCTCAGGAATAGGAAACTATCCAGGATAAAATCATTCTGAACTTTATTGGACTTTACAATATCCAATTCCCCAAAAGCTATAATTAGAGCTGTTTGCTTGCTGTGCATTTACATGCACACAGTTTCACCCAGGGTAAGTTTTTGTGCAATAGAAGTATTTTTTTTTCTTCAAGTTAATTTCCACTTCGGGTGATTTCAAGGACAAATCCATGTATTCTATTTAACAGCAATATGGAAGGAGTGAGCCATTTCCTTCTCTTACAAAGGCTTTTGTTTTTTTTTTTTCAAACTATTCTATGGACCTAGTTCTTCCTAAAGGTTTTTCATCTAGACGAGATGGGTGGCACATAAAATAAAATAATAAAATAAAATAAATCCAAGAATTACCCAAGTGATTCTTTTGGCTTCTCAAAATTAGCCAAGGTTTACTAGGATGCATATCTAGCAAATCTTTATAATAAATCAAGCTCCCATCCATGTACCGTATTTCGTGTCACATTTTATTTCTGGGCAAGGAACAATACAGATACATACAGACCAAAATCTATAGCAATGCACTTAACCCTCACTCTCATCAGTGCTTCTTGATCTTTATTGAAAACCAAACCTGAGATGACCTGATCAGGTGTTTTCTAGGTGACTCATGCAAGAAGAACTGGCCTTTAGCATGAGTCACCTAGAAGATACCAGCCATCCCAGATATGGTTATTAATAAATACTCAGTATTACTGAAAATTACTCAGTTGCAAATTGCACAATTTAATTGATGTACATAATTCAAATCTGCTTGACTCAGAACTGGGATTCTAAAAGCATGAGACAAAACAAATCAAGTACATATACTTCAGATGTTACATCAAATCCTTTGATTTCAAATTTATATATGGCAAATCTCGGAAGTCACAAATAAATTCAGATTTTCTCTAGATAAGAAATTACTAGCCATTCAACACAAAGGCCATACATATGCCAAGTTGCTGTTAAATCTTCATGCCATTTTAAAAAACCATAACTATTAATCCAGCCCATTTCCAAACCCTAACAATAACATCAGTTAATTGCAAAAGGCAGCTTTCCTTGCAACAGCTTACATCCTGTGATGATCTTTTTAACACCATCAAACAACATCTTCCTATTCTGGGTCCTTGGATAAAAATGCCAAACTAGTCTAAATATCTGGCTGGCTGTGCAACCAACCATAATAATTAATAGTAATTATTAATTAAATAAAACTCCTAGTGACTCTGGCAATTTACAATTGTTAAAAGCTTTCTAATAATCTTTGGGTCCACCTTCTCTTTCCAATTGTACACCCATCCTTGGCCACTTTTTCCCCTTAAAATCTTGGTTATTCTTATCCCAATGATAGAATAAATAAAACATCATAGGTATGGGTGCTTCATTTCTTTCAGGACATAGAATCTGCTGCACAGCCTGGACTTCTGCACAAAAATTGCCCACACCTGCCTATACCATCTGCTTTTTGTCTTAGTCCATTCTAATCTAACCATGGCTAGCCAGCTATTTGTAATCACATTATTCAGTTAAAGCATCATCACCCTTCAAGCACTTTTAATTATCACATCAGCTTTCAGTGAACATCAAAATTTAATTCTTTATACACACTCAGCAGTTTGCTGTGGGTAGTGCTTGGCAACAATAATCTATCAGACCAAGACTGGATTTTCCCAGAGCTTACAGGAATGAAGAATTCATATTGACAGGTTACAGCAACCATCTTGGGCTGCTTCTCTTCCCAGCATCTAACAACATCTGCAGTTAGGGATTTATATATTGCCTCAACATTGAACTTGATCTATAGTAAAGGTAGTCCTTGACTTACAACCATTCATTTAGTGACCATTCAAAGTTACAGTGGCATTGAAAAAGGTGATAAAGGTGATAAAAATTCAGGTGTTTGGCAGCCAGCATGTATATATGGTGGGTTACAGCATCCTGGAGTCATGTGATCCCCATTTGTAACCTTCCCAGCTGGCTTCTAACAAACAGAGTCAGTGGGAGAAGCTGGGTTCCTTTAAGGACCATGTGATTCACTTAACTTACAACCACTGCAAAAAGGTTGTAAAAGTGGGCACAACTCACTTAACAACCATTTTGTTTAGTAACAGAAACTCTGATCCCAATTGTGGCCATAAATCGAGACTACCTGTATTACCCATTGACTATGTCTTTCTGGTATTTATTTGGGATAGAACAGTCTCTGTGTAAGAAATAAATTAATATGGAGCAGACATTAACAAGCACAAAATGTTTACATCTTCCTCCCAAGGCCATCTGCATCATTCAGGAGACAGTATTTTTCAAAGAAGAACTGTAATTTGAGCACTTCAGATTTAACCATTACAATTAATTCTGGTCTTATTCACAAAGAATCGGATTAACCCAGATATTTTTTTCTCTCCCGCCAGATGTATTTATTTATTTTATTTATTTATTGGATTTCTATGCCGCCCTATTCCAGGAATTCAGGGCGGCTCACAACATAGATAGAAATCTAACATTAAAATACATTATAAAAACCCCTTAATTAAAAAAACCAATCATCCAAAACAGACATGCAAACAAACATACACTGGCTGGGGCAAGGTGTTAACTGCCCCAGGCCTGTCGGCAAAGATGTGTCTTCAGTAATTTGCGAAAGGCGGAGAGGGTGGGGACAATACGGATCTCCGGGGGGAGTTGATTCCAGAGGGCCGGGGCCGCAACAGAGAAGGCTCTTCCCCTAGGCCCCGCCAGGCGACACTGTCTGGCTGACGGGACCTGGAGAAGGCCGACTCTGTGGGCCCTAACCGGTCGCTGGGTTTCATGGGGCAGCAGACGGTCCCGTAAGTAACCTGGTCCGATGCCATGTAGGGCTTTATAGGTCATAACCAACACTTTGAATTGCGTTCGGAAACCAATTGGCAGCCAATGCAGCTCGCGGAGTGATGTTGAAATGTGGGCATTTCTAGGTAGGCCCAATACTGCTCGCGCGGCTGCATTCTGCATTACCTGAAGACTCCAAACGTTTTTCAAAGGTAGCCCCATGTAGAGAGCATTGCAGTAGTCGAACTGTCCCCTCCAACTCTACGATTCTATGATTCTATGTATGCAATAACCATGTTAGAGCAGGGGGACAGAGGGAAATAAGAGGTATAGATAAGTAGAAGTGTAAATAGGCTGCCATATTCTCAAAGGTTATCTGCCAAACTGCACTAATAGAGGGCAACAGACAAAAAAAAAAAAAGAGGGGAAAAATACTAATCTGAAAGAACAGGAGGCCAAGTCATTCTACAGGCTGGCAGGACACTAATGACAGCCTGTCCTTTACCAGGCAGAATAGCTATTAAAGCTAGTGAACTGGTGATGTTAAAGTAGGTCACAAAAGATGTTTAAACAATGTCCTTTAGCAGTAAGAGTTAAGGATTATCAATGATGGGCAGGGATATCAAGGCCATTTCTGTTTCAAAGAGCTAATGTACCAAGAACTTTGACAACTAAGCTTCTAAATGGGTAGAAGGGAAAACTTGCTTTGCCCTGTTGTCTTACCCACTAATAGGCTGGAGAAATTCCACCAAGCAATAAGAAGGAATAGAGTTAATTGCATAAAGTTTTGCAATTAAGACACAGCGACAGTGAGGTTTAAGTAAAGCCAAGGCAGTAGCACTGATCACATTAAGTCAGCGTGCAATATGGAATAAAAAATTATCCCAGCTTCTGACAGGAGACAAGGTCATAACCTAAAATTGCACCATTTAGTTACATTTTCAGAATGGCCTGATAGAAAAGAAAACCTATTAACAGACCATGCTTCAGATTTCCAAGGCTGCAGCATGTATATATTTCCTGGCATGCTATTCTTACAGTGGTATTCATATTTTATACCAACAAATCTGTACCACTAGCAGCCCAACATTGGGTTGGAAAATTTCTACAGGTAATTTAGTTTTTGCTCAACATATTCCCAGTCAACCACTACACAGTGTTGACATTTCCATGAGTATCACGCTTAGTTTGGAAAACCTACTTACATCTCATGTCTTTCTTGCAATTTGGTAGTTCTGTTTTTAAAAAAAATGTTTTTGTGCAAAGGTTCCATTTCATCCCATGCACTTCCTTCCATTTTTCTCTCTCAGTTATGGATCTCTGTGCTTTCTATGAACTGGGATAAGGTCCGTTCCTTGCTATGTAGCATGTTCTAGCACAGTATTTCTCAACCTTGACAATTTTAAGGCATGTGGACTTTAACTCCCAGAATTCCACAGCCAACGTTGCTGGCTGTGGAATTCTGGGAGTTGAAGTCCACATGCCTTAAAATTGTCAAGGTTGAGAAACACTGTAATCTAGCAGGTGGGATTTCTTTATCAGATCTTTGGGATTGTCTGAGATCTGGGATCAGTTCTATCAGCATTCTGAATCTGATGTTATTTCAGATTCTTGACTCATTTTCAGTAACCCCTTCTGATTGTTCGATGTCATTTTCATTACTATATCTCTTTTATTATGTGATGCTTCTCTTTGAAAGCTTCTTGGGTAAATCCAGGTGCTACTGGTAAAAATGTATGCTATTATCGAAATATTGCAGCTCATCTGGAATCATCTTTTTTTCTTCTTCAGTAAAATAGCAATACCACGGGTGTCAAACTCGCTACTTCACGTGACGTGTCGCAACATATCGTGACTTTTTTCACATTGTCAGAGCTGGGGTGGGCACAGCTTCTGCATGATGCACCCGGCCCACAGGCCAGCAGTTTGACACCCCTGACTTAGACATATATACTGCCCCATAGTGCTTTACAACTGTCTCTAAGTGGTTCAGAGAGTCAAGATATTTTCCCCAATAATCTGGGTCCTCATTTTACTGACCTCAGAAGGTTGGAAGGGTGAGTCAACCCTGAGCCGGTGAGAATCAAACTCTTGGAGTGAGCAGTGAGTTAGCCTGCAGTGCTGCATTCTTGGTTCTTATTTGACGGATCAGCACCATTCCTAATTCGGTTCTATATTTTAATTTATTCCAGGTCTTCTTTAGGAATATTTGCATAAGCATTGCATTCCAACACCTTTAGGTGTGTGTCAGAACCAGCTTACTTCATTCCATAACTCATATGCTGTCTTATCTGCACCTTTTGTTGGTAAATGGTCTTGCAAAAGTTCACTAGATAAAACTATTTTTCACAGAAATCATCTGATAACCTTGCAAAAAGCCTCATGCTTAGCAGGCTTTGGTTCTTTTTTCCCCATCAATTCTGTTAAACCCTTTTCCCCTAATAATTTCAGATTTACAAATTTTCTGAATATTAACATACTATTGCAATTCCTGATCATGTCTCTCTTAACTTGTCCCAGATTTCATACCCTGAAGCATAGTTTTGAATCAACTTACAGTTTATTGAGTTCAGCCCTAGAATTATTTCAGTCATTAGTAATCTATTCTTTTTTATCCAAACTCTGCTCGCTCGGTTTTTCTCTGGACTCTGCATCTCCAAGGCCTTCAGAAAGGTCCAGTCTTTTCAAATAGTGCTTTCATCTTCATGTTACAGTTGCTGCATTATTTTTCTTAACCATGAGATCCTCCAATCCCAAGGTCACCACCATTTTCAGAAATTTTATGCTAGCTTTTAGGGCATGAAAAAAATGCTCCTAATTGAGAATAAGCTTTGATGAATAATCACAAATTGTGGCTTCTGAATGCTTGGCTAAGGACCTGGAACTAAACTGGGATGTTTTGTGACTGGGATGCTTTGGGTGGTCAGATTTTAATTCTGGTTCGCTGCTGTATCCATAGCTTTTTTGCTGGAAAACTTCTGTTTGCACACAGCCCACTTTCAATCAATTCCCACACCCAGGTTAGTACAAGCATGCAGGTCACTCAGTTTACCTAGCAACAGTTATAGCTTAATGGTTTTTCCCCCCTGCTGTTTAAACTTTTTTATTTTTCCCAACTCTCCCCTATACATATACCGCAATATTTATCATGTGTTAACATACATTCTTATCTATCAGATACTCTTAATAAAATAAAATAAATACATACACATATATTTTGGTGTTGGTCACCCATTTCCCCTTTTACTGTATCCACACTCCTACTCTTTCTTCTCTACCTTTTTTCTCCCTTTCTTCTCTTTCTTCTCTACTTCCCTCTTCTTCCTCTCCTCTCCTCTTTCCTTCACCACTCCCCTCCCATTTCTCCCCACTTCTCCTCCTCCTCCAACCTTCGTACTTCCTTCCCCCCTCCTTTACTCTCTTCTCTCTCTCCTCTCCTTTCTTCCCTCTCATCCCTCATCAGATACAATTCAGGGGTAATGTCCGAGCAACTCCTCTCTCTAAATTTCCCTATCTATATTATACAAATATAATATTTGCCATATTAAGCATATTGGGGTATATTAGCACCTCCATAGTTGAGAGCCAATTTGGAATCTTCAAATAATGCTTTCTCTTTATTTTCTCCCAGACCACAAATAAAGAATTCCTTATATGGTATCTCTGGAAATAGCTATGTATTCTGTTTTTCCCCATACCATATGAAAGCATCCCATCCCAACTGCAAGTCATGTCCCTCTAATGTCAATAATCTTGTATTCCTCAGTAAGATCCATTCTCTCATCCATGATAATGCTGCAGCCTGATAGTACAAATCCCAATTAGGTAGACCAAACCCACCTCTGAGTCTTGTATCTTGTAACATTTTTAGATTAATCCTTGCCTTTTTTTCCCCTGCCAAATTTACTTCAAGATTATTTTATTAAGCCCCTCAAAATATTTCTTATCTAATCTTATTGGTGTTGTTGAAAACAAAAACAATAATCGTGGTAATATATTCATTTTGATTATCGCAATCCTTCTCATTAATGATAGTTGTACATTTTTCCATTTATCCAAATCTACTTCAATTTGTCTTTTCAATTTGTGATAATTATCCTCTTTAATTGTTGTACATCTTGCTGTCAGGTGGATCCCTAGATATTTTACCTTCTTTACAATCTGTGTATCTAATTTTCCCATCAATTCTTTTTTTTTTGTTTTTCAGTAATATTTTTCAGTAATATTTTAGTTTTATCTTTATTAATCTTCAACCCCACTACCTCACCATATTTTTCTATTTGTTCTATTAATACAGGTCCTGTCTCTAATGGTTCTTCCAAGATAAATACTAAATCATCTGCGAATGCTTGTAGCTTATATTCTTCCCTCTTAATTTTCATCCCTTTTATGTCATTATTTTGTCTTATACTTCTGTTTAATACTTCTAATGTCAAGACAAATAGTGGAGATAGAGGACATTCCTGTCTTGTTCCCTTCGTAATATTAGTCATAGCTTAATGTTATTAAATATCAGCAAACATCAAAAACAGTTAACTGGAAAAATGGGAGAGAGATATGAATAAAAGGCAACAATTAACATCAGGGGTGTCAAACTGCCGGCCCGCGGGGTGGACATGTCACAAGGAATGGCAGCAATGGGGGGAAAGTTCCGATATGTCACACGACGTCACATGACGTCGCAAGTTTGACATGTCTGATTTACATTATTTGTGTATCTGTAGCTTTATACCAAAAAGTACTTTCAGAACCACTGGAAACAATACTGTAGTAATTTGCATGGATAGTGCCAAGCAGTGTTAGTTATTCTAGCCTTAGTCCTTTAATATCTTTATCTTTATCTATGTCTGTCTGTCTGCCTGTCTGTCTGTCTGCCTGCCTGCCTGCCTGCCTGCCTGTCTGTCTGTCTGTCTGTCTGTCTGTCTGTCTGTCTGTCTCTCTCTCTCTCTCTCTCTCTCTCTCTCTCTCTCTCTCTCTCTCTCATTAAAACTCTTTGTTGTCATTACCATTAACTGGGTGAAATGATGCATCATAGAGCAATAATTTTAAAGAAGATACTCAAATCAGCTAACATACAGAAAGCATCAAAAATCTGGGAATCATAACTCCCAAGGGATTTAAATTTGGGGAAATTGTAGCTACTTCAACTGCTGCTGTCGTTGAGCTGCTGCTGCAGTCACATCATGATCATCTTGAACTTTCTGTGACAGTTTCCCAGCTGGTCTCACAATCCCTTACTCCCTCCCTCACCCAGCAGCAAGGAATTCACTCTTCATAATTCAATTATTATCTTCAAGAAGCAACAATTTTAAGGTGCCTGAAGAAAGATCTGGATATTTTAATTATTTTACATGTATCTATATCCCATTTTTGTTCAGGAACTTAAGGCACATACTTTTAGTGCTCATCGTCCTATTTTTTTTTACAATCCTGTCAGATAGGCTGAAAGAATTGCTCTGGTGTCACTCAAATACATTAGCCAGTATTCCTTAGCTCTTGCCCATACTGTTTCATTTTTCAACCACTTCCTAATCTAAAATTGAGTATAGACTGGCCCCCTTCTCTAGTTGCTGGAGATCAGATAGATCAGTCCTGCCTTAGCCCTCAGGAAGTCACTGATCCTATTTTTAAACTGTCCCTGACAACTTCCTACACTTCACTAAAGAAGTGGGCAGGGATTCTAAGTGCTTCTGCAGTGAGAGCTACAATATGAAATAGTGTGGTAAAAAAATATGAAAATAAAAATATCAGCAGCGTGCTTATGTCATGTTTAAAGAGAGGGGGGATATCATGGTCCAGACATGACACCAAATGTCAGTATGTGGCTAGGAGGAAAGAGATGAAAAAACAGAGGATGAAAAAACAGAGGATGAAACAAAATCATAAGGGAAAATACAGAATGAGGAGAAGAGGAAAGATGGAGGAGGAAGCAGAAGATCGACTTGACAATAAGTGGCAAATTTCTGCAAGAGTTCCTCAACCCGACAATATCCACCTTCAGTAAGCAACCTCATGGATCCTGAAGATAGTGTAGAATTGAGAATGAATATACTCCACAGTGATGGAATTCAGCATGAAATTGTAGGTAGGTAAGTAGGTAGGTAGGTAGGTAGGTAGGAAGGAAGGAAGGAAGGAAGGAAGGAAGTAATATTAGTTTCTCATAAGAAAACTCAATGAGGAAACTGGCAAGAAGTGAGAAATCACTCTGTTCCCACTGCTTTTTTGCCCATTCGTGGTCATTCTGTTTCTCTATTTAGATAAGGAAGTATCTCTGAAACAATAATGCAATGCTACAGTAAATAATGACAGCAAAATAGAAATGGAAAGGAGGGCACCACACAATATCTTCTCTATTCTGCATCATGAAAGACAGAATTTGTTGGACAAAGATGATATATCTAATAACTGAACATTCATACATTTCTAAGATACCCATAAAAATATTTTTAGAATATTTACATATTTACATTAGAGTCAGTTTGATGTAGCAAATAAGGCACAAGATCAGGAGATGGTGAGTTCTAGTTCTGCCTTAGGCACAAAACCAGCTGGGTGGCCTTGGACCAGAGACTCTTTCCCAGTGCTAGGAAGCAGGTAAGGGCAAACCACTTCTGAAAAACCTTGCTAAAAAAAACTACAGGGACTTGTCCAGACAGTCACCACATATCAAAGGCACATAAACAAACAAACAAATAAAATCAGAGGCCACAGTTATGTTCTCATTCCAAAAATTGAGCTATCCTCCTTCCTGTCCCTCTCCCACCAACAAATGCACAGTTCTTGAGGACTGGAAACTGGCTGTTCTTCTATCAAACATCACATTAAATATCTTTTGTCATGCAAGTCTGTCAAAAATGGCAATAAATTCTGTTCCTTTCTAGCAAAAAGGGAAGAAGAGACTGGTTCCCCAGAAAGACTCTCTAATTATCTTTAACTAAAGAGAGCAAATAATAAGTCTAACTTGAAAAATATCACAGTTTGAAAAGTATTACAGTTGGGAAGCCGCAATTAGCTGCAAAAATTTGGACCCATTTACCAAGCAGATGCTCCCCAGGTGCCCTCTCTCTTTGTAGGAAAGAGATTCCAAGGATTGCTGTGACAAAGGTCTTGCATTTAAAAAACACAATGCCCTGTGAATGATTTTAAATTCATCAAGCCCGAACAAATGAAGAGAAAAGGGGTAGAATTTTTAAAAACCCTCAGGTCTGGATTTTAATTAGCAATGCTTTGTATAGTGGAATTGCAACCTTTGCTGGAAAAGCTTTACAGAAGAGGTGGGAAAAAAACCCCCCATCTCTTAATTAACTCCATCATTACCAACCTTGGCAAGAATTTGGGGGTGCAGAATATCCAAGAGAAAAATCTAACCCAACTCAACCTGCTGTCTTCCAGAACTATTGTACTTTAAGTCCCATACATTTCATTGGTGTAGCCAGTGGCTACGTTGCATGAAGATTATTCATGCATTCATCATATTTATATAGCTGCCCATCCCATGAAAATCCAACACATCTGGAACGCAATGCATAAAAATTAATTTTGGCTCAAATTCATTGTTCCAATTTTACATGAGATTCATTCCACCGAGGCTGACACAATTTCCCTGGCATGTAGTTAGAAATGAGCCTCAGATCCTTATATGCTAACTTTGGCACTGAGATCCTAGCCTTTCTAAACCACATTTTCTTATTACATTTAAAATCAGTTGGATTCTACCTCAAGACTGCTACAGCAAGACCTGGATTAACTTCCAAGAACTGGCATGCAATAAAAGACAGGAGCTGAATGGAAAAGGTGTTGGCCCAATGACTATGATCAAAACCTCTGGCAACTGGGAATAGCTGGAGTAGAAAAACATAATCCAAGAGACATTTCTGTTTATCTGACTCAACCCTAAAGATAAGATTGTTTTGTTTGCAAAGCACACATAGAATTCAAATGTATCATTACTCATATAAATTTCTTGATTGTTTATGAGTGCCGTCTTTGCTTGTCCTACATGTTTAGGGGCTCTGCCTTTCTGCACTGTGCTTGGGAGTTCTTGCAACAAGGCTGTCAATGCACCATCATGCACTGTTCAACCAGCTGTTTGTAGAATATGATGCTGTTTTGGACTGAGAGAGTATACAGTAATTGGCTCAAGGTGACCCAGCTACCTTCTGTACTCAAGGAAAGAACCTGGATCTCCCTACCCCTACTCCAATATTGCAAACTACATCACTACATTAAACTGGCTCTCACAATTATTCCTTATTAATGTGTGCATTAAAATAGGTAAAGACTTTATCTATTTAATTTCCTTCTTTAAATGTCATTATATGATTAAGAAATAAAATATTTCATGTTAACATAATTATCAGAACCTCATACTGGTACAATTGATAATACATATTTATGAGCCTCCTCATCATAAGAGTGTACAAATAAAGCAGCTGTCTGAACCCCAGTGATGTCTATAGGACAAGTGTCATGTTCCTAAAATATCTTATTCTGCTTTTTTAATTTGCATTGTGTCAGAACCAATGGCATTGATCTGTAATGTCTTTTACCCCTTCATCCCCCAAACCATTCAGCCTTTCCTCAAACAACTGCAGCTCCTTGAAATGTCCTTCCTAGATCTAGAGCTGCAGAATATAAGCATCTTAACTAATAAATAATGGAACAGCAATAATACAAGTGAAGCTAACATGGAAAAATTAGTGTCATAGTAAATGTAGCTCAGAAAATGAGATCTAGTGTCTGATCAGCCGTGCTTGGGGTCAAACATGGATAGGAAGAGCAAGATGGAAAAGATGGGTTTTTGTGAGCAAATACTGTACATTTAGTGTCAGATATTTCTCATTTCTGCAGAAGACAGGGTTATGCCTGATATCTGCTTATAAAACAGAGCTGCAAAGTGCTTCTTATTCATAATTTAACATTGTACTTTTTTTCTTTTTTAAGAGCTTTAAACTATCATAAATGGAATTTGGAAAACTGAATGTTGAAGAAAATCAGATACCTGAAAGCCAACACATAATGGAAGCACTCACAAAAGGAGCATGGGTGAATCTATTAGGATTCGTCCACATTTTGATTCATTCAGTAAGTAAAGACTGGATTTATTTGCTTCTCTGCAAGGAAGGAATCTAAGAAGAAGCTTAAAGTTTTTTTCCTTAGAAGTCGTCTTTACTATATATTTAGGCCTAGCTACCATTTGACTCTTCCTACCGGTATTTCTGAACTTCACCCCTGCATACCCTTTATGTAAAACCTGTTTTTTTCTCAATTTTAAAATCAAATCTATTAGTTGATAATTAATTTGGCTTGCCAATTGCCTTTGAATATTCTGATGCCTGGCAGCATGTGAATATAGCAATCAAAGGGGAAAAAAACTTAAATAATTCCACTCAGTCTCCAGCATTGTGAACCCCACTATGTAACTAGCTCAAATACAACAGAAACCAAAAGGATTACTCCTGATAAAAGTGATACCCATTGGAAATATTGAGATTTCCCATCTACTGCTTATCCTTTTTTTTTTTTTTTACAAAAAATACAAACTCTTTAATTTTCAATAGGTTGGTCGAAATAAGATTTAGGGTTATACTTAGTGGGTCTCTGTCTCTACCAGGAGAATTTATTCTTACTTCTCTCACTTCGGCAGAAAACCTAATCTGTTGTTGAAGATTAAGGGTTAGGATCAGACCAATTTTGGAAGAAGGGAGAGCTACTTTGCAGCCACAAGCCTGCTATTCCAGCTTCCACTTAGAGCAGACACACTAAAACAGTGAGACAGACAAATCACTTCTGGCATAGTTTCCCTGATTTCAAGGATTCTCATTTTAAGCATGACTGAATTTGCATCCAACCTGTAAGATTTTCAATCATTGCAACAGTCATCTTGGTAAAAAGGAATTAGGGATCAAATAATCAGAAGTGTACTATGTTGCTAAAATGAACAATAAAAACAGGAATGGCAAAAATGTTGCCCTTCCCTCTTGAGAGTGGCACAATTCCTTCTAATGCTGTCAATAACTCTTTTTAAAATATTGGGATCCCCCACCCCAAGAGCTTTGCCTTGGGACTAAAAGAACTGCCCTTACAACCCTGCAGTTCCTTCATATGTTTTGTTTCCCAAGTCAATTACAAGACTAATAATGTATAAGTGTCAATAAAAGTGATGATTTTACAGTGGCTCTCTAATTACACCAGCAAACAATTGCAGAAAGATTCCGAAGAAGTAACTAAGATGAGAGTCCTTAAGGAAAAATACGTACTATCTTCAAATCCAATTTAGATATGTATTTAAATTAGGTGGAAATCATCCCACCCCACCCCCAAATAGGTTTCCACCATTTTTTCTGGTTGTGTTTCTGTGTTGTTTGCTGTATACTCTAGTTTTTATTACAACCTTTTCCTTTGATTGGATTTTTGTAGTTTTGTATCCCCGTGGAGTGTTTCTAGCAGCGTCAATTTGCTTTTTTCTGAAACCCCCTGCTAGCAATGTTTTCCATTTTTATTACTCTAAATTCAATTCTGTTCAATAGATGATTACATACAGTCAAATAACACAATGTGTCATATTCCATAATGAACATACAAAAACTACTAGGCAGTTTAGTATGAAATATATGCCAATTGTCTGTTTTTCTTCTTAAGCATTCCTATGTTGCCCTATGTTGACATTAAGAAGCAACGGAGCCTTGAAGTTACATGGGGTCCATGACTGAAAGCAAATATGTGTGTCCCAGAATAATGTTGCAGGAACCAATCTGGGTCAGTTACTGGGACCACATTCTGGTGAGAGAGAAGTTTCCTGAGAATGGGCTCTCTAGCATAAGTCCGAAAGCTCGGAAGACTAAACCTCTGATCCCGGTGACCAACCCAGATTGGATCTTACATAGGTTCCTCAAAGGTGGTTCACCAGATATTATTGAGCTACAGTTCCTATAATCCACAGTCAGCATGGATTGGATGATAGGGGTTACATAGTTTAAAACAGCGGTCCTCAACCTTTCCAGCTTTGCGGACCAGCAGGGGGGGAGGAGATGGTTCTATGCGAGCGGCAGGGTGCGTACACCTGCCACTTGTGCAAATGAAGCTGCACACATGCACGCTTGCCTGCTGCCCATGCAAGTAGAACTCTGTGTGCATGTGTTCACCTGCTGCTTGCATGGCCCGGATCTGAATGGGCTGCAACCCGGTACTGGGCCATGGCCTTGGGGTTGGTGACTCCGAGTTTTAAGGATGGGAGAAACTGAATTAAGGACATCTTTATTTTTTTTCAAAAAGGATTTTAACAAGCCAAATAGAAAACCCGTGACATCTACAGAATGGGGTGCAGCAAGGGAAATGAAGCGTTGTCTTACCTGAACGTTCTTTCTCTGCATGGGGGGATGGAGAATCCACCAATGGGTTAACACTGTCCTCTGCCCAATGGGAGACTAGGTCCGAACTTTAGCTCCGCCTCCGGCTTCCTTCTTCCCCAGTTTTTGCCAGGCGAAGCACTCCATCAGGTCGGACCGTGTAGCTCCTTCTCAATGACCTGTAAGAGAACTCCTGCCTAGACCGGTTAGAGGAGGGTGTGGATTCTCCATCCCCCCATGCAGAGAAAGAACGTTCAGGTAAGACAACGCTTCTTCTCCTGCATGGGTGGATTCCGAATCCACCAATGGGACGTACCCAAGCCCTCATAAGTCCCTTCGGGTGGGGGTCTAGGATGTCTCTTACTAGTCCTGAACTATCTGCTGCAAAGACCTCCTTCCAAATGAAGCCCCTGCTGCAGCAAATTGGTCTATCTTGTAATTTCTTATGAACGAGGACGGAGAAGCCCATGTGGCTGCTCTACAAATCTCCTCTAGTGATGCCTGGGTGCGCCAGGCAGCCGATGTGGACGCACTCCTTGTGGAATGCGCCGTGATGTTGTCTGGTACTGGCTGATCCAGCGCCTCATAGGCCTTGGCTATGCATGTCCTAATCCATCTACTAATGGTCGAGGTTGATACCTTCAGTCCCTTAGATGTTGGGTGATATGACACAAAGAGGGCCTCTGACCTTCTGTAGGCCTCTGTTCTGGTGACATAATGGCGCAGAGCCCTGCGCACGTCCAGTGTGTGCCATCGTCTTTCCAGACGATGAGTGGGATTCGGACAGAAATCCGGTAGTACTAGGTCCTGGGACCTGTGAAACCATGTGTTGACCTTCGGCACAAAGGATGGGTCCAGGCGTAGGATTACCCTGCCTTCTGCGAAGGTGATCAGATCCGGTCGGACCGAGAGGGCCCCCAACTCCGATACCCTTCTTGCCGATGTGATGGCCACCAAAAAGGCCACCTTCAGCGTCAGGAAACGGAGTGGGCAAGTCCCCAGTGGTTCAATAGGACCTTCGGTTAATGCCTGTAGAACCCTGTGTAGGTCCCAGGATGGAAAACGGTGAACTACAGGGGGTCGCCTAGTGGCTGCCCCCTTTAGGAATGCGCTCACCGCTGGATGTTGTGACAGAGGTCCCCGGTCCTCGCAGACGAGGACCGTCTGTAATGCCGCAACCTGCCTGCGGATGGTGTTGAACGCTAGTCCCCTGACCATGCCGTCCCAAAGATACTCTAGGATGGTAGGGATGTTGGCGGTCAGGGGGTTTATGTCCTGTCTGCTGCACCAGGAAGAAAAATTCCTCCATGTTGCATCATAGATCCTGTTTGTAGAAGGACGTCGGGCGTCCTGTATGACCGAGATGACGTGTTGGGAGAAAGCCTGCCTACTCAGACCCTCCCGCTCAAGTGCCAGGCGGCTAGTTGTAGCCACTGCGGGTCTGGGTGCAAGAGTTTCCCCTGGCTCAGGGACACCTGGTTCGGCGGCAGTTTCCATACAGGCGAAAGCGATAGGTCTACCAGGTCCGCAAACCACGGACGCCTCGGCCAGTATGGCGCAACCAGTACCACCTCCGCCTGCTCCAGGATGAGCTTGCGAACCGTTGCTTGGATCAGGGGCGGAGGAGGGAAGGCGTACAGTAGCCCCTGGGGCCACCTGCATCTTAGTGCGTCCGTCCCCTCCGCTTCCCTGGTCTGGAACCTGGAGAAGAAGCGGTGGGTTTGAGTGTTCTCTGGTGTTGCGAAGAGGTCTAGGCACGGCCGGCCGAACCTGTTCGAGATCGCCTCGAACAGCTCCGGTGCCAGCCTCCACTCCGCATGGTCTATGGTGACCCTGCTGAGGGAGTCTGCCTGGTGGTTTGCCTCCCCCGAGATGTGTTCTGCCTTTATTGATGCCAGGTGTCGCTCTGCCCACAGGCCCAGCGCCCTGGCCTCCTGCATGAGAGCCACTGACCTGGTCCCGCCCTGCTTGTTTACGTGCGCCTTTGCTGTTACGTTGTCCGTCAGGACTAGCACGTGCTTCCCTGCCAACAGGGGTACAAACTGAAGTAGGGCCAGGTGGATGGCTCTCAGTTCGAGCCAATTGATTCTGTGCTTTAGATCCCCTGGACTCCACCTTCCCTGGGCCATCTGATCCCCTGAGTGAGCCCCCCAGCCGAACAGGCTTGCATCGGTTGTGACGGTTACCCTGTTGGGTTCCCTGAGTGGGGTGCCCCTGTTCAGGGCCCCCGACCTCCACCACCTCAGGGAGGCTAGGACTTGTGGAGGCACTCTGATTTTCCTGGGTGAAGCGCTCTGATTCTGTCTTTGGAAGGGGAGCAGTAGCCACTGCAGACCTCTGGAGTGCAGTCTGGCCCACGGGACAATTCCCAGGCATGATATCATCTTTCCCAGGAGCTGGGAGAGCTGCACCACTGTGGCCACTTTCCTCTGCATTACCAGAAACGCTAGTTTCTGTAAGCTCTCCCGGCGCTCCTGGGAGAGGTACACCATGCCCTGGTCCGAATCTATGATCGCTCCCAGATGCTGGAGCCTCCTTGAGGGTGTGAGCTGACTCTTCTTGTGATTGATCGAGAAGCCGTGCCTCTGGAGTACGGCTATGGTGGTCTGGATGTCCCTTAGGGCTGCCTGGTGGGACGCTGAGAGTATCAGGATATCGTCCAGGTAGCACTGGACCCGCACCGGTCTCATGCGCAGGTGCGCTCCCAATGCCGCCAGCACCTTTGTGAACACTCTGGGCGCTGAAGACAGCCCGAACGGGAGTGCCCTGTATTGGTAGTGTCGCCCCTTGTGGCAGAACCTCAGGTACCTTCTGTACCCCGGTCTTATTGGGATATGAAGATAGGCCTCTGTGAGGTCTATTGAGGACAGCAGGTCCCCTTTCCGGATGCTGGCCAGTATGGATCTGAGGGACTGCATCTTGAACTTCCTGTATACTACATAGCGATTTAACCGCTTGAGGTCCAGGATTGCTCTCCAGTCCCCTGATGTCTTTGGCACCAGGAAGAGGATGGAGTAGAAACCTTGCCCCTCCTGTCCTGGAGGAACCGGCTCTATGGCCCTTATCTCCTCCAGGTGTCCAATGGCCTGAACTATGAGGCCCGCCTTGGTCCTGTTGCGTGATAGTGGGCAACTTATGAAGTGATCTGGTGGTGTGGAGTAGAATTCTATTGCTAGGCCCTGGGTCACTGTTTCCCTGACCCAGGCATCCGTCGTGGTCGCCTGCCATGCCTCGCTGAACCGTGCCAGGCGACCCCCGATGGGGCTGTTCCAGGAGTCACTTGGAACGTCTGTAGGGTCGTCCTCCCCCCCCTTTAAAAGGGCGTTTGGACGGTTGGTCCCTGCCCGCGGCTGGACGGTCCTGACCGCGCTCCTGCCTGTATGAGAAGGTGCGCGGATTTCTGGGCCCTTCCCAGGACCGTCCCCCTTGAAAGGGCTGCCTCCATTCTCCGGCCCCATTCTGACGGGGAGCCTGCCTACGGAACTCCTGGGTTCCCTTGTCCGTTCTTTTGGAAGGGTGAGCTAGCACTTTCCTTTTGTTTTTGTCTTCTATCAGGTAAGGATCCAGGATTGCCCCGAAGAGCTTTGATCCTGCATACTTAGCTGTGGCGAGTCGCCATTTTGACTTAAGGTCCGCCTTCCAGTTCTTGAGCCATACCAACCTCCTAGCTGCCACTGTCCCTGCAATGGATCTAGCTGAGTATCTGGACGCGGCCAGTGCGGAATCTGCCATGAATTCCGTTGCCCTCCGCAGTTTGGTTAGTGTTTGTCTTACACGTACCTGCTCAGGTGGGACACTTGCCTGGATCTCCCGCAGCCACCTGATCGCAGCTCTGGCGACTAATGAGTTCGTAGATGCGGCTCTGATGGCCCAGGCAGATGAATGGTGAGCCCTGCGGAGGGAAAGTTCTACCTTCCTATCCTCCGCCTTCATGGATTCTGCTAGGTCTCCTGGGATGGCTGAGGAAGGAAGAAGAGAGCTTAGTGGAGCGTCCACCTGTGGCACCTCTATTAAAGTTGCTAATGGACTGCAAACATTATACATTTTCTTTTCCACGCCATTAGGCGTTGGGATGGTGCCTAGATTAGACCACTGGGTCCTTACCGTTGACCTGAACACCTTAGTGCATGGTACCTGGATCACCTCTGACACCGGTGCGTGAAGCAAGGGATCCTTTGCGTCCTCCTCCTCTGAGGACGGCGGTCTGGCCTCCTTGGTCTTAGCTGGCAGTTCTAGAACAGAGCATGTCTTAATCATGAGGGAATAAAACAGATTATGGTCAAATAAACCTGACACTGGGGCCGCCTGTGGCTCTGCATCCTCATTTTCTGACAACGGGGCATCCTCATCGTCCCAGTCCTCCTGCTCCTCGTCTGCCACCTGTGGAGAGTTCTCAGACTCATCAGAATCCTGAAACAATATCTTTTCCCCACGGGAAGGTGGTGTGCGTGTTTTGTGAGCTCTCTTGGGAGGGGAACTCCTCCTAGAGGCCCTGAGGTGCACTAATGTTTCCTCTAAGAGGGAATGAAGTCGTGAAGGCCACTTACCAGATCTCCTTCTTTTCCTACCTCTGTGCTCAGGATCCTCCTGGCTTGTGGAAGGCTCTGAATGCTCTGGTGAAGATGGCACCGAAATGGGGGACACCTCCCTTTCTGTCTCCCCCCTGGGGGACCACTCCTGTTCAACCGCCTCTGCAGGCTCGAAGGAGGTTGGTGTCTCCCCGAGGGACAAGGCCGGACTTTCCATCCCGCTGTCCCTCAGTCTCTGCGCCTTGGCAAATTCCCTCTCCAAGGCTTGGTGTCTCCTTGCGGCCTGGCGCTCGTCCGCCCTTGATGGCTCAGACAGATGCTTTGTTTTGGCCTTCTTCTTGCCCCCCCCCGCTTCCTCCGTTCTGCGTCTAGTCGGCGACGGAGGGGGCGCTGAGCCCTGGGCCGGTGTTCCTTCTGCCATTGCCATGTGCCAAGAAGCACCCTTTCCGGGTATCTAGTAGGCACAGACCGATGTCGGCAGCGCTACAGGGAATGCCCCTAACGTGCCTGGTCAAAGAGCTCCTGCGGTCACGAGGAAACCTAGCCAGGGAGTTTTGTCCCTATGCCCGTCCAGACCGCCTTGACTCCGCTGGGGAATCTGCTAGGAGCCAAAAACACCGAGAACACACACACACACGCCTCCAACTGGACCCCCCTGGGTGCTCGGTCTCAGTTTCCTTGGTCTGGCAGCCGGAGCTAGGCCTCCGCCTCACCGGCAGTCCCTTCCCTTCCCCCTGGCCCCGCAGGCAACTCGACCGGGTGAAGAAGGGAGATTCGCGCCAGAAACAAAGACTTTCACGCCAGAGGTTAAAGGCTTTCGCGCCAGAAAGCGAGGGCCCAATCAGAGGTCTGAGGCGCTCTGATACGCCCCCTTTCCAAAATGGCGCTTCGCGCCAGTAGGCGAGACCGCCCCTTTTTAAAAATGGCCGCCGCGCCGAATTTTCGTTCGGAGCTCTGTGCTCCCGGCCACGCGGTGCCTTAAGGGAAGCTGGCCTCGGCCTGCCCCTCCGGTACCGACGGTCCCGGCCTCTGTCCGCCTCCCGGCTGACTGGCTGGACTCCTCCCCGCGCCCCCTTGCCCCACTTGCGGTTTTTGGGCGACGATCAGCGTCGATCTCCTCGAAGCTTCCCTCGACGCCTGGTCCCTCGGAGCTTCCTGGGGCGCTGCGAATCGAATAGCGGAGTCCAGGGAAATTTCCCCCTTTCCCTCCGCTGTTCCCAGGCCCTAGGCCCGGGCGGGCTCGCAGCCGCGCTCCCAAAGCGTGGGGGGGAAGGATCGACCGAAGGTCCCGAGGAAAAATGCCAGAAAAAAATCTCTAAGGTCAAAAAAACAAATCAAACTAAAGTTCGAACTAAACCTAACTCAAAAAAACAACCAACAAAAACCTTTCTACCAGTCCTAACCGAAAAGAAAGGTACTCTTTTCGCGGAGCTACGCAAAGAGCTGTTCCTTGGGCTTAGACTAGGTAAAAACTGGGGAAGAAGGAAGCCGGAGGCGGAGCTAAAGTTCGGACCTAGTCTCCCATTGGGCAGAGGACAGTGTTAACCCATTGGTGGATTCGGAATCCACCCATGCAGGAGAACAGAGTGACTCAAGTAGTATGGCAGCATCCAGATACAAGGCCCACCCTTGCAGCAATATTGCTTTGGTCCTTCTTGCAGGAAACACCCAAGAATGCTGCAGAATGGAATTTACAGCCTTGCAAAGCTGGCTGAGGAATTCTGGGAGTTGAAGTCCACAAGTCTTAAAGTTGCCAAGGTTGAGGACCTCTGGTATACACCATATCTTTTCCTTGTTCTATTCTCTGCCATCATATTGCTTCTAGGCCACTTTGGAGATTCTCTTCCTCCCCCCCTTTAAACTAGGCTTGAAGGAACAACTGAAACAATATTTTTCTGAAAAGTTGATTTTTAGAAGAAGCAGAAAAGATCTGACAAGAGAGCCACTTCCAGATCACCCAAAAGAGGATACAAATCAGCATATGCTACATCATATGCATTGATATAAAATTAGGAAAGAATTGCTATAATTTAATTAGAAAAAATATCTGAATCAAATTCTTTTCCCCAGGGTTTCGTGGGGAGAGCCAAGATTAATATATTTATATTTATACAAAGCTGGTAGTGATGTTAGAATGATAGCTTTGGCCAAAGTCATATTTAGTACCAAAAAAATCAAAAGAAACACCAAGTAATTAGTGTCAGCAGTGAGAAGACAAGACCCCTTTTGTCCCTACTCTAAATCTTGCAGAACCAGGGCAAGGAAGCATCCTTCGGAAGTAAGTCATCTTCTCTAGGAAGGGCATGTTTGAATGCAATGTCTGCAATATATTAATCTAGATGAGTCTTGTTTCTTTAGGAAAGAACCTGCCCTTAGGCAGAAATTTTTCAGATTGTTATCTCTTGTGGCGAGACAGGCAGCAAATAAATTTAATCAACAAAATAAAATAAATAAAAGATTATTTGCAAGTAATAAAATCAGGAAACAAAGTTTTTTTTCCCCTGCTGGGAGAAGAAATAGTTAATTTTTGCAAAGTTGCATTGAATATTCTTGCAGAAGAACAGAAGCATTTTACATAGATTCGTACAGTTGCCTGGGCAATTTCTCATACTAATGATCGCATCAGACTCAATCTAATCAGACTGGAAGAAAAGGGGGCAATCCAGTCACTCTGAGAAGGGGAACATTACTGGTGTTATTTGAAACAATAAATGGCCAAGAGAATAGCCAAAAGCCAGAAGCCCAGCTGACAACTATAAAAAAGGCAAGTTGCATATTGGCTCTTATTTTGCCCTGAACAGTGTCAGTTCATGACTCTGAAGAAGGGAATGGAAAGTGCTACCGGTAATCCTTCCAAAATCCACAGAAGATGGATGCCAGAGAGAATCAGATGTTACAGTTGTGGAATTGGCAAACTTCATCATTTAGGATCCAGAAAGAGATTTCTTTGAAAAGCTAGCTATGAACAAATGTAAAAGTTGCAGTACATACGGGTCTCGATTCCCTGGAAAAGCTACAATTACCAATATGGTCTTCTAAGCTCCTTTAGAAATTGCATGCACAGTGAAGCTGTTCTAGCATGGGATGTCCACATGACTTACAAGATGTCAGTATTCTTCTATGCGTAATAGGCCTCCACCCCAAGATGTCAGCCCTAAGAGGCAGCCCTACATGACCTGCATGTAGCCGTTCTTAAAGGATATACCTTTATTCGGTTAGTGAAGCCAATATTTGTGGGGCGGGTAGCCGCCAGAATTGTGCAAAAAGGAGAAGGTGTGTTGTGATACTGTTCTCCAAATATGCATATGCAAGTGATACACTGTAATGTAAAATTCCATTTCCAATTTAGTTTTTTCAGCTATTCCTAAAATTGCTAGACACAACATAAGGTGGATTTTTCTTTCTTTTAACAACACATGAACATAAAGAAAAACGTTCTGTAATTGCAGATCCTCTCCATAAACCAAAATTATTTCTATTCTGCAACCCTTATACCAGACCTGGAAAATCTTTGATTTCCCAGATGTTGCCAAAATTGACTTCCAAACATTTCTTTCCATGGGCCACACTAGCCACAGTAGCTGAGACTGATAAATCAGGAAGATCTAGAGGGCAGTAGATTTCCTATTTCTGTTTGATACAATTAATCTTTCTCAAAAAACTGTAGTTGTAATCATCTGGAGTGCTGACTTCATTTAATGATTTATGTCTTTTTGCTCACCAAATGAAAAAACAAAACAGTGAAACTGCAAGAAAGCCAGATGCAGCTATATTCTGGTCTATGAACAGGTGACAGAAAGACACACACACACAGAGGGAGGGAGGGAGAGAGAGAGGGGGGAAATGAAGTTATAAATGGAACACATAAGCAACCAAATCTGATGTGGTTGGAACCATTCATGTTACTTACCATGAAACACTTGTGGAATTTTTTATTTTTTTTTGCAATGTAGCTTCTGCACTAGATTTCAAAAGTCCAGCAACAAAAGTTAGTTTTCTTTACCCATCTAGTAGTAATCTGGAATTTTTTCAGACCATGTGCATTAGTTTCTTTCTTCCAGACCAGTGGTTCTCAACCTTCCTAATGCCGCGACCCTTTAATACAGTTCCTCATGTTGTGGTGACCCCCAATCATAAAATTATTTTCGTTGCTACTTCATAACTGTAATTTTGCTACTGTTATGAATCATAATATAAATATCTGATATGCAGGATGTATTTTCATTGTTACTAATTGAACATAATTAAAACATTATATGTAATTATATATTGTGAAATATTTATTTCTTTTTTTAAAAAAATTTTTATTGGTTTTTTAATTTTTAACAAAAGAAAAATACTCAAATCAGATCATAATATTAAAGTAAACAATAAACATAATCAGAACATAAATACATATTTCAAAATCATCCATAAACATAACATATGTACTTATTTCAATACATCTACTAGTAATAACTCAACTGAGAATAATCATAAACCATATTTTCCAAACAATTAACATTGCTGCTCGGTACCCCCACCACCACACCCCCCTAACCCTAACCTTCCCCCCTCACTTACCATCTAACTACCTACTCTCCTCCCTCCTTCTCTATCTCCCTCCTTCTACTCCACCCAACTATCCCTTCTCTTCCCCCTTCTTATCAACTTTCTACTTACATCAGCCTTCACTCCTCCTTCCTCTTTCCATCAGATGTGGTGCCCAGAGGCCACCCGAACAACCCCTTAATAACAATAATTACACATTCTTGCATCAACCCTAATCACAGTTGAAAAAACATAGTATATAAAATTATGAACCCTCCCTAGCCCCCCCCCTGACTTCCCAGAGTGAGTACAGGGTAAAACAAAAAAAAACCCCACTACTTCAAACAAAATTATTATATAATCCTAACAAGAATTTTAAACTATATACTAAATACAATCTCTATCTAACATTTATTCAACCTTATCAGTTCTAATATATATCTAATCCCTCAATCATTCCATCTAATGTCAAACCTTACATCATTTCAATCCACTAAACAAAACAAACATATCATCTTGTTAAGAATATTAATATTCATTTACATATCTAGACCATCAATCTAAGAATCAGTCCATCACTTCAATTCATATAGAATCACCCAAACAATCAAGTTTAGTATATATCTTTCAATAATCCATCTCTTTTAACATTCTAGACAGTCATTTCAAACCATTAAACATCAAATAAATAAATCATCTTTTTGAAAAAAAAATAAACAAATAATATCAGTAAACCCCTCAGTTAAAAAAAATATATATTCTTAGTCAATTTAGTATATCCTCCATTAAACATCCTCTCTTACATCTTACTCATAAATTCAGCCCATAATCTTAGATTGGCCTTAATTCCTTACACTTAATTTTAAATTTCACTTCTTCAATCGACTTCTGGGCTTTCTCATATGTCAAATAAACCTAAATAACAAATACAATCTATTTAATCCATTTCTAACTTAGAGTCCTTCAACCTTATCAAATCCCATAATGCATATCTATCCCATCAATCAGTCAATCTAATGTCAAACCTAGATCATTTCAAAACAAGTACATTCTTCTTCAATTTAATTATATCTTCCATTAATCATCTTCTTTTACGTCTTACTCATAATCTTAATATTATATCTTCCGTTAGTCATCTTCTCTTATATCTTACTCATGATCTTAGTCCTTGAGTCAGTCCATAGTTTTAAATTACCCATAATTCCTTATGTAAAATTTTAAGTTTCACTCCTTCAATCGTACTCTGGGTTTTTTCTTTTGCCAGGTAGATCTCCATAACGAAGCCTCCCCTCCAAATAATAAGTCTCTCTTTTTTACTTGCAATATCATTTGAGTCCATATAAACCATCTTAACCTTTGCATTAGTCCTCTATTTCTCTTAACCATAGACTTTCGTTGAAGTAACATTTCAGATCTCTGTCTTTGCTTTTCCTGGTCCTCAGTACCATAAATAAATTGCTTCTTAAACTGGATCACTTTCTCTTTTTTCTCAATTAAATCTTCTTCTTGCTGCTTGTCTGAGAGGAATAACCATCCCCTCCTGTCTTGGAACAAATCCTCTTCCTCCACTCCGTAAATAAACTGTTTATCAAGCAAGATCCATTCCCAATTATTCTCTTTATTCTCAATACTGTCTTCTTCTTGTTTGGATTGTTGTATAAAATGTTCAACAGACGGTTGCAAATCAATTTCATTTGGAAAAAAGAGTTTTAATATTTCTGCATTAGTCTCTTTCAATATTGCAATCGTTTCTTCTTTAAATTTATCAATGCGGTCCAAAATAGGTTTGACATTAAAACGTAAATTCCAATCCATTTTAAATTTTAAAACAATCGCTCTGACTTTAATCCAATTTTTACAGCCATCTCTCTAGCTTCGATTACGAGAACAAAGAAGGAAAAAAAATGGAGAATTCACTTTCACTTTCAAACACTTTCCTTTAGCAGTGAAAGTAGTAAAAGTAGTGAAAGCTATACGCCATTTTGAATGCATTATGTTGAATGTAGCAGTTAGAAATATATAGCCAGAAAAACAATAAAAAATACTTGCAATCCAATAAGAACTCCTGTATTCACTCAGTCTGCAAGCAGTCTCTCTTGTGTTCTATTTTTAAAAAGCAGAAGCGGTCGCGGCGTCTTTTTCTGTCCGATGACAGAAGCGTCTCTGGGCAGGAGCGTCTTCAGGAGCTATGGGGAGCTCTCACTCTTTATCCCTGAAAACTTCAGGGATTTCAGAGGAGCTCAACCCTTGTTGCTCCCAATGCTCTACACCTCTTCTTCGCCCGAAGAGGGGATTTTTCACCGCAAAAAACAGCTGGTGTTCGCTGTTTTTTGCGGCTTTACATACCCAGAGAACGGAGCCTCAGAGAGGAGACTATAGCGGCGCCGGCGGAGCCACCAGAAGTCCGTGAAATATTTATTTCTAATTACAAATAAATGAAATTTTATCTTGAAGCATGGTATAGCATGGGTAACAGTCTTAATATAACAACAATAAACTACATTGCTACATTTTGCGATAGTATGCATAAAAAGCCAACGTCAGTGCGAAGGTTGAGATTGCTTCTTTTTCACCAGATCAGAAATTCTCGGGGCAGTCTTTGCAAGAGCACAACGAAAATGGCATGAATGAGAAGTATACAAATCCATATACTAAGTCAGAATATCAGCAAATAGCCAGAGCCTGCAAAGATGAAGTGAGGAAAGCTAAGGCTCAAAATGAACTAAGGCTTGGGACCAAAGTCAAAAATAACAAAAAAAAACCTTCTTTCAACATGTAAAAAACAAGAAAAAAGTGAAGGAAATAATTGGTCCATTAGTGCAGGGCTTTTCAACCTTTTCACCAATTGTACCACTTTTAGAATATGACAACATTCAAGTACCACCAGTCACCTAGCGAGGTGTCAAAAACATGATGACCAGGACTTCCGGTTTCCGGTCGTGCTGTACGGAACCGTCCCTAAGGAGCTCCGATACGGCGATCGGCTTTTCAGCGGTTTTCCAGCCGCCTGAAGCGTCGGAGGCAGGGAGAGAGACCCACAGAGGGCAGCGGAATCCCCAGCGATCCGGAAAAGGTAAAAACTGAAGCAAAACCGCCAGAGGGGACGCAAACAGAAGACAGAGAGGCCAGCTGCGGCCGGCCCGAAGACACGAGGGCTGGAACAATAGAGGCGAGGAGAGAAGATTAAAAGCGGCAAAGAAGTAGACGGCGGGGGAAGACTCAGGAAAGGAGTACCCTGGACGTCAGAGGGGCTGGTGAGTGATACCCCTCGCGCTGCGCCCCAGACCCACCAGAACGGGAGCCCCAGGGGTACTGAAGAGGGCAGAATTTACCAGGGAGGAAGGAGGGAGTAAGAGGAAGACTGGAATGCAACCTGGGACGCTGTAAAGGGAAGGCTGAAGGGATCTGGAACCACAAGCTGGCAGAAGACAGCAGAAAGTGGTCTGGGAAAGAAAGCAAAGAAAGAGGGGCAAGAAGGAGCCAGAAAAGTGAAAAGAGAAGAGACAGGCTGGCAGATGAGAGTGAGGAGGAAGCCAAGGCAAAGGCACTGAACAGGCTCCCTGATCACAGAACTACCTGAATATAGGCTCTTAGCCCTGAACTGTCTGAACCCTGAGCCCCCCCCTGAAAGGTCAGAATACCGGATCATCATCAGAACACAGTCTGGTGATTAATTTGGTCTAATTTGAAAATCAAAGCAGTGCCAGGCCAACAGGAGGATAAGCTCAAGATGGCCTCCAAGCAGACCAAACTGATACATACAAAGGGAGCTGCATCCTCCCCAGCTCAGCTCTCTAAACCACCAGGGAACACCCTGCCCATCCCCACACCCTCCCATCCAACCACAGGCCCCCAGACCCATCTGTTAACCCAGGCCTGCCCAACAGCACACATCATGCAAGAATTAAAAGAGATGATAGAGACGCTGGTAATAAGGATGGATGGAATGGATAAAAAATTGGAGGAAGTGGGCACAAGGATGGAGAGAAGGTGCATAGATGCAGAACAGAAGATGGAGGAAAGGTGCAAAGACATAAAACAGATGCTGGTGGACCAAGGTAGAGACCTAGAGAGAAAGTGGGAAGAGCAACGCAGAACGATGGCCGCAGACCTGGACCAAATTAAGGAGGCAATGCAAGCACACTACAAGAGAATAGGGGATGAAATGGGGAAAAATCTCCAGGAGATCAGGGAGAATGTGGAAAAGAGGATGGAAAAAGTGGAGAATCACATAGAGGGACAGATAGCAGAGATGAAAGGGGTGGCCCAAGACCAATCCACCATGATGCAATACTGGCAAATGGAGTCTGCAATCAGGTTTAGAGGTTGGAAAGAGACAACAAACGAAACCCAAGAGGGCCTGCTCGGAATCTTTGTAGGGGCCCTGGCAACATTTCTGGGAAAGAAAACCGAAGATATTGCGTGGCAATTCGACAGAGTCTACAGAGTTAACTCATGGAAGGCAGCAAACAGGCATCAACCAAGGGACGTGGTCATCCATTTCGCAACAAAGGGGTTCCGGAACCTCATCTCTGTCACATCCTACAACAAGAGATTATACATAGAGGAGCAGGAGGTGAAGGTACTGAAAGAGATCCCCCCCGGCGATGCTGCAAGACAGAAAGGATTACAAGTTCCTGGTCAACGAACTGAGACCACGTGCTCTGCAATATCGATGGGAAGCCCCAACGGGGATGTCACTTCTCTATAAAAATAAAAGGTACCACCTGAACTCGGTCCAGAAAGCCAAAGAATTCCTTGAAAAGGAACTGAAGTCGGACGGACCTCAATCCACTATGAGGGAGGACGCAGACGGGCCACTGGAATGCGGAAGGGACCGAGAACAACGAGCAAACCACTCAGAAGCACTGACCGGCGCAGCAGCAGGAGAAAGGAATGGACCACCTAGAGATACGATGGCACAGAGAACAGAGGGCAACAAAAACAAGGAAACAGGGCAGTCTGCAGAGGGCAGGCTACTAAGATCCACTACCAAACGCACAGACCAGCAAGACAAGACCCTACTACACAACATGAGCACCAACCCGGATATCATGGGAACGAGACCAAAGAAGAAAACAGGAGAAAGAACAGAAGCGGTCTTGCAAGAGTATCCTGAAACCGATAATGACAACTAAATATTTGACTTGGAATGTTAACGGGTTGAACTCCCCGCAGAAAAGCAGGAAAATATTTCACTACCTGAATCAAGGTAAAAGCGATATAATCTGCCAACAAGAAACACACATCAGAGCGGCAGACCAGAAATATCTAATCAACTACAAACTAGGCACGCACTTTGTGGCAGCGGCACCAGGAAAAAAGAATGGGATTGTTATATATGTAAAGAACCATGTAATAGCTAAGCTAATAGAGTCCGACCCCCAAGGTAGATACCTGGCAATCGAAATAACACAAGAAGACAAGAAGATTCTGGTGATGGGCATATATGCACCAAATCAGCAACAAGGCAAATTCTACAAAAGGATACACAAGAAGTTAACACAACTCAACTACAGATCTTGCATTATACTGGGCGACTGGAACGGGGTCATAGAGACTGCCCTGGACAAAAAAAGGACTGCACCTAACCCGCGAAAGCACTCCAAGTTGCCTAAATCCTTCTTCGACATGAAGGAGGACCTTGAACTGACAGACGTATGGAGGGAA
The DNA here is from genome assembly GCA_034064705.1 of Bothrops alternatus. Classification (NCBI taxonomy): domain Eukaryota; kingdom Metazoa; phylum Chordata; class Lepidosauria; order Squamata; family Viperidae; genus Bothrops; species Bothrops alternatus. Next base: position 18,464,947 of record JARGCV010000248.1, read on the forward strand.
AGGCATGGCAAAGAACAAGAATTCACTTTTTTCTCTGACAGACATCAATCATTCTCCAGAATTGACTTTATATTAACATCTAGCGACTTGCTGGTTTGCCTAAACGTGGTGAAAATCCTACCCAAAGTACTAACAGATCATAACCCGATGAGGATGGAATTAAGACATGGTCTGAAACAGAGGAGATCCTGGAGAATTAATGAAAACCTGTTTAGACACGAAGAAAAGGTGGCTGAATGCAAACATGCTATGAAGGAATTCTTCAACATAAATATGAACAATGAAACACCTATAGAAATGATTTGGGATGCCAGCAAGGCGTACATGCGCGGGATTCTTATGGACATGAATAGCAGGCACCGTCGTAAACAAGAACATAAAAGAAAGGAGTTAGAAGATGAGATAAGCAAGAAGGAGCAGCTATTAATAAAAAGACCGGATGACAAAATCACCAAAGAAGGAATCAAGATTCTAAGAAAGCAATTTGACTTGTTGATGGCGGACCAAGTCGCAAGGAATATACAATATGCAAAACATAAGACATTCTGTCAGGCCAACAAACCGGGTCGATGGCTGGCTTACATCATAAGAAAGAAACAGAAATCCCGCATAATTGAAAAGATAGAGTACAAAGGCAAGGAAGAATTTCAACAGGAAACCATCAAGAAAGCCTTTACCGAGTTCTACTCAAAGCTATACGCCAAAGAGAAGACACAAGATAAAGAGATAGATAAATTTCTACAAAATGAAAAGTTACTGATAACCACAGAGGAGCAAAGAGGTCTACTAAATGCCTTGATCACAAAGGAGGAAATACACTCAGCGATCAAACAACTGAAGAAAGGAAAATCGCCCAGGACGGATGGGATAACAGCGACATACTACAAGCATCTCCAAGAGGAAATGTTAGAACCCCTCAGAAAGCTATTTGTCAACATACAAGAAGGGACCAAGTCCCACCGTCCTGGAAAACAGCCTACATTTCGTTAATCCCCAAGAAGGGAAAAGATAACGCACAACCTGCAAACTACAGACCCATCTCACTACTAAACACAGATTACAAAATCTTCGCAAAAATTTTGGCCAGTAGATTAATGACTGTACTACAAAAAAATAATACACCCGGACCAAAGGGGATTTATACAAGGGCGCCAGATGAAAACTAATGTGAGACAGCTGTTGAACATAATAGAGTACTTGGAAAGGCACAACCAGGTACCCGCCACTCTTATGTTTGTGGATGCAGAAAAAGCCTTCGACAGATTGAATTGGCTGTTTCTGACAAACTTGGTCCGGAAGATGAAAATGAAAGCACAGTTTCTCAATTCCATACTGGCAATTTACCAGAAACAAACAGGCCAGATCATTGTTAATGGAGACCTAACAGACTCATTCAACATAGAAAGAGGCACGAGACAGGGCTGCCCGCTGTCACCCTTGCTATTTGTCCTAACGCTGGAGATTCTACTGAACAAGATAAGAGCGGCAGAGGACATAAAGGGCATACAGATTAGACAACAAGACTACAGACTATGTGCCTTTGCAGATGACTTGCTGGTGACAGTGTCGCAACCAGTACAGTCAGCAAGGAGATTGATGGAGATAATGGAAGACTATGGTAGGGTGTCAGGCTTCAAAGTAAATATATCAAAAACGAAGATGCTAGTTAAAATCTAGACAACAAAGCAAAACAGGACTTGGAAAGAATAACGGGTTGTGAAATAGTCAAGAAAGTTAAATACTTAGGAGTGGAGATAGAAACAACGAACACGAAATTATACAAGAATAACTACGAGGTGCTGTGGAACAAGATACAAGCAGACCTGGAAAGGTGGAAAACACTACGACTGTCCCTGCTGGGCAGGATAGCAGCAGTAAAAATGAACGTCTTGCCAAAAATTTTATTTCTCTTTCAAATGCTACCCATACTCAAAAAGGATGTGGACTTGGACAACTGGCAGAAGGGCATCAACAGATTTATTTGGGATGGCAAGAAACCGAGGGTAAAACTAAAAATCATCCAGGACACGAGGAAGAGAGGGGGACTAAAAATGCCCAGTCTAAAGCTATACTACTACGCAGCAACATTGGTGGCGTTGAGTGACTGGATCAATATGACGAATGATAGAATATTGAATGTTGAAGGGCATGGTCTACTATTCGGCTGGCACGCATATTTGGTGTACGACAAAAAGGCGGACAAGAACTTCAAGGAGAACCCACTACGAATCCCATTGTTGTGGGTCTGGAGGAAATATAAATACCTTCTACACGATAAGATCCCCATCTGGACGATCCCCGGACACGCAATAGGGGATATAAACATATCCCAAGGGCAGGAAGTGGTGCCCTACAATAAACTTGTACTGGAAGAAGAAAATGGGTTCTCCTTAAAGCCCCAAACAACGCTAGCAGATGAAGGAATAGGAGGTACCTGGCTATCATACCTACAACTGCAGTCAAGGTGGCATAAAGACAAGAAGAAGGGCTTATCCCGGACCGATGAGAATTTAATTGAACAGATTAGAGAGCAGGGGATCATGCATATCAAACGAGTGTATGGCGTTCTGATAGAAATGGACTCTGAAACTGTGCTAGTCAAGAACTGTATGGTAAAGTGGGAACAAGACTTCGGGCATTCTATCACGATGGAAACGTGGGAGGAAATCTGGGTGAGAAATGTAGTATTTACAAAAGCGCAACAGCTAAGGGAAAACTTCTACAAGATGTTCTATAGGTGGCATCTAGACCCGAAAAAACATCATACATCTATCCAGACACCCAACCCAAATGTTGGAGGTATGGTGATGGGGAGGCTACATATTTTCATGTATGGTGGACATGTAGAAAAATTAAAGCCTTCTGGAGGAAGATATGGTGGACACTCCAAACCATTTTCAAAAAGCGTATTGAATTTCTACCTCAGGTTTTTTTGTTAGGGATCATAAAAGATTGCACTACCTCAGAGACGAACTTATTTCTGAACTTGATCACAGCAGCCAGATTGTTGGTGGGACAATACTGGAAGAATCCAGAAATACCACCTATGGAAGAATGGACTTTGAAAGTAATAAATTTGGCGGAAATGGCGAAAATATCGGCATATTTGAAAGATCGCTCAAATGAACAATATTTGACAGACTGGAAACAGTGGATAGACTATATACAAGAGAAACACCAATCAAATAAAATGTATCTGGCGTATAGTTGAGGCTTGACGTGAGGAGTGAAGAATGTTTACCAAATCAGACGTTTACAAAGACTAATACCTAATGTTGTATTTTATGTTCTATGATGATTGCTTCTTAATATGATCTTATGTTTAATGTTGATTACTTTAATATTGAAAAAGCGGATTGAATTTCTACCTCAGGTTAAAAAAAAACCAAAAACATGATGACCAAAAAAATGGAAAAAAGTGATAAAGTACAGATAGTCCTTGACTTACAACAGTTTGCTTAGTGACTGTTCAAAGTTACAATGGTACTGAAAAAAGTGACTTATGACCATTTTTCACACTTATGACCGTTGCAGCATCCCCAGGGTCATGTGATTTACATTTCAATGCTTGGCAACTGATTCATATTTATGATGGTCATATTGTTCCAGGGTCATGTGATCGCCTTTTGCAACCTTCTGACAAGCAACATTAATGGGGGAAACCAGATTCACTTAACAACCATGTTACTAATTTAACCTCTCTCTCCCTCTTTCTTTCTCTCTCCCTCTCTCTCTGTCTCCCTTTTTCTTTCTATCTCTCCCTCTCCCTTTCTCTCTCTCCCACTCTCCCCATTTCTCTCTCCCTCCCTCTCCCTTTCTTTCTCTCCCTCTCCTTTTCTTTCTCTCTCCCCCTTTCTCTCTCCCTCTCTCCCTTTCTTTCTCTCTCCCTTTCTCTCTCCCTCTATTTCTCTCTCCCTCTTTCTCCCTTTTTCTCTCCCTCCCTCTCTCTCTCTCCCTATTTCTCTCTCTCCCTCCCTCTCTCCCTTTCTTTCTCTCCCTTTCTTTCTTTCTCTCTCCTCTCTCTCCCTCTCTTTCTCTCCGTCTCCCTTTCTTTTTCTCTCCCTTTCTCCCTCTCCTCTTTCTCCCTCCCTCTTTCTCTTTCTCTCTCTCCCTGTCACTCTCTCTCCCTCTCCCTATTTCTCTTTCCCTCTTTCTCTCCCTCTCTCTATTTCTCTCTCCCTCTCTTCCTCTCAAAGATCCTTAAAATCTTTAAAAGTTATGCTTGGGTGGAAGACTTTTTCTTTTACAGATGGGGTGGGTTGGCAGACAAGTACTCAAATAAAAAAGGGGGGAAAGTGCGAATAGGCATCCAGTAGCTAGCTTGAAGTTTGAACGACATCTTTCTCTTGCCACCGGCTTCTAGGAGGAGCAAAAGACATCCAGCACTGCAACCAGGCACCCTGGACTGGCCATTCCAGGGCTTCCTGCACCGGCTGACTTAGTTGTCTGCAACCTCCTGTTGTCACTTGAGGGGGGGAAGGGACACGGGCGGGAGAGATTCCTTCTTTCTCATCCGAGGAGGGAAGTTATGTTGACCTTCAACTCTGTGTCGAGCCCCATGGGCCCGACATTTGCGGGCAGGCGGGAACCCGCCCACCGAGCCGCCATCTCCCCATTGCCCTTCACACCAGCCGGCTCCGTCGCCAGGCCTCCCAGCTGACAAGCCCATATTCAGGGGGTCACCAGCTGACGGGCACAGAAGATCGGCGCCACAGCAGCCTCCCAGCCACCTGTTTTTTGGGCTGGAGCAATTGTCAGGGCTTGCATGGTCGCTGGTGGCAGGGAGTGCATCAGCAGCCATTGGGGACCACGCCAGCGGTTCTGTGTCACAGAGGCTTGAGGTACGGGATGCGGAGCAGCGTGGTGCCGTGGGAGGTGGCAGGACAGGGGGAAGGGGTTACCTGCATCCTGCTGGCCGAACTCTGGAAGAGTTGAAGAATTGAGTTGAATGAAGAATTTTAGGGGGAGTTGAAAGCGAGACAGATTCCTAAGACCATTGGAAATATGTTTTCCGATGGTCTTAGGCGACCTCTGTGAAAGGGTCGTTCGACCCCCAAAGGGGTCGCGACCCACAGGTTGAGAACCGCTGTTCCAGACCATATACATTACTTTCTTTATATGATAAACTGTCTTTAGCAAATGGACTTTAAACATTCATTGATGTAAATTAAGCACTAGCAGATTTCAGGATAGACAGCCATCAACTGAAATAGAAATAACTGATAATAGAAATAAGAGCATGCAACCAATCTCTCCCTGCAAGGTCACCAAAAATTGACTTTTTTAATTTACAGAATTTTTTTTCAGCATGTAGCCTTGGTCTTCATGAAGATCTTTTCTTTTCATCTTAAAGTTCTTATCTGCAAGCAGAGAAAAGGAATTCTAACAGATTCATGTTAGTCTAAGGAACCGTGCTGAAAAGAACGCTTCTAGTTGTGTTTAACATAAAATGCAAATAAATGGTCACCACCACCTCTCATTTCTTGAAGCCCTTGTCTAGCAATCCCCACCTTTCACCAACAGGGAAAATCCTCTGGGAATTTACTAGTTTTAAGAGACTTGTATTTCTTAAACACTCATCTTGCAATCAACAGAGTCCTGATTTCATAGCCAGGAATATGGCAAGAGTGAAAGCACCGTATGGTAGAGAGTAAAGGGGTCATAAATCTACATTTAATCAAAAAAGGAAGTGGGGAGAGGAACAAGTAATAAACTCGATTAACAATATAATTAGAGCAATAAAACAGGGCAATCAAATAGTGAGCAACAGGCCAATAAAGGACCATAAAATTAGACTCATTAGTGATCTTTCCCGTGCTTTATTATGAGATTTTTTACTAAAGTAAATGATAAACCACAAGTCTAAGCCCATACAAAGATGATTCAAGGATGGTAAATCCCATACCAAAGCAGTGATCTTTTCCAAGGTTACTCCAGCTAAGAAGAAGATACCAGCTTTTACCACTCTCTGAAAATTCAATGCTACTGGGTACAATACTACCAAATCCATTGTCAAAATTGCCAGCATTAAGGAAGAGGCTGGGATGATTGGATAGGCTAAAAGTCTCTTTTGTAAAGAGGTAACAAATGAGCCAAAGCAGGCTATTTATTACTTATCAGTATTGTATATAATTTCTCCCAGTGTTGGAACAACAGTAGTTTAGCAGATTCCTAACCAACTTAGCTGACAACTTTGTCAATCAAAAGGTAGAGGAGGGAACTAGAGAAAAGGTTATGAGCATGAGCAAGATGGACGCTTATCTCTGAGCGTCTGATGCTTGGGTCCTGGAGATGAGGTCTGAGGGAGCCCACCCAGGGGGTAGAATTCCATCAAACACCCCTGGGTGGGTACCGGAGGATGCTGCCGACCATCTGGCGGCGTGATAGGGCTTCCAGGAGTCCGGATTGAGTTGGGGCAGCGGAGGCATCGGCGTGTCTCTGAAAATGCCGAGGCCTCGAGAATTACAGGGATTGGAGCCTGGGGCTGGCGTGGCTGAGAAGACCTGGAGTGGTGGAGTTGTGGTGGATTGAGAGCTTTGCTGGTCTCCCCCGCTTGAGAGGAGGAGTGCTCGGAGCAATGGAGCAACGGGGTGATGAGGGTGAGAGCCTCGTGGGGGAGAGCCGGCTGCCCCCCCCTCAATGACAGCTGAGGAGCCCTGTAGAAGAGCCGGCTGGCCGGCTGGCCCCCCCTTCCCCTGAGAGGAGGAGAGCTCGGAGCAGCAGAGCGACGGGGCGACGAGGGTGAGAGCCTCGTGGGGGAGCGACGGTTGGCCCCCCCTCAATGACTGTTGAGGAGCCCTGTACGGGGAGAGCCGGCTGCCCCCCCCTCGAGAGGAAGAGAGCTTGGAGCAGTGGAGCGATGCGGTGACGAGGGTGAGAGCCTCATGGGGGAGAGCCGGCTGGCCTCCCCCCCTTTTTTCCCTCCCCTGCCTTCTCCCCCCCTCAAAGACTGCTAAGGAAATGGTGAGGCTCCACCCCAAGACCACATGGAAAGGAGACGGCTCTTTGAGCAGGACAACGGCAGGTGAGAGCCGTCTGCATGCAATATCTGGGGGGAGTTTTTTACCCTCCACCAACATGATGATTGTGGTTGTTATCCGAGGCCAAGGGAAAAACTGAACCATCCGGCCAAATGGATATTATATCTGCCCAAAGATGGACAGACTCTCATCACTGTTTGTACCCAAGCTGTGACTATGCTGTATAAACGCTGGATAGGACGTACTTTCTTGCACTGCGAGATGCCCCCCTCTCACGGAAATGGCCTGCATGTCTCTCAAAGGCCTGCCTTGATGACGGATTTTGGAATCCCGAGAGGTGGCATGCTCAAAAAAAGGGGTTATGGAGGTTTTTAAGTAGGGGTTTTAAATGTTTTTAAGGGGTTCCAGGGAGGGGGGTGGCAAGATTAGTAATGGAGTAGGCCTGGGGGGAGGTCTACAGGATAGGGGAGGGTTAGGGGGAGGGAATAGGGAGGAGGAGAAACATGGGCCAGGCAACGAGTGGGACCGGAACCACGAGGGTGCAGATTATGGAGGGGGCAGAGGTGATTCCGTTCCCATCGGCTCTGTAAGTGGGAGGGGCAGATATGGCGGGAGCAGGGGGCCATATTCATTCATGGGAGCGCGTCCCCGTTATCTTCGAACGGTGCCGCGCTCTGACCCCCATGGCTCCACTTGTAATCTGGGTTGTTTAGAGCCAAATGGCCCGGGCTGTAGGCTGGTATTGTGCAATGCCAGGTCAGTGGTAAATAAGGCCCCCTTGATACAAGATCTAATTTTGGTGGGGGCCGCAGACCTGGCGGGTATTACGGAGACCTGGTTGGGTCCAGAGGGAGGTGTCCCTCTGGTGGAGATGTGCCCTCCGGGCTTCCTTGCATTTCACCAGCCGAAAGCTCTGGGCAGGGGTGGGGGAGTGGCGGTTGTGATTAGGGAAGGTCTCAGGCCAAGGGAGGTCACTGTTCCTCAGACGGCAGGCTGTGAATCCCTCCTTGTGAGGTGGGACCTTGGGGGTCCGAGGGCTGTGTTGCTCACGTACCTGGATCCCTGCCACATGTCAACCGCCCTGCCTGAGCTCCTGGGCATCATCGCGGCGGTGGTGGTTGAGGTCCCCAGGCTGGTAGTCATGGGTGACTTCAATCTGCCGTCTGCTGGCGAGGCGTCTGGGGAGGTTCGGGAGTTCATGGCTTCCATGACAGCCATGGACCTGACCCAGGTAATTCAAGGTCCCACTCACACGGGGGGAAACATGCTTGACCTGGTTTTTGTCTCTGGTCAGTGTTTGAGTGATCTGGATATGGGAAATATAATTATTATTCCTCTGTCATGGTCCGATCATTCTCTCCTACGCTTGGACTTTCTGACCACCACACCCCGCTGCAGGGAGGCGGAACCAATTATTTGGTACCGCCCCAGGTGACTGATGGAACCCGATAGGTTCCAGATGGAGCTTGGGCCAATACTGGAGGCTCTAACACACAACTCGGTTGGGGCACTGGTAGCAGCCTGGGATAGGGCGGCTGCTGGTGCCTTGGATCGGGTTGTGCCTTTGCGGCCTCTGAGCTGGCGTGGTTCTTGATCAGCTCCCTGGTTCAACAGGGAGCTGAGGGAAATGAAGCGCCAGAAAAGATGCCTAGAGAGCAGTTGGAGGGCGAGCCGCTCTGAGTCTGACCGAACACGGGTAAGAGACCATATTAGGACTTACTTAGTGGCAATAAGGGCAGAGAAGTGTTCTTATGTCACTGCCCTTATTGCGTCATCAGATAACCGCCCAGCCTCCCTGTTTAGGGTAACCCGCTCCCTCCTTCATCGGGAGGTGAGGGGGGACCCCTTAGAGGGAAGAGCTGAGGATTTTGTGCAATATCTGCATGACAAAATCGCTCAGATTCGGGAAGGCTTTAACTTCAACGAAGGCAGTCCAGCAGAAGTGGCTGAGGCCGGTCTTGAGACTGCTATCTGGGCTGAGTTTGACTACGTGACACCTGATGATGTGGACAGGTTGCTGGGAGGTCTTAGAGCAACCACATGTTTATTGGACCCGTGTCCCTCCTGGTTGGTACTGGCCTCCAGTGAGGTGACACAAGGCTGGCTCCAGGCAATTATCAACGCTTCGTTGAGTGAGGGTGTCTTCCCCGCCGCCCTGAAAGAGGCGGTGGTGCGACCCCTCCTCAAGAAGCCCGCCTTGGACCCAGCTGTTCTATCTAATTACCATCCTGTCTCCAACCTTCGCTTTGTTGCGAAGGTTGTTGAGAGTGTGGTTGCTCGACAGTTCCCTCAGCACCTGGAGGAATCCTCGTACCTGGACCCATTCCAGTCGGGCTTCAGGCCGGGTTACAGCACGGAAACAGCTTTGGTCGCATTGGTGGATGATCTCTGGCGGGCCCGGGACAGGGGTTGCTCCTCTGTCCTGGTGCTATTGGACCTCTCAGCGGCTTTTGATACCATCGACCATGGTATCATGCTGCGCCGGCTGGCGGGGCTGGGTATAGGGGGCACCATGCTTCGGTGGTTCTCTTCCTTCCTCTCTGGCCGGACGCAGTTTGTGTTGACAGGGGGTCAGAGGTCGACCCTGAGGCCCCTTGATTGTGGGGTACCTCAGGGGTCGGTCCTCTCGCCCTTGTTGTTCAACATTTATGTGAAGTCGCTGGGTGAGATCATCTGAGGTTTTGGGGTGGAATTCCATCAGTACGCTGATACACAGCTGTACATTTCCACCCCGAACCACCCAAATGAAGCTCTTGACGTGCTGACCCAGTGCCTGGAGGCCGTGCGGATCTGGATGGGGAAGAATGGTCTCAAGCTCAACCCCTCCAAGACCGAGTGGCTATGGTTACCGTCGTCCCGGTACAACCAGCTGACTCCATCGCTTTCTATTGGGGGCGAGTCAGTGGCCCCCACGGGAAGGGCTCGCAACTTGGGAGTCCTCCTAGATTCACGGCTGTCCCTTGAGGACCATCTGACGGCCATGGCCGGGAGGATGTTTTACCAGATTCGTCTGGTACGCCAGTTGCGCCCCTTCCTAGATAGGGATGCGTTACGCACGGTCACCCATGCCTTCGTCACTTCCAGACTGGACTATTGTAATGCTCTCTACATGGGGCTTCCCTTGAAGTGCACGCAGAGGCTTCAACTGGTGCAGAATGCGGCCGTGCGGGTGGTAGTGGGGGCACCCTGGCAGGTACGAATGGCCCCCATCCTGCGCGAGCTGCACTGGTTGCCGGTGGCTTTTCGGGTGCACTTCAAGGTACTGGTTACCACTTTTAAAGCACTCCATGGCATAGGACCCAGTTATTTACAAGACCGCCTTCTGCCAGTAAATACCTCCCAGCGACCAGTTCGCTCCCACAGAGAGGGCCTCCTCAGGGTGCCATCGGCTAAGCAGTGTCGGCTGGTGGCGCCCAGGGGGAGAGCCTTTTCTGTGGGGGCACCGACGATGTGGAACGAGCTCCCCCCAGAACTCCGGACGTGTCATGATCTCCGCACCTTCAGAAGAGAACTGAAGACTTATCTCTTCAATCAAGCCGGCCTGGCCTAGATCTCCTCAGGTTTTTTTTTTTAATTTTTTAAACAAGGCTGTTCGGGTTTTAGAATTGGGTTTTTAATAGGTTTTAGTAACAGCCTTGTAAAAATATTAATTTAATTTATTTTTAAATATTTATTGTTATTGTATGTTTTTATTGGGTTGTAAACCGCTCCGAGTCCTACGGGAGAGGGGCGGTATAGAAATTTAATAAAAGTAAAGTAAGTAAAGTAAAAAGCTATACTAGACCTAATTATTATTAATAGAGAAGAAATGATAGAGGGAGTTGAAATTGCAGGAACCTTGGACAAGAGTGACTACATCATACTGGAATTCAATATAATGCAAACACAAGCAATAGAATATAATCCAACCAGTGTCCTAGACTTTAAAAGAGCTGATTTTAACAAACTCAGAGAGAGTCTAAACAAAATTTCATGGATAAAAATCCTAAAGGGGAAAACAACTCAAGAAGTATGGAAAACACTGAGAAATACAATCATAAAAGCCCAGTCAAACACAATAGCACTGAAAAAGAAAAACAAGAAATCCAAGAAGAAACCAGCACAAAGATCTCTCTGATAAACTGAAAGACAAAAAGGGTAAGTACAAAAAATGGAAAGAGGGACACATAACTAAGGCAGAATATCAGCAGATATCCCAAAACTGCAAAGATGAAGTCAGGAAAGCAAAGGCTCAGAATGAACAAAGACTTGCAACAAAAGTCAAAGATAATAAAAAAAAAGTTTCTTTCAACATATAAATAACAAAAAAAAAGTCAAGGAAACAGTTGGTCCACTAAAGAGAGAAGATGCCAAGGAAGTAACAGGCAGAAGAGAGAAAACAGAACTGCTTAACTCATTCTTTGCATCAGTCTTCACACAAAAAGGAACTATAGGCCAACCTGCAAAAACATAACTGTAAAAAATGAACTATAAATAAAAATTAAAATAAGCAAGAAAATGGTAAGAGAAAACCTGTCTGACCTTGATGAATATAAATCACCAGGGCCTGATGGATTACATCCTAGAGTTCTGAAGAAGCTGGCAGATGTTATCTCAGAACCATTGTATCATATCTTTAAAAAATCTTGGAGCACTGGGGAACTATCTGAGAATTGGAAAAGAGCTGATGTGATTCCCATCTTCAAAAAAGGGAAGAAAAAAAAACCAGACCCAGGAAACTATAGACCAATCAGCCTGACATCAATACCTGGAAAAAATAATAAAAAAACAGATCTGTGAACATCTAGAAACAAATTATAAAGTCTTAGTACGGCCACATCTGGAATACTGGATCCAGTTTTGGTCACCACTTTTTGGGAAAAGTGCAAAGAATAGCAACTAAGATGATTAAAGGCCTGGAGACTAAAACATATGAAGAACGGTTGCAGGATTTGGTAATGTCCACTCTAGAGAAAAGAAGGACTAGGAGGGACATGATAGCAGTATTCCAGTATTTGAGTCTGCCACAAAGAAGAGAGGGTGAACTTATTTTCCAAAGCACCAGAGGGCAAGACAAGAAACAATAGATGGAAACTAATCAAGGAGAGAAGCAACCTGGAATTAAGGAGAAATTTCCTAACAGTTAGAACAATTAACCAGTGGAACAGTTTGCCTTCAGAAATCGTGGGCACTCCATCACTGGAGGTTTCTCAGAAGAGACTAGACAGTCACTTGTCTGAAATGATATAGGGAGCAGGGGGCTGGACTAGAAGATCTCCAAGGTCCCTTCCAGCTCTATTCTGATTCTATACTATCAATGTATTTTACAACTTTAAAAAAAAATGCAACTCCACTTATATGAAAAAATAACTTGCTTTGGTGGACTATTTAACTTTTACTAGCAAAACACACGTGAATGTGTTTACTAATGTGAACTGAAGATTTAGAGCAATGCACACAGGAAAGATGATAACTGAAATGTTGAGCAGCAGGACCAACTTTTGGATTACATTTCAAACATGGACATTTTGGGTTTAGGCATTCTGTGAGCACCTCGCTTTCCACAGCCTCCTTTTTTCAGAAGTTATCATTCTAGAATGATAGATGAAATTTCAGCAATAAAAATACAGCTGCAAAGTCACTAGGGACCTTAGGAACCAGTTGCATTTCACTTGAAAGTTGTTTCCTATACCCTCATGCTTGATAAACACTGTGCAGTAAGCAGAGGAGATTCTGACTCAGAGCTTCAAAAAAGCAAAGCGTAAACATTACAAGGAACCAGCCACAAAAAAACCCAACCCAACATGCAGTCTGCTTAATTAGCAAACTCCAAACCATAACATCAGGGGAGATTTCAATGGTTGCTTAATATGGTGGGGGAATATATATTTCACTTTCAAAACAGAACCTGCCATACATCACAGTGTTTATGATGGCCTGGACCAATTGCTGCTCTGAATGTCATATTTGATTGTAACTCCTTCAGAAAAATCATTTTTAAAGCAGCCTAAATACAGTTATAAACAAACCTCAAAGGAAACCAAGGAAGGTCTTCACTGCTTTGTTTTATCACCAAGCATGGGCTATTGTTCCAGAAGAGCAGCTCAAAGACAAAAGAGGTGTCCAGTGCACATGCAAAAGTCCGCCTTGACATTTTTCCCCCCTTTTTGGCTTACAAAAGAGAAATCCAAAGGCATTCATAATAACAGTCTTCCAATACCTGGAAGGAAAGGGTATTTGGTGTAGGCACCATGCTCGAAACCAGGAGATTATGAGTTCTAGTCCTGTCTTAGGCACAAAGACAGTTGGGTGACTTTATGCTAGTCACTGTCTCCCAGCTTAGGAAGAAGACAAAGGGAAACCACTTTTGAAAAGTACAGGCAATCACCAGGAGTCAACACTGAAGCCTCTATCGATGCCCCTGCCCCATGGCTGTATAAAGAATGGAGTGTGACTTTATTCCCCATAGGGCCCAAGTATACGAAGGAATCAATGGAAGCTTTACAGAAGAACATCCAAACTTGACGTGGGAATTTCCTGATCATTAAAGCTACAAAGCAGTGGAACAGCTTGCTTTATTGAATCCCTGGAGGTTTTCAAGGCAAGGTTAAAGAGACATTAGTATGGGGTGGTCTTAGGATTCCTGCCCTGGCTGAGGGTTGGACTAGAAGACCTCCAAGGTCCCTTCGAACCCCATGATGCCTTGATAAACATTGAGACAATCGCGTTGGTGCTGCTGCTTGCTGCAGGAGGCCATGAGGCTCATTGTGCTGATTGTGCTACTGTCACCACTTGTGATTGACACAATGAGCATTGTGGCCTCCTGCTGCGAGCAGCAGCACCGGTGTGATCGGCGCAATGTGCTGCACAGCCTCCTGCTGCGACCGGTGGCACCAGAGACAGAAGAACTCAGGCAGTGGCACGACAGGTGTCAGGGCATGGGAGGCCTGGCTGCAGTGGCCCTAAGTAAGCAGGTGTAGAGCGTGTAGGGCAGCTCCATCCCCCCACCCCTACCCTAGCTTTATTTTTACATGTGCGCCTTGCTCCAAAACTAGGGCTTATTTTTGGGGTAGGGCTTATATTGGGTACACGTGTAAAAATCAAGCTAGGTCTTATTTTCGGGGGGAAACACTATAGTTTCAGCACATACTGACTCAGGTGATTGCTAGATGGCAACAAAAAGGTAGTGAAAATTCAAACTTTTGCTGCCATCTGGACCTCATCCATGTTTTTGCATCAAAGATCTGATAACCCTACTACTAATACAATTTGACAGGGCTACCCCATAAGAGAGAACCAGGAGTTGCAACTGCTGATACCTTTTCTGAAAGTGTATTGTGTTTTCAAATTGTTAGCACAAAATAGGTCTACTCCTTCATAAGTAGGCATCTGCTCTTGAACTGATTCCCAGCATTTGCATGAAAGCCCCATCTGAGAAGGGGCTGTATTTGGAAAAAACCTTATGGTTGTGCAATGCAGGAAAGCCAGAGTTTGAGATTCCTGCTGGTTAACCATTTCAACTGGAAGGCTCCGAAACTACACTTATGGGATCCAGGAATGAAAAGGTTTAAGGCAGCTTGCTGATAAGTAAGGATAAGAAATATGGAGATGAAAATAGAAAGTAGCTAGGTTTTTCAAAGGCTAAGAACTAGTTCCCAATTCTCTTAAGGAAAATAATGATGCAGTATCAACTGCAAAACTGTGCAAAAGGTACCATTTCATTATCAATACCTTCATTTGCATAAGATTAGTTTATTTAAGAATATTGAGGTAATGAATTTGAAGCCTCAGGTTAGATTATCGCAAGGTCATTTTTTGCATCTTTCCACTGCTTCTCTTTCCATCGTGGCAATGTGGAGCAGTCATCTTTTCCTGGGAGTTCAAGCTGAGTTTCAACCTTGTAATGTAAAATTATGTTCTCAATATGTGTGCCAAATTTAATTTTGGAAATTTACATTATAGCATATAGGATTGAGTATGTACACATGCTGAGGATGGGGGTGAGGGAGAAAATTGATTGTATCACGGGTGTTTTATTTCTCCTGAAGAAATATTGTACATATTTCTTTTCTGTACCAGATAATTTAAAGTGATAAAAGAAAAGAGCTGGCTAATTTCTTGCCAGGTTCAATGACCTACCTCTGCTGAACATTTGCTAATAACCACTATCAGAAAACAGCAAGCAAAGGAAATGGCATGGAACTGAGAAAAACAAACAAACCCATTTTACAGTTCTCTATATTTGCATTAGGGCCCAGGAAAATTGCCACCATACAACGAAGAGACATATATAAGCAGAAATACAGAAGACTCTCTGCTAATATAATATCATCTCAGGTTATTCTGAACCGTATAGGACAAGGAGGAAGGAAACAATTACCTTGTCCTAGTACTTTTCCTTCTCAAAAATACTTAAAGGTATAGGGAATAAGGAATTGATTGAGAAACATCTATGTTGAAAATGAGACATTCTGGGTCAGGTCAACAGAGAATGATCTTGGTTATGGTCAATAAGAATCAGATAAGCAAGGAATATCCAATCATGGCAGTGGAGAAAAAAAAATTCTTGCAGAATTGTTTCTTATTATATTGTGAAAGTCCCAGAAGGGGCGTTGTCTTACCTGAACGCCTTTTCTCAGCATGAGGAATGTAGAATCCATGAATGGGTTTTAGAAGTCCTCTAGCCCAATCAGACCAAACAATCAAACAATTGCCACACCCCTGCAGGGTCTGACCATGCCCCAGTTTCGAAAAGGGTGAAGCCAACGATTGTGTGACGTGATGGCTCCCGAACAGCTGACACTGACCTGACTGCTAAAATGAACGGGGAGGGAGTGGATTCTATATTCCTCATGCTGAGAAAAGGTAAGACAATGCCCCTTCTCCAGCATGTAAGGAATGTAGAATCCACGAATGGGAAATATCAAAGCCCATATGATCCCACGGGTATGACGCAGGCTGGTTAAGTGTTGGTGCTGAAATAGACCACCTGCTGTAAGACCCGGTGGTCGAATGTGACCTCTGCAGAAGCAAACTTGTCAAGCTTGTAATGACAAATGAAAGGTGAAGGGGACGACCACATCGCCGCCCTACAGATATCGGCTATGGAAGCCTGAGTTTGCCATGCCGCTGATGTGGAAGCGCTACGGGTAGAGTGTGCTGTTAGGCGACTTGGAACTGGTAAAGAGTAGACCCGGTAAGATTCAGCGATACAGGCCTTGATCCACCTGGCAATAGTAGAAGAGTAGACCTTCTGCCCTTTGGAACCTGTGCGGAAGGAGACAAAACGTGCCTCCGATTTGCGAAAAGGGGCAGTCCTCTTAAGGTAATGACACAGTGCTCTGCACACGTCCAGGGAATGCCACTGCCACTCTAGTGCGTGAGAAGGATCGGGACAAAAGTTTGATAGCACAATTTCCTGGGCCTGGTGAAAGGGGCGTTGTCTTACCTGAACGCCTTTTCTCAGCACGGAGATGGAGAATCCACCAATGGGTTATGACTGTATTCCTGCCCAATCAGATCAAGTCAGCCAAAGCTGCCACGCCCCTTCCTGGACCGTATCCCAGGTTTGACGTGAGCGTAGCCCTTGACTGACTGTGCGACATCGTGGCTCCTTCCACTATGCTAATCCTAGGCCTAACTGGCCTACCAGGGTGGGGGTGGATTCTCCATCTCCGTGCTGAGAAAAGGCATTCAGGTAAGACAACGCCCCTTCTCCAGCACTAGGAGATGGAGAATCCACCAATGAGACATACCAAAGCCTACTGTCCCTGAGGGTGGGCAGCAGAATGGTCCGGTGTGGCACTTTGGCGAATAACCTGTTGGAGAACTCTCTGGCCAAAGGCAGCCTCGGCCGAGGCAAACCTATCGATCTTGTAGTGCCTAATGAAAGGGGATGGTGTAGCCCATGTGGCTGCCCTGCATACCTCCTCGATGGATGCCTGTGTGGACCAGGCCGTGGAGGTAGCTGCACTTTGTGTGGAGTGTGCCGTGATCCCTCTTGGGACTGGCAAGTCTTCCACCTGATACGCCCCGGCGATAAACGCTCTGATCCACATGCCAATTGTGGAGGAGGATGCCTTCCGACCCTTATAGGAAGGATGGAACGATATGAACAGGGCTTCAGATCTACGGAATTCCGCTGTACGTGCAATGTAGCACTTCAGCGCCCTACGTACGTCCAGGCTCTGCCATTGTCGCTCCCTATCGTGTGACGGATTGGGGCAAAAATCTGGTAGCACTATGTCCTGCGACCTATGGAATAGAGAATTCACCTTCGGGGTGAAGGTGGGATCCAGGCGCAGGGTCACCCTATCTTGATGGAAGACGCACAAGTCCTCCCTGACTGAGAGCGCTGCCAATTCGGAGATGCACCGTGCAGATGTGATCGCCACTAGGAACGCCATCTTGTGGGACAGGTAGCGCACATCGCATGTCGCTAAGGGTACGAAGGGTCGCTGAGTGAGAGACAGGAGGACCCGTGGTAACTCCCACGAGGGGTACCTGTGTACAGTAGGGGGTCTGGAGTTGGAGGCCCCTTTTAGGAAGGACCGGATGAGGGGATGGTGACTCAGGGTACCTGCTGAGTTGCATGTGAGCACCGTTGCCAGGGCTGCAACTTGTCTGCGCAGTGTGTTTGGGGCCAGACCCCTGTCGAGTCCGGCTAGCAAGTAGTCCAGAATATGGGCAATTGTGAGGTCCGTAAGCGGCAGCTGCCGCCTGGAGCACCACAATTGGAAGTTTTTCCACAAGGCATCATAGATGCGGTTGGTGGAGGGGCGACGGGAGGCCTGGATTGCGGTGATGACCCCCAGGGAGCAGAGTTCCCCTGTCAGGATCGAGCGCTCAAGTGCCAGGCGGCTAACTGGAGCCACTGAGGATCTGGGTAGTGAATGTCTCCCTGACTGAGCAACACCCGTTCCGGGGGAATCCTCCCGGGTTCCGTCAGGGAGAGACTCATCAGGTCGGCGAACCATGGTCTCCTTGGCCAGTGGGGGGCCACTAGGAGTACCACTGCTCGTTCCCTGATGATCTTGCGTATCACTGCTGGGAGGAGGGGCAGGGGGAAAGCGTAAAGAAGACCCTGTGGCCACGGACTCCGCCTGTCTGTTCCGCCTCCCTGGCTGGGAAGCGGGAAAAGAATCGGGGCAGCTGAGCATTGTGTGGGGAGGCAAAGAGGTCCACCTGTGGCAGGCCGAAACGGTGACAGATCTCCTTGAAGATCCTCGGATAAGTTGCCACTCCGAGTGGTCCACTATTGTTCTGCTCAGGAAGTCGGCCTGAGTGTTCGCTTCCCCTGATATGTGATCGGCCCTGATGGAAGCTAGGTTGTGTTCTGCCCAGGTTCCCAGAAGGAGAGCCTCTGCCATGAGGCTTCGGGACCGAGTACCCCCCTGACGGTTTACATGAGCCTTGGCTGTCACGTTGTCGGTGAGGACCAGGACGTGTTGGCGTGCCACTCCGTCCTGGAAGTGACTGAGGGCGAGGTGAATGGCCCGTAATTCGAGCCAATTGATGCTGTGGCAGAGGTCTGCCCTGGACCACCGGCCCTATGCCCACTGTGAGTGGAGATGCCCTCCCCAGCCGAAGAGGCTGGCGTCCATGGTGAGTATTATCCGGTCCGGCTCCCTGAAGTCTGACCCTCTGCTTATGGCTGGTGATAGCCACCATCTGAGGGAATGTAGTACCTGTGGCGGGAGGCGAACTCTTTGAGGGGAGGCGCTGAGGTTTTGCCTCTGGAAGGGCAACAGGAACCATTGCAGCTCCCTGGAATGGAGCCTGGACCAAGGCACGATTGCAATGGCCAAAATCATCTTTCCTACCGGTAGCAACTGGGATAGGCTGGCCAATGTTACTGATAGACTCCTGTGTATCTGGAGGATCAAGCTTCTTATGCTTTCCCGGCGTTCTTGGGATAGGTAAACCCGGCACTCTACGGTGTCTATGATGGCGCCGAGGTGGAGTAACCTTGTTGAGGGAACTAGGTGACTCTTGGGAAAATTTATGGAGAACCCGTGGCTTTGGAGTAGTCCTACCACCGTCTGTAGGTCCGACTCGGCGGCCTGGGTGGACGCGGACTGGATTAAAATATCGTCCAGGTAGCACTGGACTCTGATCGGCACCATCCGTAGGCTGGCTGCTAGGGCTGCCAGGATCTTGGTGAAGACCCTTGGGGCGGAGGATAGGCCGAATGGGAGTGCCCTGTACTGGAAGTGACGCCCCCTTTAGGCGAACCGTAGAAACCGTTGGTGGGCCAGAGAGATCGGGATATGGAGGTACGCTTCCGTGAGGTCGATAGATGTCAGGAGGTCCCCCTTTCTGACGCTTCCCAAGATGGATCGGAGCGTTTGCATCTTGAATTTGTGGTATGCCAGGTGGTAATTTAGCCCTTTGAGGTCTAGAATGGCTCTCTCACCAATAGGAGGGGTCCGCTCCGAGTCACTTTGACTTACGGAAATGATGACCTCCCCTGCCATGAAAGGGCCGCTTGACCTGAAATTGGGGTTTTGGCCTGTCTCTGTCCGAGGAGCGGTCCAGCCCAGCTTGAAAGGGCCGAGACCCGCTCCCTGAGGCCACGTCTGAGCCTGACCGAAATGATAGGCGGCGATTATATGGAGTAAAGCGTCTGCCCGACCTTTTGGAGAAGTGAGAGAGTACTCTTTTTCTCTCTATTTTCAATCAGGTAAGGAATGAGGGCCTCCCCAAAGAGGCAACTACTCTGATACTGTGCAGCAGCCACCCTCAATTTGTGTCTGGTGTTGGCCCGCCAATTCTTAAGCCAGAACAACCGACGTGCAGCTGTATTGGAAGCTATGGCTTAGGCCGAAAATCTGGCCAATTGCAGAGACACATCTGCCATGTATTCTAATGCAGCCCTCAACTTTGTGACGTCCTGGTGCACCCTCACCTTGTCTCGGGATATTCTAGATTGTAGTTCACAGAGCCACATTAGCGAGATTCTGGCAAAGAAGGAGTTAGATGTTGAGGCTCTTATTGTCCATGCCGAGACCTGGTGCGTTCTGCGGAAAGAGATCTCAGATTTCTTGGCCTTGGCCTTCAGAGCCTCCGACATATCGCCTGGAATCTTGGAGTCTGACAATATGGGAGAAAGAGACTCGTCTACTCCCGGGACCTCTAGAGCATCATTGAGGGAAGAGACCATGTCCAAGAGTTTGCAGTCTATTCCCCCTAGGGCTGAGAATGTGCCAGGGGATCCCCATTGATCCTGAATGGATTTTAAAAACATGGGGGGAGCAAGGGATCTGTTGGTTCTTTGTAACCGGGTCCGAGAACAGTGGATCAGAACTCTGGCCAGAGTCCTGATCGGCCGTTTGTGGTTTGACCAGCTCAATCTTTCCAGTGGCGCAGGCCTTGCGCAAGAGGGAAGAAAAAGAATTAGGGTTAAACACCCTGACCAGAGGAGTGGCCTCCATGTGAATGTCCTCATCATCTGACCACAGGCCCTCTTCGAGGACCTGTTCAAAATGTTCAGATTGTGGCGGTGAGGCCTGATCTGGGAGCTCATAATCCCTGGGATGTGTACTCCCCGTAGATGTAGGGGGGGGTTGACGGCCCTGGGATCAGAAGGGCCCTCCCAGAAGATTCCATTGCCTGAGCCACCACCTGCAAAATCATGGCCTGGACCGGAGGCCCGCCGTCATCGGAGTGAAGGACCCCGACGGGATTGGAGGAGGACCCGCAACAGAAAACCCGCCCGGGATTCCACATGCTATCGAGGATGGGCCTGGTTCGGTGACCGGAATTGGATCTTGGATCTGCATCCTCAGATCCTGATCAAAGAGGGACAGATGGTCCCAACTGTATCCAAGTAAGGGACCTTGGTCAAGGGTCTGCTTGGGGGACCAAGCCCGTGTAAAGGGGGAAGGATGTGGGCCCTCTGATGTAGATGCAAAGGGAAGGAAAATGGGGACAGGTTGAACCTCCGCTGCCCATTGTTGGGACTTGGAAAATTGCCGTTCCAATGCCCTATGCCTGCTATCTGCCTGCTTCTCGGCCATCTTAGAGGCCCATTTGGCCTTGGCCTTGACCTTTGTGGACGCTTCCTGGTTGAGTGACTTGCGTTCCATATTTCCTGAACAACAAATAACAGGAGTTTTCCAGTAGATCTCTGGATCTGTCCTGGTCTGCAGGAGATGAGGCTATGGCCCACCTAGGTGGTACAGGCCTACACAAGGGTCTGTGAAGTTCGGCCCGCCATTAAGCGCGAAGTCACACTGCACGATATAAGCCGAGCATCATCCAGGGAGCTGTCCTCTCCCCTTTCAATCATTCAGGCCCATTTACGGGTACTGAGAACAATTGAGTCAATATTATTATTGTTATTAAAATTAATAATTATTTTTTTATTTTTTTTATTGGGGGACCCTCGTGTCTCACTTAGTGGCGGCTAGGACAGCAACTGCCAGTCCATTAGATGCAGACAGCGGAACAGGCAAGGCAAGCAGCAGTCTAATCTATTGTCACTGGATGTTGTGAGGATCCAGCAGGTAGGAATGTGAGGTGCTTAACACTGTAAATTTTTAAAGACAAAAGTACAGGTAATAAATGAGAATCAATGATGAAGATTCACGCTGTTGAAGATATTTGGAGAAAAACGTTGGAGGAGTAACTCAGAGAATTCTCCCTGCCAGCCACGAGGTCACTTAAAATGGTGTCTTGCCAGGAGAGGGGGAGGAAGAAGGGCCTGATGCAACAGGGGGGGGAAATAGGAGCCCCTATGCCCCCTGCGCGAGGCTGTCCCTCGATAAAACAAATAATTTAGAGAGGAAGAGCCCCCCCTCAGTTATCTAGACATCTGTATTAAAGAAAAAACCGGAGGCAAAGGTAAAGTAAATTATCTTGAGAATACTATGATCGCACGGAGAGGCTCAAAATGGCAGCCGCGACAATCCGAACCAGTAAGGACTCCAGGAATGTAATTACGAAGTTCTCTTGTGTAAGGGAAAAACCAGCAGAGTGAGGGATTTTGCCAATTTGATAGAAATGAAGGCTGCGAAGCTGTGACTGGGAGGGGGGCGATCGCCATGCTGTGCAAGAGGCAGCAATCGTGACAATCAGCTGGCTATCTCCAGAAGGCTTGCCTGGGAAAGAAAATAAGGTTGAAAATAGGAGAGCTAGTGCAGCGCTGAGCCCAGAGCTGAACCAGTCCCCCCCCCAAAAGGAACGAAGAATCCACAAATGGATAATTACTACCTGTCCTCTAATGCTATAATCGGGAGCCAAATTTTCACGTCTCTTCAGGGCTGAGACCAAAAGAAACTGGGGCATGGTCAGACCCTGCAGGGGCGTGGCAACTTTGATTGTTTGGTCTGATTGGGCTAGAGGACTTCTAAAACCCATTTGTGGATTCTACATTCCCTACATGCTGGAGAATTTCATTGGAGTCAAATTAAAAGACATAAATAAATCCCAAAAATGCATTTTGCAAAGGCTGCTGCTTGGTATAAATAAATCACAATGGCCATATATTCTTACAGGAACATTTAATTTTTGAAAGGTCCACACTGAAAAGAACATGTGTGTAAATGTTTCTAGTCCCAGACATATTAAAGCAGTTTTTCCCACTCTGTGACCTTCAAAATTCATGCTGGTTGGTGAGTTCTGAAAGATGCCTGGAGGGCATGAGTTTGGAAAAAGCTGGTTTAAAATCTCTATCATCAAAATTTTAATCAGCTCTCTGAACCTCCAGTTCTCTGCTATAGAAAGGATAATTATTTTGTCTTCTATTCTTTATCATTATCCATCTGGCTAAAACTGAAAGAACAACACCCTGGTTTTTGTGTATTTTAACTTCTCCTTTCAGCTGCAATAAGAGAGGGGCAGAAGTTAGTAAATGTTTTTCCCATTTTCTATCAACCTGCTGCCCTCTGGCAGAAGGCTATCCTCGGCATCTACGTCTGCAAAGGAGACGAACATCCTATTCCCTTGAGCTTCTCTCCTACAACTCAGACCAATTATTTATGGCCCAGTGAATAATATCACACCAATCTATCACTAGGAGAGAATAAATAAATGAAGGTTAATATCCCTGGCAAACTCACTTGATACACTGCATTGGCGGTGATAGCAATGGAAAGAACAAGCTTAATAAAGCATTTTCACACCACATAAACCATGGTTTAGGCAAGTGTGCCTATTCATACCACCGAGACTAAGAGGCAGCAGATCTCTGGGGTTTCCTGCAAAATGTCTCCATCAAAAAGGGAGAAAAGCAAATAATGAAGAGTGAATGCTGTTGTATTATTACTTTTTTTCTCCTGCACTGTCGGACTGTCCAAATATTTTGGCACAAGAAGGAAAGAAAAAAAAACTGCAGAAACCTGCTAAAAATTCATAATTGCAATGCCTCAGCCCAGAAGCTGCCTTGCATATCAGAAAGGACATCAGCTATCATTGTGCATTCAGTGTCCTTTCTTTTATATCTGGGATAGATGGAGCCATTTATGTTTTCTTTACAATGATGTCTTACAGTAGTAAAAATGACAATAACCAGGCTTCTGAAACAATGAGGCAGGTTCCTTAAGCAAGCGTTTAAACAATATTAATTTTTCTTCTCCACTAAACTTGGTTAATTCCTGAAATTGTGTGAGCAAACTTTTTACTCATTTAGCAGCTCTGATTATGTGCCAGATGTAGAGCTCTTTCTACACCAGTGCTTTGCAACTCAGCTCAACTTTAAGGTGTGTGGACTTCAATTTGCAATATTCACTGGGTTAGCTGAGGAATTTTGGGAACTGGAGTACACACATTTTAAAATCGTTGAGAAACATTGTTTTACACAATATTTGTTCAGGGTTTGGGAATAAGGAAGAGATTTTTCTAGGAATGTTAGTGCCATATCCTTGTTTTTCCTTTAGGATAGAATAAAGACTCATCCATATGCACCTTGATTTACACATAGAAAAAATGGCACAGTTGTCCCTATGTGAAAAACTACAAGGCTCCTTCAGAATAACCCTGAGAGAGATGGCTTGAGCACCATCCCCTCTGACACATCTTTCTGTTGACTTCTTAACAGAACTAGTTTTTAAGACTGTGTATATTTTAAACGTGCCATTAATGTGATATAAACAGAAACAACAACAACCAGATTGGGTCCAAGGCCTAAATAAAATCACTGCCCCTAATAATAGAAAATACCCCTAAGCAACTCATCTTAGATTCCAAACTAAAAAGAATGGCCTCTGTGGGGCAGAGGGGTTGCAAAAGTCCACTGGGATATTGGAGGGCTGCTATCTATATTCAAGCATGAGCAGCCATAGAATAGAATCTAATTGTCCCAAGCAAAAAAAAAAATCAACTTACCAATCTAGTTTAGGCTACTTTGCAATTGGCTTCACCCTGCAGGCCTTAAAAGCAAATATCCTGAAGAAACATTGAAGATCAGAAAAGAATACCTCTTTGTCTTTTATTTTCAAAGTAGCCAGAATACTGTATATCCCAGCGTAGGTGTAAACTGAAGCATTTTCCTTATTGGCATTGCAACAAAGAGAGATGTACTTACTCTCCTCTAATGCTACAAATTATTCAGGATGGGTTGTATTAGAAAAATAGCATAGGTGGAAGGGATTTTTTTTTTTTAAATTCCCTTGTACCAACGAATTCAGTATATCATTTTTACTGCTATTAAAATAAACAGAAATGAGAGAACATATAATAAATCTCCAGTGTCTCACATAGCTGAGCCCAAAGAAAATTATGAAATTTGGAAAGAAAAAAAGGTTTAAGTTTCAGCTTGATCTTTTATTACTTATTGAACAGAATAGAAACACTTTTCATATTTACCTGTTAAAGTCTGGGGGGTTCTGAACAAGGCCAATTATTATTGTGTCTAAGTTTTAGAAGAGAATAGTCTCAGTTTTTTATTGGCAATAGTTGAATAATATTTTATTCAAGGGTTTGCATATTTAATTTATTACTGTAGTTATTACCAATCCATTCTGGTATGTTTGGGAAAGGCAATACATGTCAGTTGTGTCATTAACACAGCAGGGATAAGAGCAGATGTTAGATGACAAATTCTCTTGGCATTCAGAACAGCAACTTTGTAATGTACTTTGCATTGTTCCAATTTTATATCACACTATTCGTTACTTTGATGATCAAGGAAATCATTCTTGTGACTTGGGCAACTATTACAAGATTTCTAAATACAGGGAGATAGGGAGGACAAACATGGAGAACTCATGTTCAACATTAGTTTTTATCAGATCCATCTGCACAATTAGCCTTTTACTCTTTATACTATTACAAAAGTATTGGGAGAGCAAGAACTTTGCAATAGTGGTGAATATCTGTCGGATGAAGGTGAAGGTTCATTCTTTGAGCTTCTGATCATTTCATTACCAAGCTAGGTAACATTTTCAGCGAAATTTAGGGCAGGGGTCCCCAATCCCCAGTCTGTGGACCGGTACCAGGCTGCGGCATGCCAACAACGAGCAAAGCTCCATCCGTGGAATGCAGGCAGCACACAAAACCAGGCCCCCTCCGGTCCGCGGAAAAACCTTTCTCCACAGAACCGGTCCCTGGTGCCCAAAAGATTGAGGATCTCTGGTTTAGGGGATGTCAGTGTTCTTCTGTTTATAGAACAGAGAAAGAACTTTTCCTGAAGACCCAGCAAGTACATTGTCAATGTAAACCAAGTCCAGATCTAGCACTTAATCTGCATTTAATTATAGCAACAATTAAGTCATTAAGATTTACACCTTTCCTCCTACAGAGAAAATGCTTCAGCTTTCCAGCTCTGTATCCAAAACACTGAAACTCAAAAGGCTGACAAAACTATAGCTCCCGTACATACTGAAAACTGAAATCTATTTGCCTCCTTTATCCTCTGCTGTATGCTTGGGTCCTCTTGGCTCATATTTTTAGTGCATGAAAAACAGTGTCCCCCCCCCCTATGTTATGACAGCAAAATGATGTACAGCTAATGTAGGCCATAAGGGTTAGAAGGATAATTACCTCCTCATCTTGATGGCTGGCAGACATCAAATACTTTTCCAGACATTTAACAGAACTACCAATTAATCTAAGTCCTTGCCATCCCCTGGAACCTCAGGAGCTTCAGCCACAAAAACCTGACAGAATGAGTGTCAGAAGTTTGGCACTTTCTTTCCAGGGGCAGAAGGCCCTTCTCCCTTCCTCTCCACTTCACAGGAAGGGAGCCCATTTCTGTTAATATAATAAAAAAAACAACGAAGGTGTGCATAGGACCAGTTTCTTTTTGGCAACACAGGAACTGCAGAAGCAACCCTGTCAAAATGGAAGGGAGAAGATTACAAAGAGCCATGATTCTTAACATGGAGAAGATCTACAGTATAGGATTACCTGGTACGGTCAAATGGTACTCACAATTGTCCAGCCAGGATGGAGCAATACTGCAGAAACATCCATCCTAAAGGATGATAGGAATTTAATAAATTCCTACTATAATGCCTTCCTTTTTGCTCTCCTATATTCACAATAAGATAATAATTGTCTGCTGACATTGTCCAAACATAACAGATTCTCCCATTCTAACTCAAGAACCTCAGACAATATTCCAAGTCTTGCCTTTATGCAGCAATGCTCTATCTTTCCATGCCTATGGGGCCATCATTTTAAAGAACCAAGGGCCACAGCATTTGGGTTGAGTGAGATGGCACAAAATAAGCAGACGCTATTTCCCCCCTGAAGGATTATATATTTTCTACCCTGTGTTCCATTCAATATGAATGTGTGGTCCTGAATAATGTATCTCTTAAATTGGGAGATATGGGGGAGGGACGGTTGTTTGTTTTTTGTTTGTATTATTCTTTATTGTTGTCACAAGACAAATCAATGCAGTCCCTCCCAAAAATACTCACTCTTGATTTTGCATTAAGCAAGTAACAAGATCTAAAGTTTAATACATTTCACGAAACACCTCTGACTCAAATGTGAGGCTCCTGTTTAGACTGCAGATTGCAGATTTTTCAGTATACTGCAGATTTTCCATGCTATACATTCAATCTCAAATTACACTTAAAGCAAATTCTTTACCATCCAGGATTTCTACATTTTTTTTCTGTCAGAAATTCAGAGAAACCTTCATCTTTGTCTCTTTCTCTCTTTTTCTCTCCAAACTAAAAAAAAACCAGATAGAATTCCACTCATTAGAAACTCAAGACAAGAAAAAAAATTAAAACTTAATTTAAAAGTTAGCAATTTTTTAAAAAAAACTAAAATGGTTTGTATCTATAATCAGAGTGGGTATCAGGCAAGCCTTGCAGGAAGACTAAATGAATATAGATGAAAAAGAGTCATTTGGAGCTTGTTAGATTTGGGACGTCTACTTCTGAGTGCACTTATTTTGTTCTGTATTCTTAATTACAGAAAAGGTCCAAGATAATGAAATGACTATGTTTTTCAGATTCATATAAATAGGCTTTTCAGAGTTTTATTTTCTTAGTAAACCTGCTGATGATGGTCAGCGATTGCTCCTTTAGGCCACAGGTAGGCAACCTTGACCCTTTATGACCTCTGGACTTCAACTTCCAGAATTCTTGAGCCAGCCAGCAGTTTGTTTTTTTGTCTGCTAATCCTGGCTCAGGAATTCTGGGAATTGAAGTCCACAGGTCATAAAGGTTGCCCACCTCTGCTCTAGGCTCTGCTGGAAACACAGGTTCCCTTCTTCACTCCAGAGTTACAATTCTGTCGAGTAATCTGTACAGCATCAAAGAACTTTAGGTAGAAAGGAGGCTGCATAATTTATATGCACTTTCTATTCATTGTAATGAAAGAGCATACGTGTTCTGGCTCTTGATACCGTGTTTCCCCGATAGTAAGACACCCCCGATTGTAAGACGTATCGGGATTTTCAGGGGGTCGGCTAATATAAGCCGTACCACGAAAGTAAGACATATTACTCCTGCCCACTTCCGCCTCCTGCTTAAAATACTTAAATACTTAAAATACTTAAAATACTTAATATACTTAAAATACTTAAAATAAAACTGACAATTGTTTTCCAATCAATATAAGCCGTACCCCGAAAGTAAGACATAGTGGGGCTTTTGGGGATAAAAAGAAAGTGTGACCCTGTCTTGCTTTAGGGGAAACACGGGTAATCAGTTAGGAGACCAAAAAAAAATACATCCTCAGATATATAATTCCACCATATAGCAAAATGCTTACAGAACATTCTAAGAATAATTGACAATGATTATTATGTCCTCAATTCACAAAACAAAGCAAAACCTTACTAAGCAAGGAAAAATGTAGCACAAAAAACTTAAGCGCTTTCTAACTGATCTCAATGCACAGAACGAGATGACAGGGACTCGTCTTGATCCTGTTGTGTGGGAGGAGTTTGACCCTGTGGCACCCGATGAAGTGGACAAGGCCATTGGAGCTGTGAGTTCCGCCACCTGTTTATTGGACCCGTGCCCCTCCTGGCTGGTTTCAGCCAGCAGGGAGGTGACGCGGGGCTGGGTTCAGGAGATTGTCAACACTTCTTTGAGGGAGGGGTCCTTTCCGGCTCCCTGCAAGGAGGCAATTGTGCGCCCCCTCCTCAAGAAGCCTTCCCTGGACCCAGCTGTATTAAACAACTACCGTCCTGTCTCCAATCTTCCCTTTATAGGGAAGGTTGTTGAGAAGGTGGTGTCACTCCAGCTCCAACGGTCCTTGGATGAGGCTGATTATCTGGGCCCTCAACAGTCAGGATTCAGGCTCGGCTACTCCACGGAAACTGCTTTGGTCGCGCTGACGGATGATCTCTGGCGGGCCCGGGATAAGGGATTTTCCACTATCCTGGTGCTACTTGACCTCTCAGCGGCTTTCGATACCATTGACCATGGTATCCTTCTGCATCGACTGGAGGGGTTGGGGGTTGGAGGCACTGTTTTGCAGTGGTTCACCTCCTACCTCACTGGTCGGTCGCAGTCGGTGTTGGCGGGGGGTCAGAGGTCGACCCCTAGGTTCCTCCCTTGTGGGGTCCCTCAGGGATCGGTCCTCTCCCCTCTGCTGTTTAATATCTACATGAAACCGCTGGGTGAGATCATCCGACAACACGGGGTGAGATATCATCAGTATGCTGATGATACCCAGCTTTACATCTCCACCCCGTGTCATTTCAGTGAAGCAGCGGAAGTGATGTGCCGATGTCTGGAGGCTGTTAGGGTTTGGATGGGTGCCAACAGGCTCAAGCTCAACCCCGACAAGACAGAGTGGCTATGGGTTCTGCCTCCCAAGGATAATTCAATCTATCCGTCCATCAGCCTGGGGGGGGAGCATTTGACCCCCTCGGAGAAGGTCCGCAACTTGGGCGTCCTCCTCGATCCACAGCTAAATTTGGAACATCATTTTTCGGCTGTGGCGAGGAGGACATTTGCCCAGGTTCGCCTGGTGCACTAGTTGCGGCCCTATTTGGACCGGGAGTCTCTTCTCACAGTCACTCATGCCCTTATCACCTCGAGGCTCGACTACTGCAATGCTCTCTACATGGGGCTACCTTTGAAAAACATTCGGAGACTTCAGGTAATGCAGAATGCAGCCGCGCGAGCAGTGTTGGGCTTGCCCAGAAATGCCCACATTTCGGCATCACTCCGCGAGCTGCATTGGCTGCCAATTGGTCTCCGAACCCAATTCAAAGTGTTGGTTATGACCTATAAAGCCCTACATGGCATCGGACCAGGTTAATTACGGGACCGTCTGCTGCCCCATGAATCCCAGCAGCCAGTTAGGGCCCACAGAGTCGGCCTTCTCCAGGTCCCGTCAGCCAGACAGTGTCGCCTGGCGGGGCCTAGGGGAAGAGCCTTCTCTGTTGCAGCCCCAGCCCTTTGGAACCAACTTCCCCCGGAGATCCGTGTTGCCCCCCAACCTCTCCGCCTTTCGTAAATTACTCAAAACACACCTCTGCCGGCAGGCCTGGGGTAGTTAACATCTTGCCCCAAGCCAGTGTGTGTCTGTGTGTATGCTGAATGATTGTTTTTTTTTAAAAATTAAGAGGTTTTATATTTACATGTATTTTTATATGTTGATTTCTACTGTGTTGTGAGCCGCCCTGAGTTCTCCGGAATAGGGCGGCATAGAAATCGAATAAATAATAAAATAATAATAATAATAACTGCTTAGATATATCAAATGCAATTTCCAGCATAACCCTATGCTCTTCCCCATACCTAGAACAAACCAAATTAAGGTAAATAGCAAATTAATTTATATTCAGAGTAGAAATCAGCTTCTCCTGGCACCTAACCTTCTTTTTTGTTTAAGTGGTTGGGTATATTCACATAATATGCTTAATCCTCAAGTGATGTAAATGTTTGGTTCTCTCATACACCTTCTCATTCATCTAGTAATTGCCTGGAGATGCCTGACTTGTTAACTTAGCATTGAGGTGTTTGCTATTTAATACGTGTTCTGTGCCAGCAATTACAAATGCAAGAGGTCACATGTATATAAAAGGTCTTTATGGCAGCTATAAATCTCACTGCAGTGCAGGAGTGCAATTACTACTTCGGAAGGTGAACTTCAGGGCAGACACATTCAAAATCCATGAATCAGAGCTGAGTGTTATCTTGTACCTAGTCAAAGGTCAGACAGGGAATCAGAAGCAGCACCAATTCAGGAAATCATGTCCCTGATTGAAAAAATTATTTGCCAGCAGATATAGGACTGCCAAGCCTTTCTTTTATAGAATTGATTCAGACACACCTCCTTTCAAGAAGCCTCATTGAAAGTTTTTGTTCTATTCACTTGATCCTTCTGTGCATGGGGAGACAGAGGATCTTTTCCTGATGAGGTTCCAGGTCAGATGATCAGTCTGCTGTTGTGCTTCTGCAATAACAAGCAGATTACCTGAGATATCCAGTTTGGAGTCTGACTCATTAGATATCACAATATTACTGGACTACTATGCCTATTTTGAAAATGTGCTTCTCACTATGTGCAAGTACAGCATCTCTCTGCTATACATCATAATGTTGATTACATTAATATGGAACCAGATAAGAGAAACACCAATCAAACAAAGTGTAACAGGAGTATAGTTGAGGCTAGACGCGAGGGGTGGAAAAAGGCTTACTAATTCAGACGTTTTCAATGACTAATACTTAGTATTGTATATCAGGTGCCATGATGATTGCTGCACAATATGTTTTTATGTTCAATGTTGATTGTTTTAATAAAAGAATTTTATATATATATTAAAAAAAAGAGCACAACCCTTTAGATATCATTGTGTGACCTTGAAAAGGATGCTATTGGTTTAAGACTCACATTGACCTGAATGAGTGGATTCTTTAAAATAGTGCTACTTTTTTCCCCAGGATTCCTTTTTAATAATAGCCAAAAGAGGTGGGCTCAGACTATAGCAACATTATCATTTAAGTGTTTTATACTTAAGTACTGCCACTAAGTATTTACAGCTGTTGTCCTGCTTCTGGTTCCAATTAAACACTCACACAGTTGCTATGGAAATTAGCCAAAGACCAAAAGATAACAGCAGTCAAGGAATGCAAGCAAAACAGAATCTTTGAAAGAGGCTTGCCTGACTGGATTTTCTTTAATAAGAGCACACACAAAAGAATAATCCAAGTCCAGTCCAGAGTTCCAAGATCCAGGTCAGAGTTGTCAGCCAATCCAGAAACCAGAATTTCACAAGCAGAATCTAAACATGGGTATCACTGACGGAATCAAAGTCCAGTCATTGCAGGGTGCAGAAATGATCTTACTGCCTTCGCAGTGTTTATTCTCTTATACAGTTCTCCAAGCAGCATAAAGTAACATAACAACAGCATAGCAATGGCATTTTTATTGGTAGATTCTCCTTGTCAATCCTTAAGAATATCTCAGCCAGGGGCACCAACCAGGGGCAGTTTTCTGCTACATCCTGTTGGTATGAATGAGGTGAGATCATGTGAACCAGGTGAAATCATGTACCAGCCTGGGGTATTTCCCTACATCACCATGGCAATATGAACGGGGTGAGATCATGCATTTGAACCAAGGCAGTTTGCTGCACACGAACTCTACATGATCTCAATCCCTACATATCACTCCAGAGCCAGAGATCAGATGGTTAATTCCAACAGGGGGTTATGTATGGGGGCTACCTCTTAAATTTATGCTACAGCCAGCTGCTCCTTAGCTATTTACTTCTTTGTTTGACAAAGAACCTCATAGAAAGTCTTTGCTCTCCTTTCCTCTCTCCTTGGCAAGTGTGGGCATGGATGGGAGGCCTTATGTCAGGCACGTCAAACTCATGACGTCACGTGACATCGCACAATGTATTGGGACTTTTCCCCCGTTGCCGACAATGGGGTGGGAGCGGTCTTGGCATGATGCATCTGGTCCGCGGGCCGGCAGTTTGACATGTCTGCCTTATGTCATCTTCATCTGACTTCCCAGCTGCACTAGTAGTGTCTGTGTTTGACCAGCTTCATGTGATTGTGTCTCTTAAGTCTGCCATTCCACAGGTCACTGGAGCAGCTTCTTCAAATTCAGAGTTGTCTTCTTGTGACAGCTATGGGGGATAGGTTTTAGTATCCCATATTTTATGCAAATAATAGCAGGGAACTGTTAGTCTCTTTGTCTTAGTTACTGAAGATCCCAGGACTATGCATTCACAGAACATTCACTTTCTCCTCAGGTTTGCATATCTGGGAATAGTGGCACCTCAGTACTCAACTGCTTCAAAACAGGTTGAATTTGGTACTCAAGGCATTTTGATGTGAAAATGTTGTCCTGGTACTCATAGTTTCTTTGGTATTCAGTATGCTGCAAAAGGAAGAAGGGGATAGCCACAGAGGGCAGACAGGAAGTTGGCCATGCTCGGAAGGTTGCTGACATAGGAAAAAGGATAGACAGAAAGTACTTCTTGGCCAAAACAAAGGGTCACATGGTAAGTTCTTTGTTTGGCATTTGTAGTTTTTAAAATTCAACATGCCTCCTGAAACCAATTAACATTGAGTACCAAGATACCACTGTAACAATATATTCAAAGATTAACTCATTGTAGTTTTATGGCAGGTTTACAGAATGCAATACCCACCTTTTTTTGGCAGAATTTCCCATAACAGTTTCTCTAACCTGTTATAATACACTTAGAGATCACTAGTTGGGTGAAGGGACAAGTAAACTTTTGATCTAAAAATATTAATGGCTTCCAATTAACACTACCTAATTCTTACGATAATTCCATAGAGGATGCTTCTTGCACTGCCTATGCATCTCTGTGATAATTATCTGAAATATTGGAAATTCAAGCACACTAAGGAGGTGAAAACTAAATGAAATGTATTAACTTCTTCGAACAAATTTGATTGATTTAAGCAGGGCTTTTTTTTCTCATAGAACGCCCAGAATGGAGTTCCGGCACCTTTTTGGGATGGAACCTTGTAGGGTAGGCAAGGCGGGCTGTATGACGTGTGTGAGTTCCGGCACCTTTTTGTTTTAGAAAAAAAAGCACTGGATTTAAGTATTAATTTCAAATATTTAAATATCACAATGTTCCAACAATAATCTAAAAATAACAAACAATAAAACAAGTATGATATTTTAAAACAATAAATATCATAATATAATAACTTTCCATAAGCTGACATCATTGAACAAACAAACAAAAACAGGTGAAAAGCACTGCCACCATTGAAAAAAGATTAAAGAGTATTTTTAAAATTACATAGAAGATTATTTTTAAATTGATTTCGTTAATATGCTTCTCTGAGCTGTGTTTTTCTTCAGTGCTCGAAGGCAAGTCTAATCATAATGAGTAAAATTTAATTCAGAGTTTCCTGCCATTTTGATGTGGGAAACATATGAATGTTGTATGCAGTTGGGAATCATAAACTTAATGGAATCCTAAAAAGCAAAAAAAAAATAAAATCCTCCAGTTTCCAATTAAATTCCACCACACTCCCAACTCTGGTCTTATCTACATTACATCAACAATTTGCTTATAGGTGTCCTGTCTTCCCAAAAATATTAAATATACTTCTGAATTAAAGGATGCCATGGCCTGTTTAGAACCTTCCTTCCAGTCAAAGGAAATATTCCTAACAGTTAGAATCAGGCCAAAATGATAACTAGTCTAGCTAATTTGGTTGTATATAATAGAGAAGTAAATGTGGTCTAGTAGATAAGACTTCAGGCTAGAAAGCAGGAGATGGTGAGTTCATGTCCTCCCTTCGCCATCAAAGCCAAATGGGTAACCTTGGGCCAGTCACTCTCAGCCCAACCCAGGGTGGTCGTTGTGAGGAAAATATGAGGAGGAAGCGGGGTTGAATATGTTTGCCATCCTGAAATATTTGCAAAAAAAATGAAGGCGGCGTAAAAATAATAATCTGAGTGTGATGGTTATTGCAACAAGCCCAAAGGCCAGGATAGCACAGCTAAGTTTTAGAATTCCATTAAGGACTATCTCTGGAGCCATGCTATTGTCTAGCTGGAAAGCAAAGCCAACATTTGAAAAATGGACCCTCCTTCCCAGGCAAAGATACTGGTTGTGAAGAATGATATCCATCTTGCTTATTATTGTTGGTGCAATCAAGGAATAAATAAATAAATTCTGAAAGGCTATTCATGTAAGACACAGATGTTGTTCCACAAACCAGTTCCATCTATAATTCCAAATGGAAGATGCAATTAAAATGCAGGACTGAACAAGCTGTTTAAACAAGGAGCTTAAAGGTACAGTCCAATTTATACTAACATTGCTGCATTTAGTGATCATATTGAGACATTTTAGCCCTATGACACAATTATTTTTTGGGCAGTAGTAAATACTGTCCCTGAATTTGCTACTAGATGCTCTTTGCAGACCTTACCAACATTCTATTTTGTGTAGCTAATCCTATATCTTAACTCTAATTGTTTGGTTTATCCCTTCATGAACTCATTCTTCAACAAGCTATTGTTGATTAATTAAAAAAATCTAGAATCCCTGACCAAGAGGCAAGGCTCTAATAACAGAAATTTGGACATGTTTGAGTACAAATCTCCCCCTTTAATCTCTCACTGAACCCTATCATGTTTTTGTGGAACCTTAGGGTCCATTGAATACAATTTTTTTAAAAAAAAACATGATTTGATTCCTTTCAGCTAAAGTATAAAAACTCACCATCTCATCTTAGAAAGACAGCTTTTTATATGAAAAAACCCACCCTTCCAATGGCTTTCATCTTCACTCTGACATCAGAAAATCTGTCCTTATACTTTCAGTTTTATAGTTCAGCTGTAAAACATGATGTCTGGAAATTTTTAACACCATTGTTCTTCCTTTCCACTCGTCCCCAAATAAAGCACTCTACTCTATTTCAAGAGTTCTTTCTTTTGATACTACTTCAGCACTGCATCTTATCCTTGAGAAAGTGCATACAGAATGAAAAACAATCACTTTATCCAGACAGGTTTATAAAAACAATGGTTGAAACAAAGTGACAGTAATATTTATTTAAATTCCACAACGCAACAATGTGCAACGTGGCATGTTAAAAAGCATAAGGTGACCAACTTTTTTACAATGAAAAGGAGGACACAAATAAATTGAAGAAAAAATATCGTAAATAAAAGAAACATTTTATTCATTGCAACAATAATACAGACAACTTGCATATGCAAAGTTTGCCAGCTGGGTGTTTTGGCGCGCTCAGCAGCAATTCCTATTGGCTTGCAAAAGTAGCACAGCTCATGCAAAAGTTGGGGGAAAAAAAACCATCAAAAAAAGGTGCCGGAACGCCGTTCTGAGCGTTCTGTGAGGAAAAAAAGGCCCTGCAGATTAATCTTCAAATATCGAAAAGGAGGACATGTAGGAGGACACTTTTCGAGGGAGGCCAGAACTTACAAAAGGAGGACTGTCCTCCCTAAAGGAGGACGGTTGGTCACCTTAAAAAGCATAATAACAGATTAGCATCTTGTACACAATTTCAGGTAGGGGAAGTATGAATCCTGGTCCCATCGTAATTCTCAGCCTGCAATGCCTGCATTGTGGTACAGTATTCTTTTGAACAAGGGGATGTGGTGGCCTAGGAGTTTAAGGTGCTGGCTGCCCACTGGAAGATTTGCAGTTTGAGACCCAAATACCATGTGATGGGGCGAGCTTCCTGCCCCAGCTCCTGTCAACCTAGGAGTTTGAAAGCATGCAAATGCAAGTAGATAAATAGGTGGGAAGGTAACAACGTTCCGTGTGTCTTGCTATATAATCACGTCAGCACATGACCATGGAACTATCTTTAGATAATGCTGGCTTTCTGAGCTAGGAAAAGGAGATGAGCATTACCCCCTAGGCAGTGTTTCTCAACCTTGGCAACTTTACGATGTGTGGACTTCAACTCCCAAAATTCTCCAGCTAGCAATGCTAGCTGGAGAATTCTGGGAGTTGAAGTCCACACATCGTAAAGTTGCCAAGGTTGAGAAACACTGCTGGAGTCAGACATAACTGGACAGGGGAAACCTTTACCTTTATCTTTTTTAAATAGCTATGAATGTTGGGGGCTGGAGGAGCTGTTATGCATAGGTTCTCCTCCTTCCTGAGTAGTTGATTCTACCCAGTCCAGGGAGGAGGGATCAAACCCTCAAGTGCTCCACTGGAGAGTGTTGCACAGCTTAGTATTTTCCCTACAACATTTACATGAAGCCATTAGGTGAGATTATCCCTCAGCATAAGTTGGGATATTATCAATATGCCAAAGAAATCCAGTTATATTGGCTGGATATGCAGCCAATGCAGCAGAGCTTTTGTATCTTTGCCCAAAGGCAAACAGAGTCTGGATGGGGAGAAACTGGCTTAGGCTGACCCTTAGCAAGATTGAGTGGTGTGGAATCCAATGTCAACTGATTCTTTACGTAGGTCTCTGGCCATCTCTAGCAAAGGATGAGGCTATAAGGAGAACTAGTTCACAATCTAGGGGTCCTAGAAGACCAAGGGGAGGCTATGCAAGAACTTGTACAAAGTCTTTGCACAATTATATTTTGTGCACCAATTATTACTGTTCCTGAAATGAGTTTGTGTGTATGTTCCTGTCACCTCACATCTGGACTATTACAACTTACTCTAATCAGTCTGCTCCTAAAAGACCTTTAGGAACATGCAGCTGTTTAAAATGCAACATCCAAATCATATGGGCATGCCTAAGTTTGTCTAGGTGAAGTGTACTGTAATTCAAGAAGATGAAGTTACCTCTGAAACCCTGTATGTGTCTCAGAGTTCAGGTGTCTCCAAAGCTAGTTACTCTGGGATGTTTAGATTCCCACCCTTGGCCACGCCTTCTCCACCTCTCGCCTCACGCCCATTTACCACCAGTGTTCCTCGGCTGGCCCTCCCAATCCCATTCTCCCTGGCCAATATGCCCTTGCCCTCCGCCCTATGCCCTTTAGCCTTGCCCTTTTGCCAAGGCACTCTTTGTCCTGGGTCTTTGGCTGCACAGGACAGATAGCCGCCAGCCAATCGGGTGGGTGGCAGGCAGAAGCCATGGTGCTGTAGGGGGGCAATGTGCAATGGGCGATCGCAGGGGATTGGAGAAGCTGTGCCAGCGCTGCCATTCACTTGCACTCCCACCACAATCACTGAAGCTGTGCTGGCCTTGCCGTTCTCCTGCACACACACACACCACAATCAGAAAACTTGCACCAGCACTGTTCACCTGCTGCCCCACAACACAGCCCCTGCAATCGTCCATCACACACTGGCCCCCTGCAGCACCATGGCTTCTGCCTGCCTCCCATCTGATTGGCAGCCAAAGGCCTGGACAAAAGGTGCCTTGGCGAAAGGGCCAAGCTGAAGGGCACAGGGCATAGGGCAAGGGGCCCATTGGTCAAGGAGAATAGTGGGAGAGGGCCAGCTGATGAGGAACACTGGCGGTAAATGGGTGGAGACAGGAGTGGGAGGCGGAGGAGGTGTGGCCAAGGTTCGGAGTCTTATGGTCCTAGATCCTCTGGGAGGAATCTGTCTGCCCAATAAGATTGGGGAAAATAGGTAGGTTAAGAATCGTACCACCAAAGGAATGTGATTATCAGGTTTCTCATGGTTGAATATCCTTGGTGATGGTCCTCCCTCTTCTGAAGCAGCCTTTCCCAGGACATAAAGTCAACACTGTCCCTGTTAACTTTCCTTACAGCAGTTAAGACCTGGCTTTTTGGAGGACTTTGAGGGAAGAAGCGGAAGGATGGTTCTTCTGCAGAGGGTGTAGATGGAGTGAGGTTAAATTGGTTCTGCTTATTTTGATTTTTTATTATTTTTAATCTTGTGGAGGTTAAAAATTGTAGGAATTCAAGCCACTCAGAATACAGACTGGAGTGGCATAGAAATCTGTGGAAATAAATTAATAAATAATCCATCAGGCTGGTAGTATACACAGGTAGTCCTTGACTTACAATCACAGGTAGTGAGTTCATCAAGTTAAGTGGTCTGGAGAAAGGCCACTGACTGGGATAACAAATCAGTTGTAAAGAAAAAAACTGGATAAGGTTTCAGAGATAGCATCAAACAAAGCGGTAGAGCAAGATGTGTATGAAAAAGGAAAAGTTTGAATGGGAGCTATTATAAAAAGGAAACATCAAGGGAGAGCAAGGGAAAAAAGGATAGAAAAATACTGCTGCACTGCAAATCATAACTAGAAGAAGCCTGGGTATCCATTTAATAGATATCTAGTACTTTCATAATAAACTGTGAAGACACATGCTATAAAAATATGCAGAAAAGTTAAGTAGGATAATAATGCTTCCACCACATCATTCTTCAATTCCCTAATTTTCTTTCCAACTCTTGGCCCACAAGCCATGTATTTAGAATTCTTTTTAATGAGCCAGCAGGGATAGGCAGGCTGAAAGCTAAACAGCCTTGAAATATCAAGTAATCTAATGCCTGATTAAAATTCAAAATCAGGGACTTGCAAGAAGCCTCTTTCTAAAGCAATTCCTTCTCTGCCAACAAGGTGCTTTTTGTCACTTTTACTCCAGCTTTCTCTGGGTGATAGCTGAGTTCAACAGATAACTTTTGATGGAAATGGTAGCAAGCCTTCCAATAAAATAAGCTTAAGAACAAATATATAAGAAAGACAGTGCTTAGCTGCTAAGACATATGGTATACAGAGAGACTCCATGCACAAAGGAGAGGGGAAATCCTACAGTAGGTTGCAGGAACCTGAAGATTTCAGCTTTGTTCATGCAACCCCACAAAAGATTTTCCCTCCATGCATGGAAGGGAGCTGAAATCCTTCAGCTGGCTGCAGGAATGTTTGAAAATGAAAGGTCTGCCTGCTGGGAGGATTTCAGCTGTGTTTGAAGCTTAAGCCCTCTCCCAAGCAGCCTTTTGCTCTCAGAGGTCTGCCTGCTGGGAAGATTTCAGTTCCACACAGAGCTAAAATCCTCCAGCCACTTAATGACATGGGAAATTGCTTAATGACTGCAACCGGGAATACCAGGTGGGTCTCTTGCTTAACAACTGCTTTGCTCAACAACTGAGATTGCAATCTAATTGTGATCGTAAGTCAAGGACTACCTGTGTGTACCATTTGTTGCTTCTCTTCTAACACTGCATTTTGCACAGTGGAAATGGGAGCAAGAATATTGTCAGTCATTAGACATTTTGTTTATGTCTCCCCTGGTTATATTGATAACCTTTTAGAAATAAGTAAGAAAAAGCAAACTAGAATAACAAATTAGCAAACTTAATCTATATAATAAAATTAGTTTATCATCAAATTAGCAAAAGCCCATACACTTATTTTTCTTGAAGGCCTGGTCTGAAAGAAGACTACATTAATTTAGCCAGGAAATTGGGAGTGTATGTTGTATGAGTGAGTATAGTTTTAATAGTTTTATATTGTAATATTATTTTAAATTACTTATATTTTTGTACTTGTATTTCTGTTGTGAGCTGCCCTGAGACTGGGGAGAAGGGCGGCATATAACTCGAAATAAAGATAAAGATAAAGAAAGATAAATAAGAGTCTAGATTTGGCTAAGGTCACTTAGACAATTTTATAGATAATCTCCAATGTCCAAAACCAATGTTCCCAATATTTTAACTATCTCCAAGATATTTTTATATTGTATTTTACATTTGTTTTTTTTCCAGATTTTTTTTGTTTTTCACTTTAATCACTGCCTTTAATCTAATCTGTTTTTTTTACATTTTATAAATTTTAAGTTTCACTTCTTTTCAAATCTATCCATTGTACATCACACAAACAAGTCTTCTTTCTAAAGTTAATAATTATCATGTCTTTGCCCCCTCCCTTCAACGCGTACATTCCTAGTCTAGTTAATATACATCTTCCATTAATCACCCTCTCATGTCTTTTGCTCTTGCACTTAGTCCTTAAATCAGTCCATAATTCTTTGCCTTTAATTCGTTGCATAAAATATTAAGTTTCTCTTCATTTCAGACGAATTCTAGGTTTCTTCCTCTGCCAGGTGGCTTTCCATAACACAGCTTCCCTTCCACGTAATAAGTCTCTCTTTGTTGCTTGCAATGTCCCTTGGTTCCATATAAGCCATGCTCTATGGATTCTGTCAGTTTGCCAAGAGAAATTTTTAGCCTCCTCTCCTAGATATTTTCCCCATGCGTTTATAACAATTCTTTTCAAATCTTCTTGTCTCTCCACCTCTTCCATCTTTTCTTCAACTCCTTCCCAGACTCTCTTCGAATTTCTCCCAGTATCTTCTCTCATTTCCCCACTGTACGTTCCTCCGGTTTGGTCCAAGTCCTCAATAACTGCTTTGCTGTGATTTTCCATCATTTTCTCCATTTCTCCGTTTTGTTCCACTGCATCCAGCGCCTCCATACTTCCCTCACATGTTTTTGCATGCATGTCTATTATCATGTCCATCTTTCTCTTCATTTTTTCAATAATTGTTGAAATGTCATCTTTTAATTCCTTCATCGTCATCTCTGGGGAGCTGGCATCCATCCTTAGGTTTATTCTGCAACGTTTTTAAGTTATGTGTCTCTGGTGCCCTCTAGAGGTCTCTTTCGCATTACAGTTTCTCTTCCTTAGGTTTATTTTGCACAGGTTTTAAGTTATGCATCTCTGCTGCCCTCTAGAGGTCTCTTTCGCATTACAGTTTCTCTTCCGCCTTTCTCTTCCGGTGCCTATCCCTTTAAATTAAGAGCGGTCGCCATCTTGGGTGCCTTTTGTTTATTGTGAGCCTAATTGATCCGAGGTAAAATATAAGAAATAATTGCTTTTTAAGCTCCTAGGTTCAGTCTGTCAATCTCTGTGCTTCTTTGAGATGTGTTCCTCGGGTGGTGGCTGGTCTCAGTGTCTTGATGCTGCGCCGGGCTGGAGCGATTGTGAGCTTACAGGGAGTCTTCTTTCTCCCCCCCCCCCGAGCATTTTTTCAGGGGGCTTTCAGAAGATCTCAACTCTCACCCACAGCTCTTCGCCCCTTCTCCTACCGAGGAGGGGTTTTTTCGCCGCGAAAAACAGCTGGTTTGCGCTGCTTTGGCGGCTTTACAGGTCCCGTGTCGCAGAGCCTCTTAGCAAGGCTATTTCGACCCTGAGGCAGCCACGCCCCTTCTCTATTTTACATTTGTTTTTAAAAGATCAATCAGTATACAAATATTTATCTAGATGCCAAGTTCTATTAAAAATAAAGATTTTGAAGGAATCCTATTTTACATCTAGCCTGCCCATTAAAGAAACACATTGTACTAAGGTTATCTATATTTTTGGAATTTTCCTTTGATTTCTCTGTTATTTGCTATAACAGAGAAATGAAAAGGATCTGAAGAACAAGAGGTCTTTAGTTGGTTTTTATTGTGGGTCACAGAAGCTAGATCCAGTTTAGGCATCTCTTCCATTATCTTAAAATAATCAAGACTAGTTAGTGTTGGGGGAGGGAATTGAGTCTAGCATCCCTGACATGCCAAGTGCCACAAAGCCTATAACAACTACAGAAAGCTACTGAGTGAGGTCATCCATTGGTTTGGGGTTAGGTTTCATCAGTATGCTAATAATACCTAGCAGTACATCTCAGCCTTATTTGTCGAAGTAATACTGCCAATGACCTTCCCCAGTGTCTTACGGTTGTGAGGATTTAGATGAAACGAAACAGAATCAACTCAACCCTGGTAAGACTAAATGGCTGTGATTATTTGCCCCCTCTGGATCCAGAAATTATTTATCTTTAGTCCTATACTCAGGGATGAAATACTGTTTTATTTATATTTATTTGTTTGTTTAATAAAACCAATTCATATAACCACCTATCTCACAAACAAGTGACCCTGGATGATGTACAACAGAGCTAAAGACAATTAATAGAAACTAAAGACATTAAAAATTATAGAAACCAAACTAAAAGAATAATAGATGAAAGGATGTTAAAGATAGCAGAGCAACATCATTAGTTCATTTGTCCCCTTGGGTCCTCAGGTCTGTTGGCATATCCAGGTGTTGAGGGACCTCTGGAAGCTCAACAGTCATGAAGCCAAGCTCACCTCAGGTTTGTTTGGGGATCTTCATAGATGTGCAGCTCCTGCTTAGATAGCAAGTGGCAACTGTGACCAAGAAGACCTTCACACTGATTCATCTTGTGCCTCAGTTGCTCTCTTTGCTGGACTAGAAGGCCCTTTGGATTGGTTACCCTGCCTATTGCAATACACTCTACATGAGGCTGTCCCTGAAAACCATTTGACAGCTGTGCAGATTGCAGTGGCATGGGTAGTTATGAACATAATATCTTTACTATGAGCCCTGCACTGGTTACTGGTGGGTCTCCAGATGCAATTCAAGATGCCAGTTAGTATCCTTAAAGCCCTTCATGGCATAAGGCTAATTGAGAAAAGTAGTTCCCATACTGCCTGCACATCCTATTCAATCTGACAGAGCCAGTCTATCACTAAAACAGTATCATTTGATGGGATCCAGGAAGAAAGTCTTCTCTGTTGCTGCTCTTGCCTCCTCTGAGATCCAATGGCCCCTGGATCTGTCACTGAACCATACCTTTAATTAGCAGTCAAATATTTGCTTGGACAAGTTAGTCTCTTCCAATTTGCTTACCTCAACTAGTTAATCATTTTCTTGTTTTGCCTTAACAAGACACTTAATATCTGTTAGATCAGGGGTCCCCAACCCCTGGTCCGTGGACTGGTACTGGGCCATGGCATGCCAGCAACCGATCCACACAAACAAGCAAAGCCCCATCTTCAGGATGCAGGCAGCACACAAAACCATGCCCTCTCCGGTCCACGGAAAAACCTCTCTCCATGTAACCGGTCCCTGGTGCCCAAAAGGTTGGGGACCTCTGTATTAGATACTAAAAACATAGTCAATCCTTGCTAATATGTTATCTTTTCTTACAGGTATATAAACTGTACTGCTATTTCCTATTTTCCCAAATCTAAGCAAGAGGCAGAGGGGAGATTGAAGAGTTATAAAAGCTGCCCAACAAAGGCAACACACCATTGTGAATTGTTTCACAATGGCATACCCTTCCTGCTGCTTCCTGCACCCGCCCCAGTCATAAGAAAAGGAACTTTCCTAAGGAAGTATTTGAAATTATTCAATTAAGCTTTGTTAATTGCTTCTATTCCAGGTCTCTTGTTCATTCCTTCCTTGATATTCAACCTACAGCTGCTTAAGTCAGCAACACCCTCACCTTTACCTTATTTAATAAATAAATAAATAAACCTAGGACCTGTTTTCTTCTTTCAGCTCCTGGGCCAATTTGAAAGGAATGGTCCTTTAGAGCAGGGATCTTCAAACTTGGCCCTTTTATGACTTGTGGACTTCAACTCCCAGAATTCCTCAGCCAGCGTGCCTGGCTGAGGAGTTCTGGGAGTTGAAGTCCACATGTTTGAAGACCCCTGTTTTAAAGGGTTGGATATATAGAAGTGTATTTTTGGTTCTTTTTCATTACTAGCATCTTCTGCTATTTATAATTAATTGTTGTTT
This sequence comes from Bothrops alternatus, assembly GCA_034064705.1. Classification (NCBI taxonomy): domain Eukaryota; kingdom Metazoa; phylum Chordata; class Lepidosauria; order Squamata; family Viperidae; genus Bothrops; species Bothrops alternatus. Next base: position 18,508,784 of record JARGCV010000248.1, read on the forward strand.
TTGTATGTTTTCAATATGGTATGCCATTAGAGTAATTTCTGATTTGGGTGACCTTACAAGCCTAATAAAAAAAATATATTTATTTGTTTTGCACTTTTCTGTTTCTTGCTGGGGTTTTTTAATTGTTGTAAGCCACCCAGAATACTTGCTTGAGATGAGATATAAATTGAACAATTGAATAAATTAAATAATCACTCTTTCTTCATGCATGTTAGGACACAAAAAACTACAAGGATAAAACTAATCAAGCAAAGCATATTACATAGATGCAGCTGCTAGGTTTTAAAATAATCTGGCTAAGCTTGCATGGATTCTGTCTCTATCCTGCTGTGTGAAGGCTCTTTCTGGTGGTTATTTTCCTTCCAATTTTGTGTCATTGAACTGCCCTTCCTGTTTGCTTCCCTAACTCTTCCATCCAATTGAACTGGAATCTACTGAGTTGGGTTTTAAATAACACCTTTTAAATGAGTCATGATTAAAACCCAGTGAACACAATTTTCAGTTCCATTGCTTTACAGCTCAGTTCTGCAAACATCTGTTTGAATAGACTTATTCAGAGGTAAGCAATTAGCCTGCCTTACCTAAGACTAACTGGCTTGGGGTATATAGTCTCCTGGCATTTTGGTATACTTTTAAAAAACTATTTCTATTAGATTTTATGGATAGGCAAATAGCTTATTTTGGCTCTCAGTTACCAAAGGAAAAAACAACAAAAACCCACAAATCCCAACTAAAATTTACGCCAAAAACAATGTTTCCTTCTTTCTAAGCCAAGAACATTTCTTCTGATATACTATGGTACATAGAGTTGTTAAATTCTTCAGTGCTGACTTCTTTAGTGGTTCAAACATGAAACCATATCCATCTGCCAACATTCTGTACCCGCTGTCAGTCTACTCAACACAGCCTGTCAAAATCAGTTCTGCCCACAAAGCAAGCTTAGTACAGAGACAGGCAGGGTTTTCAGGCTTCCCAGCTGATCATGATTTCATTATAGGCACAAATTCTGGCATATACCATTATTGTCATCATTAATGAGCATTTATCTGGGTCTCTGAAATATGTACAGGCTTTGTACCACGTTTCCTACCCACTATACAATTCTCAGGAGAAGGATACAGTAATAATCATTTTCATAGCACAGTTTAAGGCATTAGGAGTAATTGTAGCCTAATGCAACCAGAATCTTCATTGACAAATCACTAAATAATGGCAGCTTGGCACATAAGAACCACAAAGGAGCGTTTTCTGTGAAACCTCTTCCCCCTTTATAAATACTACCGGTATGAAAAGGTGGCTAATGTCACCCTTGATTACCATAGTACTAAGTTTCCACAATATGCATTGTTCCTAATGGGATGTACTGAATAAATGAAATTCAAATGTGGAATTGGCAAATGTTGTATCTTCACTAGGAAGTCTTCCTCTTCAGCTGTCACGTAAATCTGGTCTTTAATGCAAAGAATGTGGAGTACACAACACTGTATTTCATATCCCTGCCCCCACTTCCCCAAGTACTTCCAGATGTATAGGATTTATTTGCCTCAGAAGTACAACATTTAGCTAATGAAAAGAGCATTCCCTTTTTCTAGCTTATCCAAAAAGCTTATCCCATTCTTGCATTCACATCATATGACAGGGAGGGAAAAACAAAAATACTGGACTGTATAGGCAGACTTTTACCATCCACAGCTAAGGCAAAGCACCATTCAATTTCTTTCTCTTCCCTTAATTTCCTTTTATTTTCCCTAACCAAATCAATCCATTGAGATCCAGCTTGAATTCCTACTGTCTAATGAACCTGGAAAGATTTCCCAAGAGGCGTACCTACAGCAGTGCTAGCACAACCTTACTAAAAACACAGGACTGGTGCTAATGATGATCAGGCTGGTTAAATTTTAATGTGCCCACCCACTAAGCTAAGGAGATAGTAGCATTTCTCAGTCTCAGAAGTAAAGGTGCCTTTAAAAGTATTTGGGAATTTGACATGTTGATGGCAGACCAAGTTGCGAGGAACATACAATATGCAAAACACAAGACATTCTGCAAGGCCAACAAACCGGGTCGATGGCTGGCTTACATCCTAAGAAAGAAACAGAAATCCCGCATAATTGAAAAGATAGAATATAAAGGCAAGGAGGAATTTCGACAAGTAACCATTAAGAAAGCCTTCACAGAGTTCTACTCGAAGCTATACGCCGAGGAGAAGACACAGGACAAAGAGACAGAAACTTTTCTACAAAACGAAAAGATACAGGCAATCACCGATACACAGAGAGAGGCCCTGAATGCCGCAATCACAAAGGAGGAAATACACTCAGCGATCAAACAGCTGAAACCAGGAAAATCGCCAGGGACGGATGGGATAACAGCGACTTATTACAAGTGTCTCCAGGAAGAGATGTTAGAACCCCATAGACAGCTATTTGTCAATATACAAGAAGGAGGCCAAGTTCCACCATCCTGGAAAACAGCCTATATGTCATTAATCCCCAAGGAGGGGAAAGATACTACACAACCCGCAAACTACAGACCCATCTCACTACTTAACACGGACTACAAAATATTCACAAAAATTCTGGCCGATAGACTAATGACTGTACTACAAAAAACAATACACCCGGACCAAAGGGGATTTATACAAGGACGCCAGATGAAAATAAATGTGAGACAGCTGTTGAACATAATACAGTACTTGGACAGGCACAAACAGGTACCAGCCGCCATTATGTTTGTGGACGCAGAAAAAGCCTTTGACAGACTGAATTGGCCATTCCTGACGAACCTGATCCAGAAGATGAAAATGGGAGCACAGTTTCTCAACTCCATAAGAGCAATTTACCAGAAACAAACAGGCCAGATCATTGTGAACGGAGACCTAACAGACCCATTCAACATAGAGAGAGGCACGAGACAGGGGTGCCCGCTGTCACCCCTACTATTTGTCCTAACACTGGAAATTTTACTGAACAGGATAAAAGCGGCAGAAGACGTACAGGGCATACAGATTAAACAGCAAGATTACAAACTATGTGCCTTTGCGGATGACCTGCTGGTGACAATGTCGCAACCAACATAGTCAGCAAGGAAATTGATGGAGATAATGGAAGACTATGGTAGGGTGTCAGGCTTCAAAGTAAATATATCAAAAACAAAGATGCTAGTCAAAAACCTAGACAACAAAGCAAAACGGAACCTGGAAAGAATAACGGGTTGTGAAATAGTCAAGAAAGTCAAATACTTAGGAGTGGAGATAAAATCAACAAATGCGAAATTATACAAGAATAACTACGAGGTCCTGTGGAATAAGATACAAACAGACCTGGAAAGGTGGAAATCACTACGTCTGTCCCTGCTGGGCAGGATAGCGGCAGTAAAGATGAACGTCTTACCCAGATTTTTATTTCTCTTTCAAATGCTACCCATACTCAAGAAGGATGCGGACTTGGACAACTGGCAGAAGGGCATCATCAGATTTATTTGGGACGGCAAGAGACCGAGGGTGAAACTAAAAATCATTCAAGACGCAAGGGAGAGAGGGGGACTCAAAATGCCTAATCTAAAGCTATACTACTATGCAGCGACGTTGGTGGCGGTGAGTGACTGGATCAACATGACAAATGATAGAATTCTGAATGTTGAGGGGCATGGTCTACTATTCGGCTGGCACACATACTTAATATACGACAAAAAGGCAGACAGGAACTTCAAGGAGAACCCACTACGAATCCCATTGTTATGGGTCTGGAAGAAATACAAGCACCTCCTACACGACAAGATTCCCATCTGGACGATCCCCGGACACGCAACAGGGTATATGAACACATCCCAAGGGCAAGAAGTGGTGCCCTACAGTGAACTTGTACTGGGAGAAGAAAATAGGTTCCTCTTGCTACCCCAAGCAACGCTAGCGAACAAAGGAATAGGAGGTACCTGGCTATCATATATACAACTGCAATCAAGGTGGCGCAAAGATAAGAAGAAGGGTTTCTCCAAGACCGACGAGAATCTAATTGAACAGATTAGAAAACAGGGGATCAGGCACATCAAACGAGTGTACAGCATTCTGATAGAAATGGACTCTGAAACCGAGCTAGTCAAGAACTGTATGATAAAGTGGGGACAAGACTTTGGGCATTCTATCACCATGGACATGTGGGAGAAAATCTGGGTGAGGAATGTAGAATTCACGAAATCGCAACACTTAAGGGAAAACTTCTACAAGATGTTCTATAGATGGCACCTAGACCCGAAAAAAATATCACTCATCTACCCGGACTCCCAGCCCAAATGCTGGAGGTGTGGGGACGGGGAGGCTACTTACTTTCACATATGGTGGACATGCAGAAAAATCAAAGCATTCTGGAGGAAGATATGGTGGACACTCCAAACCATTTTTAAAAAGCGTATAGAATTTTTACCTCAGATTTTTCTGTTAGGGATCACAAAGGATTTCACTACCTCAGAGACAACCTTATTTCTGAACTTGATTACAGCAGCAAGATTGTTGGTGGGACAATACTGGAAGAATCCGGAAATACCGCCTATTGAAGAATGGACTGTGAAAGTAACAAATTTGGTGGAAATGGCGAAAATATCAGCATACTTGAAAAATCGCACCAATGAACAATTTTTGACGGACTGGCAACAGTGGATAGACTATATCCAAGAGAGACACCAATCAAACAGAATGCAGCTGGCGTTTAGCTGAGGCTCGATGGGAGGAGGGAGGAAGGGTTAACAAATCAAATGTTTACAAAAACTAACACGCAATGTTGAATGTATATGTTCTATAACTAATGCCTCTTAACATAATCTTCTGACTAATGTTGTTTACTTTAATATTGTTAAAGCGGACTGAATCTCTATCTCAGGGTATGAAACTTCTACCTCAGGATCTTTGGTTAGGGACTATAAAAGATTACACTAGTACTGAGACGAAGTTAATTCAGAAGTGTGAACGAACAATATGTGATGGACTAGATATAGTAGATAAACCATGTACAAGATTTACCTCAGGTTATTAAACTTTTACCTCAGGATTTTTGGTTAAGGACCATAAAAGATTGTACTAATACTGAGATGAATAATGTGCTATAGACTAGAAACTGTGGATAGGCTATAGAAAAGAGAAGCACCAATCAAATAAATTGTAACAGGTGTATAGTTGAGGTTTGATGTGAGGAATGAAAAATGCTTACCAAACCAGACGTTTATAAAGATTAACACTTAGTGATGTATACCAGGTGCTATGAAGATCGATACATATTTTGAATTCATGTTCAATGCTGATTGTATGAATGTAGATAGACCATATATAAGAGCTGTATTTTCAGGTCCTATGAGGACAGCTTATTAATATGAACCCAGATTTAATGTTGAATGCTTTAATATTGGAAAAGCGTACTGAATTTCTACCTCAGGATAATGAATTTGTACCTCAGGACCTTTTGCTAGGGATCATAAAAGATTGCACTACTACTGAGACGAATTTACGAGTTGTATTGCAGGATATATGATGGCTGCTTTTTGGTATGAACTCATGTATAATGTTGATGGTTTTAATAAAATAATTTTTGATAAAAAAAAGTATTTGGGAAAAACTCCTGACAATTAATAAATTTATCAATTTACTTCCAATTATAAATTAACTTGCAAATTAAAAACGGCACTGGAAAAAAATGACTTATGACCATTTTTCACACTTACAATCTTTCTAGCATCCCCATGATCATGTGATCAAAATTCAGAGATGCTTAGCAACTGGTTCATATTTATGACCGTTGCTATGTCCCAAGGCCATAATCACCTTTTGCAACTTTTGACAAGCAAAATCAATGGGGAAGCCAGATTCACTTATCAACTGTGTTACTAACTTAACAACTGCAGTGATTCACTTAATAACTGTTGCACTCCCTACATGTGCTTTTTTTCTTTTCTTCCAGAGCCATCTTTTTGTCTGGCTCTCCTCTTAAATAATCTGCAACCTTCTTTCTAAAGCAGTCGCCATGTTGTTTATTCCCGGCTTGGACTGAACCATGATGAGGACTTTTCCTTCAACACCTCCAACTTATTTGAATGTATAGAGAAGCTGAGAAAGAAATCGATTTTGACTCATGCTGATACCTGGACAAGAGGTCACTTGCTCTTGACTTCTTGCAAAATTAAAATTAAATTATAACATTCATTAAAGTTGAAGTCTTTAACGGTCACAAGATGTAACAATGAATTTAGCAATGAATGACACACTTCATTGGAAGATTTTGCTTTTGAAAAAGTATATCCCAGGTTGTTCACCGTCACATCTAGTTGGTGGGATTCTCAGGGGATGTAGGCGACTGCTACCATATATATGACGTTAGTTTAAATTGGCCTCTGCTTATCTGGCAGTCTCCAGATGTCTTGAACATTTTCCTCCTACAGTATTTTTTTTTTAAATAAAAACCTTCTGATGCTGTAAATCTGAATGAGGAATGATCAGTGCCTCATAATGATAGAAATCAGTAACACAGTTTCTCCTCACTTAGTTTCTACATATCACTTTTTTACTTGCAAGTCCTAGGGATCTATAAAGCATAATAGTGGTATAATATAGGTAATCCTTGAATTAATGGCCACAATTGAGACCAGAATTTCAGCTGTAAGTTGTGGTTGTATAATAACGTTGACATAATGGCCCAAACCGGAAAAAAAATATGGCTATGAGAAGTCACTTCTTCTGCCTGGGTTTCCCCACTTCCTGCACATCTCTCTCAGTCTTACTTCAGATCAAACCTGAAGCCTCTACAGCAGAGGTCCCCAATACCGGTCTGTGGACCGGTACTGGGATGCAGCATACCAGCAACTGGGCCACATAAACAAGCAAAGCCCCATCTGCAAGATGGAGGCAGCACACAAAACCACGCCCCCTCTGGTCTGCAGAAATACTTCTCTCTATGTAACCCGGTCCCTGGGTCCAAAAGGTTGGGGGCCTCTGCTCTACAGCACAGCAATTTGTGCCTTAGAAATCTAATTTTCAGTTGCCTGCCTGAAAGCATTTCAGGAAGTAGCAGAGACAAGAAATGAGGGCTATTTTGGCTCCCTACTGTGGCAAGTGAGAACAAATAAGCCATAAACCAAAAGACACGTTAAAAGGATGACAAGAGCTTATATCTTATTGCAACTTTAGCCCTACAAATTAGGGGTTGGAACCATTTTTACAAAACTGTGAGGGAGCATTCTCTATACTATTATCAAGCTTGAAAGCTGCTAGTCCAACATACATAGAAATGGAATGAAGAATAGCTTGAAGAAATAAGAACAGAATGAAAAGCATACTCATTGCCTAGTATGGAAAGTACAGAATTCTGATTCAGGTTTTAAATGTGTTTCTTTTATGGTCCACTTAGTTTACTGGGCAAATCTATTTTAAAGGGAGTATAAAGGGAAAATAACAAACAAAGCAATGTACTCGTGAAAGAAATTGAATCATAATGTATTGGATGGATTAAAACTGATTGGCTTGTAGAACATGTTAAGCTGCAAATCAGCATTAAGTCACAATGATTGGTTTATATACCATACTAAGCAAACACCAACAATCCACATTATAACTTCGTACAATGTTAGGTCAGGGAGCTTTGCCCAAAAGTTCCACTCCACTAAAAGGTAAATAGTAAAGAAATTAGTAATTGGCTGTTCTCTAAAGAGAAACACTGACCAGGAAGCAAGACAGGAATACTTAAATACCATGAGACTGCTATAGAATGTAAAATGTAGAAAGCAAAGTTTGCCTACATGCCAATTGGACTCAGAGTATTAGAAAGCAAAGGGTTGCAGAGAGTATGGTTCTTGGTTGCTTGGATCTACAAGCTGCCATGTCTCAGAAGTTATTTTTGTGGGAGGTTCAGAGGAATATTATTTAATCCACCTCTGACCTATTGGTACAAAGAGCTTTATTTGCTGCAATTCCACCTGGACTACCGTGCTACTGCACAAGTGAAAATATTGCCCTACATTTTTCAGGTCACTGCTTTGAAATCCATTCAAACCTCAGCCTAAGAAGCAAACTTCCACCAACTCTATGATTATCATTGCTCCCAACTCTGCACATTTTCAAAAATGAAACAAAAGGCACATAGATTACTTTACAAATGGTCCTATGCTTATTTTCATTTCTAAATTATCAGCCATCTACTTGGACTGAAGAAACTTCTCACTTGCTCTTCAGGCATGCCTTTCAGGGATGCTTCTTATTTGAAAGTCCTTCAGTAAGGGTATCTTCAATACTTTATTGTGAGAAAAAAGGTATCATCCATACATTTGATTTCTACTTTTATTTACTTGCTGCTCAGGTCGCTACCTCACTCCATGCTATTAATCCCTCAGCCAAACGTACAACTGGAGAAAGGCGCATCATCTAAAAAAGAGCTGCTGCTGTTTGTGATCTGTGTCTACCTCAGAAAAAGAAGTGCCCTTATTTGCCACCAATAGCACTCCTGCAGAATGTCTGCAGGCACTTTGCATTCAGGTAGCAATATAGAAACTGCAGAGAAGACCTCCAGATGTTGATACATTCTTCATTCTTCACCATGTTAGCTATTGCTGCCAGGAACTGCAGTTCAGGAATTGCTGGAAAGCCAAAATCCCTTCCCTCCTTCCCTCCAAAAAAAAAGAAATGACAGGCAGGCAGTCTGGTGACAAAAGCTTACACATGTGTGGCCTCAGCCTTAAGTAAATGTCCTTACTTGTTTTGAATATGTGTGCAGTACTTTTAAGTAAGTAGTTTTTTTGCTATGGTCACAGACCAGCATTACAAATAAATAGCACTAAAACCTAAAATGGAATAAAATAAACTTAAGACAAGATAATATTTAACAATTGGTGGAGGATTGTTAGTGGGCAGTCTGCTTTATTTTGCAGACAATATAACAAAACTTAGCTACTTTCTAAGAGATTACAACAGACTGATCTAATAACAGCAATTATACATAAAAGAGATTGGTGTTTTCTGGGTATTTTATCAGGTGAGATCTTATGAGATGGGTTCTTGAGTCCTTATAGAAGGTGCAGTATAGTAGGATGTGAGCTGTAGTTTTGATAGCCCACAGGGCACAATCTCAGGGGCACAATCTCAGTTCATATAGGATTTTTTTATATCAGCCCTCCAAGACTGATATGGGAAGTGCACTGCTGCATACTAAAGGGACAGTTATATGGTGTAACTTTCTTGCTGCTTTGAAAAAAAGGATTTGACTGCTCAAGGAAATGTTCTTAGGAAGAGCAGACTGATCACGTTGGGCTTTCCAGGTCTTGGATAGTGTACTTGTATGTATAGATATGTATAGATTGTGGACTAAAGTGTGGGACTGCCGTGGAATAAGCCTTGCTACTAAGCTTAAAGTTTACAAGGCAGCAGTGTTAACTACTCTGATGTATGCTAGTGAGACCTGGACAGTGTACAAGAGGCATGTGAGGCAACTGAATTATTTCCACATGACTTGCCTTCGTAGAATTCTGAGGATCTGGTGGCAAAATAAGATACCAGACACTGATGTCCTCTCTAGAGCAGGCCTATCATCAGTTTACACTCTGTTGATGAAAGCCCAGATGCGCTGGGCAGGCCATGTTGTAAGGATGCCAGATCATTGCATCCCTAAACAGCTCTTTTATGGTGAACTGTCTCAAGGAAAAAGATCACACGGGGGGACAAAAGAAGCGATATAAAGATACGCTGAAAGCCTATCTCAAGTCCCTGGATATTAACATCACCTCCTGGGAACCTCTGGCACATGATCGATCGACATGGCATACTCTGGTGTACCAGAGTTGCCAGACATATGAACATAGAAGGACAATCTTGGCACAAGAGAAGCGTGCACTCCGCAAAGCCAGAGCTGTAAATGCCGAAGTAACAGTGTCTACATTTCTTTGTTCAGTATGTGGCAGAACATTCCGTGCTAACATCGGTCTTATCAGCCACCTATGGACACATCGTTGATGGCCCATAACCCATAAGATGTCAAGGTCCTCATCGAATTCGATGGATGAACAACAATAGGTAGTCCTTGACTTGCGACCACAATTGAGCCCAACATTTTTGTTGTTAAGCGAAACATTTGCTAAGTGAGTTTTGCCTCATTTTATGACCTTTCTTGCCACAATTTTTAAGTGAATTGCTGCAGTTGATAAGTTAGTAATATGGTTGTTAGGTGAATCTGGCTTCCCCATTGACTTTGCTTGTCAAAAGGTTGCATAAGTATGACTGAGTTGCTGAGCATTTGAATTTTGATCACACGATCATGGGGATGCTACAAAGGTCGTAAGTGTGAAAAATAGGCATAAGTCACTCTTTTCAGTGCTGTTGTAACTTCAAACAGTGTATCAATGAACAGTTGTAACTTGAGGACTACCTGTATTCTCTTACATTACATTACAATGAAACCAATAACTGCTATTTATACATTTGCCCAGCCCTAATTGGAGAATGGAAATAAATGCCTATGTGATATGCTTATCTGTTCTACATTAAAAAGAAATGGCTGTAAGTGCTTTTATTTCTTTCTGTATTTTGTCAGTTTCCTTGAACATCTAAAATCAATATTAGAATAGCTTGATATAAATGCTCTTCTGAAGGGATCTAATTTTATTACTTGACTAAGGTAAACAAACATAGACAAAGACTATCTGCTACTTCTTAAATTCTCTCAGATACAATTCCTGAATTAATTGATCGACTAATTGAATCAAATGTAGGTGTTTGGGGGGAAATGGCATTAACCTCGAGGAGCTTCCAGTGCATATTTACGTGGTTTTAAAATGATATTATTTATCTATAATTAGTATTAATATCCTAATTTACCTATGTGAATGTCTAATGCCTGTCAAGAGGAATGTAATAATGAAAGAGGACATTGCTTAACGAACTCATAGTAGCATTAATGACCCCATTGAGCATTATTCCATAATCTCACAATGTCTCAGGCACAAAAAAATACACAGGACTACTGTTCTCTCATACAGATCCAGACTCTAATTGCTTTGACAGTAGTTTTTGGGCATGATGAAAGCAAAAAGCATATTTGCTACACATTTTTCATATACAGTTCCTATTTTAGCCAAGGCCTTATATTATCCAAACCTTTTGACTTTATTCCCTTGTAGCTTTTACCAACTTTTACTGTCAGCTGGGGAGCTAATGGAGGTCAGATATCCGAGAGCAAAAGGACATGAACCCATTGCAAAGCTGACATATTTCTCAACAGCACTGATAGAAAAAGACTGACAGGGAAGTGCTTTCAAGCTCCACAGCACACCACAGATATTTTTTCCAGCAAAGTTATCCAGAAATAACTAGAAAATCCAGAAATCAAGTTCCAAGGCATAACCAGGAGTTCTCCTTACTACTGACTTTCTAAACCCTAGGCTTAATATTTGTTCTTAGATTTTGCATATTACAGTAGGGAAGATGTTATTTTCACATTAAGAAAACCCTTCTTCCTTCAGTATGCATCATTTATGTCTATGAATTGCTATTCAACAACCACTTCCATGTAATCTGATGGACTGAAACCACATTTGATCTTCTCCAAATTCAGGAAATAGCCAGGTCATTTTTAAGAAAGAAATTCTAGAACTTTACATGTTGCATACAGAAAAAAAGATACCTCCGAGGTCATGGCAAATACACTTCCTATTTACTCTACTTAAAGCATTCTGTGTGACGCAAATTATTCTTTTATATTTTTAATCCTATATACCCCTGGAAAATACATACTTAAGAAATCAAATCTTAAATCATGTTGAATTCTCATTCACTCTCCACATATAATCATAATAAGAATTCAGAGCAATTCAGAGATTCTCAGAAGAAAATAGCTTCTTACTTAAGCCCTTTCTTTCTTTCTTTCTTTCTTTCTTTCTTTTTTCTTTCTTCTTTCTTTCTATCTATCTATCTTCTTTTCCCCCCCTCTCTCTCCCTCCCTCCCATTGGCTTTACATACAACAGAGAGACACACAACAACTAAAGAGAAAAATCTGATATTTCTGGAAAGAAAAGAATCCAAGAGGAGAACATGTGTGATGTTTAATTCCAGTGGACCTGGGATGGCTAGGACAAGCAAACAACTTATCAAAAATATTTTTCTTCTGCTATTGTATCTGCTGTTTCTGAAATTGCTATCATTATGGCACAGCATCACCTCATCATACCACCCAACAGTTTTTCTGGATTATATAAAAATATCTTCTTTTCTGCACTTGAAAAACCTCCCACTTTAGATAGAATGATGAGATGTCATAGGGAGAGTGGGTAAGTGATACAAAATCACAGAGATCCTGTGGCATAATAGGACTGGTATTTCCGATATGGCGGAGAATGCTTTGATCCATAGCTGAAAAACTAAAGTGCTAAGTTCAAGCACTGTTGTCAGGGAATACAAATACAGAACTCAGGGCAGAGTTTATAAAACACAGCTCATGCGTATTCCATCCTCCAGCTGTCGGTGAATAGCATGTTGTTATCCCCATGTAACACAGGGGAAGAGGCAGTGGAGTTGAGCAAAACATAGGAATACAAAGTAGCTACGGATCATCGCATTTGCAAGTGGTGAAGGGCTGCGTTTATGTGCTGTCTCCACAGTGCTCACTAATATGTATGAGAAGAAAGCATGAGACTGTGCTGGGATGCCTCTGAGTAAATGTTAGCAGAGCAGCTGCTTGGGGCATTTCAGGTAATAGGTTGCATTTTGCATTTCCTTATGCAAAGCATTAATAATAAGCCACCAGACAGATAATATCATTTAGCCAGCTGTTCAAACTAGCTGCAGAATACATAAATCTACATAAAGTCTACAAAAGTGCCATTGTAGATTGTACTTCAATGTTAATCATATCATTTAGGATTCTAACTTTTGCCTTCTCTGAAATACTATCCAAGTTTTTTTTATATTGACAATGGCACTACTTTTCCCTGTAATTATGTAGTCAACAATACATATTTTTTCCTAGAATAAGTGTGTATGCAAATGGCATATAAATCCTTGTTTCTGTTTGAAAATCAGAATTTCAAAGACGTGTTGTAGTACAATAACAGGAAGCTTACAGATAATTGAATTCAAATTCAAATCTCAGTCTCATGTAACCTATTGCAAATAAACTATTCCTTCAAATGTTGGTTTTCCTAAAATAAAAATTCTTCTTTTCTCAATTACTCTAGTGTTGAGTTGTAAGCTAGCATCCCACACACTAAATCCATCTGAGCCTAATTAACTCTGGAATAATTTATTTTAAATAGTCCTTTTAGGGAAAGGTAATTTTTTGTTGTGTCCCATCCAGGTTCAGATAGTGAGGACTTCTCCCCATTCAAAACAGATGGTGCCACATCATTTATCTGTCCAGATACCCTGAAACTTAGATAGTTTCTAGGAAGTTTGAGGCTCTGAATTATTTATTACAGATTTATCAGGGCTTCCTTTTGAACTATAGTTTCCGTATTAGATAATCTAAATTACAGTATCTTCATAGCATCATCCATTAGTTGTGGGTGTGATATGAAGACTTCCCTCCTTACTGTTATTTTGAACTAATAAAAATTGGCCCTTTCTAGAAGAGCTGTAGTAGGGGTAGTGGGGTAGTGACCACAAAAGAAGAAAAATGGTAGGAGTTGAAGAAATAACTCCATCATCTACCAGCAACTTTCTGTAATACGGACTGTACAGGTATACTTAAACTTACAACCATCTCTTTAGTGACCATTCAAACATATGATGATGCTGAAAAAAGTGACTTCTGACTTACAACTACTGCAGCAACCCCATGGTCACCTGGACAAAATTCAGGTGCCTGGCAACAAACATATATTTATGATGGTTGAAGTTCTGTGTGGTCATGTTGGTTGTAAGGGCTCCCTTGGGTGCCAGCTTGGATCATGAGGAACAGCTGGCTCCTGGAGGATTTTGGAAGGACTAGGCAGAGCACCAGGGGGGGCATGGAAAGGTCTGTGGCAGAATCAGATGGTCCAGGTGAAACTGTGCTGGGAACAAAAGGGGAATCAGAGAGAGAGCAGCCAAATAGCTGGATGTGGAGGCCGGAGGACAGGCACAGCTGCAGCCAGTCAGCACAGAAGAGGAGGAGTTTGCACAGAACTGAATGGAGGAAGGCACATGTAGGTCAGCGAGGCTACTCACCAGGAACAGCCTCACCAGTGGTGGGATTCAAATAATTTAACAACCCATTTGGTTCATCATCATCACCCGCATGATGCAACTTGCATATTCATCATTACTGCATTGGCATCATCACCAGTGCAATGCGCCTTGCATATTCATCACCACCAAAACGACATGCATCGCATTGACACCATCACTGGTGTGACATGCCTCACATTTATGCAGATTTATGGTAACTGGTTCACCGAACTCAACAAAAAATTAGGTATCAGTTCTGCCGAACCGGTGAGAACCAGCTGAATCCTACCACTGAACCTCACCCTTCTTAATGAGGCACATTGGTCGGAACCTATTTACCTCGAGGCTTGGAAGCTGATGATGATTGGAGACAATCGTTTGTGTTCTTGACCTATTGCCTTGAATTCGTTAAGACCAGCTTGCCGTTGCCATGTCTGTACCCGGTGAAGTCAAGTTGCCTTTGCCATGCCTTGAACCCATTGAAACCAAGTTGCCTACATTGTGTACAGTACCTGCTGGAGTCACATTGCCTTCATCGTGCTGCCTTCATCGTGCCTTGAAGCCCAGAGTGTTGTGGCGGCTGTTGTCTCACTGGTATTGTTCCTGGATTGCCAGCACAGAAAAGACCGTAGTGTGTTTTGCTCCTGTTGCCTTCATTCTGTCCAGGTTGCTTGGGGGTGGAGGGGACTTACGGACAAAAGATCTGGACTGCCAAAATTCTTTCTAGAACAAAAAGAGATCTTGAGATTCTCCCTATGTACTTGAGACGGCTTTTTTTTTTTTTAGTAGATCCAGAAACTTGACATTTTTGCAGCTGTTTGTGATCAGTTTGGAGATGCAGTTCCGTCATGCTCTGAGCCAATAAAGCAGCCTTTCTTGGAGTCAAGGCTTGATCAAATCCCATCCTTTTATCACTTTGACGCTTTATTTTTTTAATTATTTAATATTGAAAAACCTTCAGAACCACAAGTTTAATAATGGCTGGGTGAATTACTTTTCAGCTCATCTAAAAAGAAAGAAAAATATGTGTTCCCAGCTTCGTAAGAACTTTGTTTTTTGCAATATACAATAAAAGGACAATTATAGGGTTTAGATGAAATTGATTTAAAGGACTTTGAAGTTAATTAGAAAGATCCTTTTGCATGGAAATCTGTCTTATTTACATTTCAAACTGATAACAAGACTTTGAAGGTTGATCACTTGAGGGCACCAGATGGCTAGTTTAAAAGCAATGTTTGATCTGTGGGTTCAGGAAGTGCTTGAGCTTTTTAACCCCACTGGAACCAAAGTTGCTCTGGAAGAGGAACAAGTCCTTTTAAAGAGAATTAAAATGAATTTAAGGCAAACTTAAAAAGTGTAATATATAAGAGATAGAAATATTGAACTTGGAGCAACGTGGACGATCCTTTAAAATGGGAATATAAGAAATTACAAATGGAACTTTATTTATGGGACTAGGTGGGATGGCTGGGAAGAAGAAGAAAAAGATACAAAATTGAATTATTTGATTATGGTTAAATAATGAGTTGCAATTTTTATCTTGGGTATTTTAATCCATCTTGACTGGATAGTGTTTTTTTGGGAAATGTTCAACTGAGTGTTAAGGATTCATTTGCAATTTCTACATTATTATTATTATTGATACCTACATAAGGGGTTAGTATTCCTGGTAATGTTTAATAGGTTTTTTTTGTAATCTTTAATTGTTAATTGGGATTAGATTTTTATAATGAGAGGAATGAGGAGGGTTTAGATCAGACATGTCAAACACTAGGCCCAGGGGCCAGATGCGGCTCGCGAAGTGGTTTCATGTGGCCCGCGAAGCCATCCTAGAAACAGTGAGGGAACGGCCCCCACTGCTGTGGCCCTGGCCCAGGCCGGCTGGGAGCCAATGCACAATTTTGTGGTGGACATCTATGCTGAAACGCATTCAGTCTTAGCTCCACAAGGCCATCTAGGAATGAAGAAATGGGCCATGTCTTGGCACTTGCCGGTCCCATCCACTTCTGCCAGAGACCCTCAGATCTATCCCACTTCTGCCCAGGCCCCCACAGGCACCCTTGGACTTGTGGCAGGTGAAATCTGGCACAATTTTTGACAACTTCCTGATTACTGATGATGATAAGTTTGCTGAAGAAATTGGGAATGAAACATGGGGTGCTACTAAGGATGCTGAAAAGAAAATGAAAGAGCAGCAGGATGAGGAGCAACGGAAGAAGCAGGAAGAAGAAGATAAGAAGAAGAAAGAAGAGGAAGGAGAAGAAGAACCCGAGGGTGAAGATAATGAAGAGGAAGATGAGGAGGAGGAGGAAGAAAAAAAAGAGGAGGAGGAAGAGGAAACAGAGGGTCCATTGAAGGATGAGCTGTGATTGGGGGTTGTTGGGTATATTTGTTGGCTGAGCCTTGCCCTGGACTTGTACCATGCAGTTGAACCCAACTAAGGAGAGGGGATAACAGTAATGTCTCTATGAGACACAAGAACTTTCTTTTTTATTGGTGTGTTTGTCTTAACTCCTTCCCAAGTATCATCAATTACTCATATTCACATGTGTAAGGGGGGGGGCTGGAACCTGCACCAGAAGAAGGTTAATTGTAGGAATACAACCCTTGGAAAGGGGATTATACCATTGACCCTCACCCTTCTTTCTGGCCACTTTTTCAGTAAAAAATTTGCCTCTACCAGCCCTTCTCAATTGATGTAAAAAGCAAAACTCATGTCCATTTAAAGTTTGCCTTTATCCTTTGGGTAGGGTGATGGGAGGGGTTGGTAGCATACTGCTTGCTCCAGATTTCAAAGACATTACATTCAAACAACCAGTATTATACCATGTGTAAGGCCAGTGGTATTGATATCAAGAAATCCTGACTCCAGTCAGAATAGGCACTACTAACCCAAGACTTTCTGTGCCTATTATACAGATTAGGTGCTTCAAAAGCACAGTGTACTGAGCAAATTTAATTTTTAATTCTGCGTTCTAGCTTTTAGCCTACTTCCTTGGGTGTTGGGTTGTTCAGGGAGGGTTCATAGAGCCCCAGCAGGAAGATAACGGTAGGAATTGGGGTGGGTGTTCTTCAGGCAGAAAGGAAGGGTGGGTTTCTGGAGGTAGAAAGAACAGTATCAGATGGGTCATCCCACTTGTTCACACTTGAATGTATGGAAGATTGAAGAAAATTTCTTATTAAATTAAACTTCATGTCTGGCCCATAAAAAAAAAAAGAGAGAGAGAACCAACTGCAGTTTGGGCGAAGATGTGTTTGTTCCCTTGCCTCCAAGAACTCTAAATCACTAGAAAACATCCCAAAGGTGCTTTTTTCATGGACTTTCTTATTTTTCCTTGAAGATGTTTTGCTTCTCATCCAAGATGGATGGTGAGGAAATAGCAGGATTTATACTCCTTGCAGACAGCTGTTCATTTGCATTCTTTTAGAGAGTCATTGAGGCCACTTGGAGGTTCATCTGTGCCCTCAGTGTTACCTGAGTAGTGCAAATGGGTGTGGAGCCTTCTTGGAACTGTTGAAAGGACTGTGTTGTAGACTGGAGATAGATGATGTCGTATCCCTTCCCTCTGTTGAGAAAGGGCTGTTCAATTTTGACATAGATGGCCTCTTTGACCCCTATTTCAAACCAGCGGTCCTCTCTGCCCAAAATGTGGACTTTGCTATTTTCGAAAGAGTGGCCTTTGTCTTTTAAATGCAGATAGACTGCTGAATCTTGTCCTGATGGATTTGTTCTCCTATGTTGTGCCAGGCATTTATGAAGTGGTTGTTTTGTTTCTCCAATATATAGATCTGCACATGGCTCACAGCATTGTACTGCATATACCATGTTGCTCAGTTTGTGTCTGGGTGTTTTGTCCTTGGGGTGGACAAACTTCTGCCTTAGTGTATTCTTGGGTTTGTACTTGGGTCTGAATAGTCTAGCCTTCCTGGACTGTGCAGAATACATTAAGGAACACAGAAGCCTTAACATTGAAATTTACTGAAAACCCCCACACACAGATCAATGTCTACATTTTGATTCTCACTACCCACTGGAGCACAAAATGGAAGTTATCAGAACCCTACAACACCAAGCTGAAGGCCTACCTACCAGTAAAGATGGAAAAGAAAAAGAACTAAAACACAACAAGGAACCCACCAGAAGTTGTGGCTATCCAAAGTGGGCCTTCATCAAATCTTTAAAAAGATCCAACAGGAGTTCCTCCATAACAGACAAAGAAGAAAACAATAAATGAAGCAACATAGTCATTCCATATGTTGCAGGAATATTAGAAAAGCTCAGGAGGATCTTCAGCCAACACAACATATTGCACACTTCAAACCCAAGAATACACTAAGGCACTAAGACATCCACTCAGAGTTGCAGAAGCTTCTTGGATGAGAAGCAAAACGTCTTCAAAGAAAAACAAGAAAGTCCAGTTGCTTCATGAAAAAAGCACTTTGGGACAACCATGACCTGGATGATTGAGAATCTCCACAGACACTAGAAAACATTATCTTTGATCTCCTCACCAGGAACAACTATCTGGACCTCTTGTGGGTGATCCCAAGTCCTCTTCTTGTCTGAACAAGAATCCCAAAGAGCCGGTCCACTGATCAACTCTTCATTCCGCTGCAATAGTTGGCTCTGCTCTAGATAGAGCCTTCTTCAATTCACCATTTCTTGCCCAGAAGTCCCTGGCTACCAATTTTTTTAAAACAGCAGTATGGAAAAACAATCCCCATAATCCTACACTCCTCCCCTCAAAAGATTGGCATAAAGAAAGACAAAGGAATGGGGAGTTCAGTTTCTGAATTATTTAATTCAAATTCTGGTTTTATATGTGGCCTTGGTTGATGGTTCTTGGATTCTAATGAAAAAAATGAATAAATTCCTTAAATCTGAAATCTGCCTTTTCCTGTCCCAGGCTTGTTACAGGGTACTAGTTCATAAAAGAACATTGTCTGAATTAAATACATGCATAAGTATCAAAGGAGAAAGGCAAACAAAGAGACAGCACCTAAGTAGGTCACAACAGGAAAAAAGACTGAAATAAAATGAAATGAATTATTCTTTGTTTCGGTGTGAGACTCAACTGAAACTGGCATAACTAAAGAGAACAAAAAGCCAGGAACCTTGTCTAAAAGATCCTCTCCTTGAGGTAGATAAGAAGGAAATAAGTCATTAAGAAAGGAAAGAAAAAAAAATGTCACCTGAACCAGAAAAGGGAAGTTGGGCCTGAGCACATGGAAAAATACCCCAATCCCAGCTAATCAACAAAGCAAGAACTTTGGGGAATATAGGGGGTCCTGAAGCCCACCCACTTCTGGAATTGATCCAGACTTGGCAGCTTCCACCCCTGTAGTTAACACCTGGCAACCTAGTTGAGAAAGAGGTGGGTGAATGTGGATGACCGTTATCTTCATGTGAGAACAAGCAGGTGTACATTGTAACCAGTGAACTTTGGCTGTTATTTGAAATTCACTGGATCTCCACTTATTCCAAAAAAGTTGTGCCTCAGTGTTCAGCTGAAAGTAATTTGTGCATGTTACTAATTATTTCCCAGCTGTTGAACAGAACTGGGTGTTTTGTCTGCTCTAATTGCACGTATCTGGAAAACCCAGGTAGAAAAGGAAGGGGAGCTTACAAGATATATGTACCTCAACAAGCTGTGAGTGTGTGAGTGAATGAATGACCATAAGCCAAACCTGAGAGTGTGTGTAATAGTGGCAAAAAAAGAGAAATAAAGCACAAGAAATAAAAAGTAACAATAAGAACTCTTTAATATGCCAAAAAGCATATGGCTAAGATAATTTGTTCCGGAAACTGTTATCACTGCCATTTGACCACCCAAGTGAGAATCAGGATGATATCCCGGTTGATGTTCTGGACTGTGATTAAAAGGATGAAGGTGCAAACTACTTAACACTAAATTTACTTTGGACTATCAGCATCACCTACCGGTACTTATTGTGTGTTGTAAAATAAGAAGAGAAGCCCATATTTACTATCCTGACTTCATAATATAAAAAGAGCTGTAGTTTACCTACATAGGATAATGGTGCATAATGCTTCCAGATTCAAACTCACTCTGGGAAGGATTCTATTTCTGAAATATAGTCTGAAATGTGTTGCATATATTTTTTCCATATAGCCTTTCTTGGCAACTTATATGGACCACAATCTTACATTAGAATGCTGAACCCAGTAAAGGTGTGGTTAAGTGCCCCACACACATTTTGTAATCTAAAAAAAGAGACATGGAACCCAGAAGCAATAGGAGCTGCTTGATCCTGTGGTTGGATGAAGCAATAAATTGCATTAACATGAAGAAAATGAAAATATTAATGAAAATTTTTACACTGTATACAACCCACCACACATCACCTGTATGTGTGAGAACAACAAACTGCAAGATAGTGGATGAAAATGAAAAACAGTAAATCCGTTTTTCATATGCAGAGTTGCTCCAATAACAAGTTACCCAGACACATGGTACCTAGAAGACTCTACAATTCCAAACTAAGCTGGGTGTTTCATTCATGTTTCTTTAGAGTGATTCCATAAAGTCCCACGGGGACACTTTAATTCTATGTTTGTAATTGTCAATGGGTATGGTGAGGAACCTTTCTTAAATTAAAGCACTGCTTACTACCTCCACTTTTGTATATTGGGAGGAAAAAGAAAAAAATCTTATGCAATCTTCTTTCTGATTCTCAGAATATTTTGTATTGTTAACTGAGCTAAAGAGACAGAGAAGAAACACATGGATTAATAAGACCCAATGGATTTCATATTAAGCACACTATGAATAGGCAAGGAGCTGGAAATTTAGAGAAGATCCAGGTTTTTTATTCAAGCAAAGCAGTCTTAGCCACTTCATATACAATCAATCAGCAAAGCATGTGGCTTGCACAGCCTATACATCATAACCATAGTTGTATTTTAGAACAACCCAATTCCTTCCAGGGGACAAAAGATCTACCATAAGCCAGGACCATAGATGCTTGCTATGATTTTAAGGAGATGATCAGCAATCAGTTCCACCTCTATTCCTTCTAAAAGCTTGGGGAAAAAATTATTGGTAAATTACTGTAACTCTGGAAGCATACCCCTCTTCATCCCAAACTGAAAAATATGTTCTAGGGAACCCCACTGTAGCAACACCTTCATCAGCTGAACAACAACACAGGCACACTCAGTCACAGATACACAGTCAGTCACTTGCACAGTGAAAGTAAGCACAGATTAATAAAATTGACAATCTCCCTTTAGCTCTAGTTAAGGACAGTAGAGTGGGCGGCAGAGGAACTATAAAGAAAATGATGCCAATTTCCACTTTTAAAAGGTATTTAGCATAATGGCAAGCTCCCTTAACAATTATGAATAGATACAGATACAGAAGGTCCTGTGGAGGATCTTATCTCATATCTTTCATTGCTTTATCTTTACCATTGTGGAAATTCCCTGTAATTTGGAGGGGCAAGTATACTTTTGTACTTTTGCACAGATGACCCGTTTCAAATGATCATATTTGGAAATACTATGCAAAGAGTTCTGGAGAAGTCTATAGGGGGAAGATGGAAGGAAAGAGAAGAAGTGGACAAGATGAATGGACTCAATCACAAAACATCATTGCAAGTGAACCATTGGAAGACCTGAAGAACCAGATTGGGGAAAATCTCTCAACGTTGTTGCTAAGAGTCAGGATGATGGCATATAATAATAATTATTATTTGATTATAGCCAATAAAAATCCCATAAGTGGTACACAGAAAATGATTTCTGGTGGGGTATTCTTGCATTAATAATTAACACCACCCAGAGCACTTGTCTGCGAAGAGCGGCTATAGAAATTGAATAAATAAATAAAATAATACAGTAGGATAAAAGAATCTATAGGAAGGAATGCAAGTCCTCAGCTTCTTTCCTACTCTGAGCCAATCTTAGAGTTATGTCACCTATAACTTATAAACCTAACCTCACTCTATTTACCTGCTTTCCAATAAATGCTTCTCAAAACACCTTTCCCTCTACAGCCGGATCTCTCTTCCTAAATCCATATTCCTTTTCCCATTGTCGATTGCCAGGCCATTAATATTCTGCAAGTGAATCTATTAAAGCTGCTGTTTACAGCTCAGTGAAAATAAAACTTATCTTCTGTTTGACTCCTGCAATGACCTAACGTGCTAAATCATTCCCTTCAGTGAGGCACATGCCAGGCAAATCTCCATTAAGAATCATTTCATGGGTGGGAGTAATTTTTTTTATCTGACTCCCTACTATAATCCCCACTTCAGTTGACTTGATATGCTTTGCAACCTGGAGAGTGTGGTAACAGTCTCATTATTTCAGCTGAGGAATCTCTGCATTAAATTAGGCAGAGAAAAGTAATTATCTACTTGCAAGAGATAAGAAGAAGGTTTATTTTATCAGGAAGATAATCCCCTTGTGATCAGGATTCAGATTTATAAATGTTACAATGCAAGAGCCTGGCATATCCTCTTTATGCATTGTGTAGTGGAAATGTGCACATCTAGTCATCTTGATGCACAACTAGCCTGCCAAAAACTTAATCTGGGACTTTAAAATTAAAAAATGCTAGGACTCTATGAAATCTCCCAGTCTAGCTTTTCAGGCAGAATCTTATTTACCAACTATCACAACCATTTTGCGTGTCAGAATTTCTAAAATAATTCTATTGACAGCAGGAAAAACAACATGTGCAAACACTCTGCACATATAAAGTGCATCTGCTTAGAATTGGCCAATTTAACAATTAACCTTTCTGTACATTCTCCACTTGGTTGATTTGAGATCAGCAAAGTGAGCCATTACTGTACCAGAGAAGAAATTGGACTGTGCCTCCTTTGCAACAAAAGCTCACCAGTCATATAAGGAATGTGGGAATATGCATCCCACATTGGGGGGGTTCTTGGCACTGCTTGAGCTTGCTTGTTTGCTTTTACAAACATTTTGTTGCCAGATTAGGTAACATCTTCAGTGCTAGAAGGGAGTGGGACTTGCTCGTTGCTTACATACAGTAGTTTGCCCAGTCAATATTGTTGGAGGTGTTGTTTTCTCCTTGGTAGTTCCTTTATTAGGCTGTTGTTTACTGTTTGATTTCTGTCTGAGTTGCTACTTCCTTGATTAGGGTATTGTTTACTGTTTCACTGTTTGGTATTAATCTTGGTGTTAATCCCTATATCTAGGTGTTGATTGCTAATGAGTGTTGTTCTGGACTTTTTGTTCCCTTTTTAGCTTTATTTTTCTTTTGAATTGTGTTTAAATGTTGTTCATCTCTATGTGCCTGTTGAAGATTGAGTTTCTGGTCTAGGTTCCTGGCTTCCAGGAATTCCCTAGCATTATTGGGCCAGTAGTGGGCCTGTAATTTGCCACGGGATGAATTTCTGCTTCAACTAATCTGCTTCAACTAGAATTTCTGCTTCCTCCCTTCTGCCAGTTGGGAGATGCCGTTGCCCTCTGCCACCATCCCCTTATCCACTCTAGCAGTGTTTTTCAAGCTTGCCTACGTTCAAATGTGTGGACTTCAACTCCCAGACTGCCATGGGAACTCTGGGAGTTGGAGTGCACACATCTTAAAGCTGTCAAGGTTGAAAAACACTGCTCCACAATCACATCATCCAGCAGTTTTACTGCTTCCCAGATAGTGACCAGAGTTTTTTTTACCTGAGTTTTCCCTCATTACAAAGAGAAACAATGGCGTGGGGCGTACAAGGAAGATAAGGCACTAAGGCAAACCTCATTGCCCTGATGGAGGAAATTCAAGATGGGATTGGTAAGGATAATAGCAGGAGATGAGAATGGGATGATGTGGAAGGACTCAAAGACATGACCTTAAGGCAAGCAGTCTTTCTGAGACTCTTCCCTTTAAAAAAAAAGGGGGGGTCTGAAGGAGTTACATTAGACAGGCAAAGAGTACACTTCACATTGGCATATGAAATCATAGCGCTCAGTCCAAAACAACATCCGTTTCTCTCCAGTTTCACAGAGGACTTTTCAGTATGAGTTTCTAATATCTAAAACCTTTTTACTTCAGGGAAATAACTTTCAGATCTTACGTTATCTGACTTTAATGGCATAGTTGGCAAAATCAGAACTGGTGGCAGAGTTAAAACCATAATTACAGAAGAGACCTGTGAAAACCATGAACTAATCAGGATCAGTGCTTTTTTTGTTTAAAAAAAATTAAAGTGCCGGAACTCACACACGTCATACAACCTGCCTTGCCTACCCTACAAGGTTCCATCCAAAAAAGGTGCCATTCTGGGCGTTCTATGAGAAAAAAAATCCTGATCAGGATCAATATGTTTCCAGCCCTTACTAATGTGGCAAAAATCTTGTCTGGTTGATTGTACCACTTGCGTAATGTTAGAGTACCTAAGCCAAAACAGAGACTTGCAAGCATCCCTTATTTAAGAAAGTTCTCCAAACAAAATACGGCCTAACTAATACAATGTTCTTTTTCTATGCATAGTCCACAAATGCCTGATGTGCGAAAATGTGGAATACATGTAAACCAGAGTTTCAGGGTGATTTTGTGGATACTCCATGTGATTCAATTGGCAGCAATACAAAAATGGTTTGTCATGAATTTCCTCCAGGATGTTCAATGAACAAAAACGTTTGCCCTGTAACCTGTACATGTTTTCACAAGGATAATTTCAATATTTTTAAATCAAGCCAGACCTGAAATATATTTCTCTTCTGAATCTTTAGCTTCTACTGCTCAGAGATAGAAGCTTGCAATTTCTCTCCCATTTTCCCTCCTGCTGCATTCTGCCCAGCCATCAAATATCTCCCATTTGATCATTCCTCAACTCCCTGAAGAAGAAGAAGAAGAAAAAGAAAAAGTTCCCAACATCTGTGCTCATGTTTTTTCAATGAGCAATATGGAAGATTAGATTTGTATTGCCATGCAGATTTTTTTTTTTCTGGGAAAATGGTTTACAAAGTAAGCTTTTTAAGACCTGGACTCTTGGGGACACACTAGACTAATTTTCAGAAACAGAAATATGTTTCAATAGTGACCCAAGTGTGCATAATGGGTGGGGAAGGGATATTTAGAAAAACTGAATATAACAGTTAATCAGAGTATTAATTCTGCAGCCCAGAAAAGCAAGAAAGGTTTTTATATACTATCTTCATATTTTCTCTCCGTTCTTCACTACCTCCTTCCAGTCAATTAAACAGATGTCAGATTTAAATATCTTTCCCTCTGTTACTCCAGTTAGCTGATAACTGATTTCCCTGCCAACCACTACTGTGCAACTAAGCTACCCAGTTGCTGCAGCAGATGGCCATCTGCATCTTCTTCCACAACTGGAGGTCAGTGGGAGGTTAGCCTTCCATCATCTGGCATCAGCACAAGGTCAGCTTGAAGCAAACAGGAACAACAATTCAGAAGTGCACTTGTGGTTTCTTAGCATTTGAAAGACTCCAACATTAAGAGCTAACTCTCTGGGGAAGGCTCTCATGCAGAGAAAGGTAGTAGAAAAGTAAAGAGGATGATCAGTAGCAAGGTAAATGGACTGAATTACAACAGCAAGGGGGGCACTATTGGAAGACCTGAAGGTCCAGGATGGGGTCAGATCATACTGGAGAAGATATGTGGGGTCAGTAAGAGTTGATACTGACTTGATGGCACACAATCAATCAATCCTCCAAAACTGCTTCACTCACACCAAAAATAGATTTAGATAATCTAGCACTGTTCAGATGCTTTGGATATCAACTGTCAACTTGTTGAGATGGGGGGGGGGGGATATAGAAATCAAATAAATAAATGTAACTTGCATCCAACGCAAGGAAAAAGCTAGTAGCAAGAAACTGTAACCTAAAACTTGGGAGGCATCATATTGTCTAGCAATGACTCAGGAGAAGTTGCTCTCTCTCTTGGTTCATTTGCCTTCTCTTGTCCTGCATTCCCCCCCCCCCCACTCCCATGCCAAACCTGGCAATAGCAGCTCTTGTTCAGCACTACTTCTGGAAAAATCATAGTGTTGCACCTTAATCTCCCCATCTGGTGACTGGAGTGTAATACTGCATTTCCTCTAGCAGGCAAGGCAACACAATGCTGTGCTAACTCCTTATTAAATTTATGTCTCATTTTTGGCATGAAACAAAACTATGTATCTTAACAATGTCCACAAGCTGCATTGCAGTATTCCTGCCAGGAAGGATTAGAATGTCTGCAAACCTCAACGATATTTTTCAGTCAGAAAAAAAAGATAAATCTAATGAACAAGAAATAATCACATTCTATTGAACAGTTGATGGATCTGACTTTAATATACTGGGTATATGCCCACTAGAGTACTGATTACACAAAGAAAGGAAGCAGTCTGCATGGTCTCCTTATGACCTGTGGATTTCAACTCCCAGAATTCTGTCTGGCTCAGGAATCTGGAAGTTGAAGTCCACATGTCATAAAGGGGCCATAGTTGCCCATCCCTGTTTTATATCTTCATAACACACTCTTGATTACCTATTACTTAACCCAAGAGATTGAAATATAATCCATAATTATTTTTTTAATTCCATTTTATATATGCATGACAACGACATGACTGTTATCAGAAGAGAAAGAAATGACAAACTTTTTCTTCCCACTGGGCAGAAATATACATCTGTACAGCAGTGTTTTTTCCTTTTGTTCTACAATTAAGTCCAGCTTCTGTGGTTTGTTAACCATGGTTTATAACTTGGTATGACATGTAAACCTAAATCATTGTGGCTTGTTCAACAAATCACAGTTAATCAACAAAAAGCTATTTATTTACATGCCGCCTTTGTTATTTTTATAAATAACACAAGGAGGCAAACTTACCTAATACTCTTTCCTCTTCGTATTATTCCCACAACAACAACCCTGTGAGGTGGGTTGGACTGAGAGAGAGTGGCTGGTCCAAGGTCACCCACCAGGATTTTGTGTCTAAGGTAGAACTAGAATTCACCATCTCCTGGTTTCTTCTCTGGTGCCTTAACCACTGATCACAATGGAACTTTGTGAGACCCTCAGATTGCTCTCTTCAAACTGTAATTGAGTCAACTTTGGGAGCAGATTTCAAGTCTGACTCAATCATAAAAATCAATCTGTTAAGGAACAAGTTTCAGGATTCAAACATTTTTAAATGTTATTCTCCTCCTTTCATTAATTTAATCTTCAGCTTGTACAGAACAATTGTTTAGATAGAAGGAGAACATAAGCTCTTTGAGTGACAATACTTCTCCATCCAAGCAAGCTACAGCAGATGCTGTTCTGGATCTGCCTACAGAGTAATTTGACAATTATCACTGCTACAGATATTTTTATTTCTATAAATCACTATTTCAAGAAGGCCCTTTTATTTGCATCTCTGACTTTGTTTTTGTTTTTGTTTTTTTTTGTAAAAATTTTTTTATTAAAACAATCAACATTAAACATAAGATCATATTAAGAAGCAATCATCATATAACCTGAAATACAACACTAAGTATTAGTCTTTGTAAACGTCTGATTTAGTAAACATTCCTCACTCCTCACGTCAAGCCTCAACTATACGCCTGATACATTTTATTTGATTGGTGTTTCTCTTATACCGGTATATGGTCTATCTACTGTTTCTAGTCTATCACATATTGTTCATTCGAGCTTCAGAATTAAATTCTCTATTCTAAACTCTTTTTTCCTTATTTTAACCATTTATATACATTTCTTTTCCAGCCTCATCTCTTCCTTCTGTCTATGAACTTTTGGTTTCATTCCAGTGCTGATGAAAACATTTAGCTTAAAAAGAATTCATACAGGCATAATCCTAATTCCATCTGCACTCTTATATCTTTTTTAAAAAGAAATATCCTGAGTCTTAGTGAAAAACAGAATTCTCCTGCATTGAATTTCAAATCCTGAAGTGTCCATATTTTTACTGAAGATGCAGCAATCATTTCTGTAAGACACAGACTGAAAAATGGAAGTAAAATATTCCTAAATATTCATTGCCCACTTCAACAGAAGAACTCATTTTCTTACTTTCAGACCTGACTCATCAATTTAACAAGAGGAAACAATTTTTTTTCTTCTTTACATGCTTATAGATAGTATACAAAAGTACTCTCTGTACTTTTCACTGAAAACAGAAATTATACTGAATAAAAAACACAGATTGGTATCTCCATGGTGACTTCCCCTACACACAGTTTTGAAGAAAGTAAACATGTGGCTTATGGAATGAGTAGACCTCTGATTTCAGAAACAGTGCAATGTTATCAAGAGAAAGAAATTACTTAAACTTTGTCTTTCTTTTTCCACCAGGCAGAACAAGGCACCTATACCGTAGTGTTATTTTTTCCTTTTGTTCTAGAATTAAATTCAGTACATGGTGCCTTTGAACATATTAAATGTTATCCTTGTTTATTTGCAAATTTTATTCTTCAGGTTTCCAATGACAAAGTCCTTATAAATTTACCTATATACCCCAACTTTTAGAATAACAAAAGCTATGATGTTCATGTTCACTAAGGCATTCCCTTCTCTCCCCATCCTCTTAATAATATCAAAGGACAGCAAGAAAAAGCTGGAATTGTTTTGCATTAATCATAGTTGCACTTTATTGGCAAGAAAGAAATTGTATAAAATAAACCTCTTTGGGTTTAGGTTCAGCCTTTATCTAGGCTGAATGAGGCAGATGAGAAAAAGGACTTTAAACCAGTTTCTAGAATCCTGTTCAATTATTGTTAGTAATAATTAGCATAGGTTAGCTGGTCTGGCATAGGACTGCCAAGTCTGCAAAAATTCAAATAACATGTAGATGGAATCAGGGAGTTATTTCTTCTCTATCCCTTAACTGCCATCTAATGGTTGTAGGCATTTTTGTATCCCAGGGGTGATTGTTATGAATTCATATTAATAGGAGCAAAAAAAATCAGCATTGCCTCACTATAAATGTAGCCATTTCTGTAAAAGTTGCAGCAAACACAAATATGGTAACATCTTAAATGCTTTAAAATGAATATTGGTCAAGGTTTTGTGGAAATATAGTTCATATCAACAGATGCAAGAAGTATGCTGCACACAAACACACACATACACCGTTAAATGCGGGAGAATTAGAAGAGTGAAACAAAATGTAGGGAGGGTAGATTTGTGAAAATTACTATAGACAATGACCACTGAAAAACAAATTGTTGGACCTGACAGATAATAAAAAAGCTATGGCAGGCAAAACCTGTGATCCAAATCTGGCAATGTTCAATACCACTCCATTTAATTTTCTCACTTTTTATTAATTATCCTACACAATGTTGTCAATAGACTTCGATTTTCTTCGACTCTGAAACTTATTGACCTCCAATATGGAAGCACCTTTTTTAAAAAAAAATTGTTCCACTGTTCTTCTGTCTCTGCTTTTCCTGTGTATTTTCTTTTTTCTTTTTTAAAGTCCTTAAGTGTCATCCTTCTGTTTCTACACAACCTTGTGTCAACCTCCCCACAGATCTGAAGGACCAGGAGAAAGTCAGTGCTTTGCCATTACATTGTTCTCAGTTATGTTCCCATTTTCTTTTAGCCACTGAAACTATATAAATCACCTAATTCAAATCTTCTTCTCAACACAAAAATAGTATTCTGAAGTCAAAAGTTTTATTTTAAGAAACAGAGATCCTTTTATATCTTTTTTATTACTCTTTCTTCATAATGCTGTTCCTCACAAGCTCAGGTAAGCATATGTGACACTTTCAGATGATCAAATCTAGGGCTAATAAATCAGGATGCACCTGTGCTGTATTTACCTACATATAACTTCTTTCCTGGCACTTTCCCCCTCCACATATATTACAGAATAAGCTAAAAAACCACAGTTAATTGTAGCTTTCTGTTACATCCTATCCAGGATCTGTGATTATTTTTGAACAAAGCAGTAACTCATATTTCAACATAAGGGCAATCAGCAGATAACAGACTGATCAGGCTAATGATTTCCCTATGGGGGAAAAAATGAGACATTGGGCAAACTTGTGATTAACAACCACCCCTTCAGTTCTTGATTAGATAATATTGTGAATTCAGCCCTAATAAAATATTATCTGTATTATATCACTGCACACAAATTTACCCTGTTGAATTTACTATTTTTTTCCATCCTTTCACAACCAAAAATCTTAAAGAACTTAGCCTTCACACTATGAATGACAATTGTTTTGAAGAGTACCGAATAATTACTTAAACCAGCAGCCCATTACTATTTTGTTCTTTTCTAAGTAACAAACTTCATTTAACCTGTCTTTTCTTCCAACAGTTTAATCACTCCCAGCACTTACAGCCTCATTTCTGTTTAGTGTAGACGGCTGGGGAAAATGTGGCATTTACGATGGTTCAGTTCTTCTAAGTTGACATTTTGGACTTTTTTTTTAGCTTTCAGTAACATTCGGTATTTGTCTTTTAATATTTTGTTTCAGCTCTAAAATGCTTCTCCATCCCTCATAAAATGTTTACCTACTCTCTTAAGTCTGTGTTTTGTAAATCTGATCAATGAGTACTCCAGCTTATATCACGGATCTCCAAGGACTAACTTCTGCAAAACAGAATTACAACATTAACTTAGAACATTGGAACTATGTATAGTTCTAAAATCATTATCCGTTATTTGCATTGTCATTCAGAGACAGGTATCACCCTGAGTAAAAATAAATGACAGTTGCTGTTCGTACTAACACTGTTATGAAAAACCGCTGTCATTGGTTTTCTCTGAATACTTGCTGGAAGAAGAAGGGTATAATGGGATGTATGTGCAATCAGGAGAATTTGATTATCCACAACATCTTCTTAAAATCAGCCTATGTAGTTAATAATCAATGACAGCTAGTGGTTTCAATAGATTACGCCTTCAGAAAACATTCTGATTTATCCTCCGATAATTGTGTGGTTTTTGTGGCATAGGATTCTGTAAAATTCCTGTAATACATTTCTATTTCCTCCACCTACTCCTTCTTAAGAACTGACACAGCTCAAAAATAATTTTGAAGTGGCAAAATCAAAATTTTACTTCTTGATGGGCCATGCTTTAACTGTAGGTTTCTGAGTAAAATATTTGAGTTTAGATAAGCTATGACAATGGCTGCTTCTGCTCACTACACTAAGTCTAAAGTGAGCAAAAGTCTGGGTTCACACGTCTCTCAGTGTGATGTGAATCCAGAGTTCTACTTTCACCAACAACCAAATGCACAGGTATGATTCATGTGACTGAATCATAAACGCGATTGAGGAATTTTTAAATAAAAGTTAATGGCTGGATTTCACATTGTGCTAAGTCGTAAATCATAGTTT
The DNA here is from genome assembly GCA_034064705.1 of Bothrops alternatus. Taxonomy (NCBI): domain Eukaryota; kingdom Metazoa; phylum Chordata; class Lepidosauria; order Squamata; family Viperidae; genus Bothrops; species Bothrops alternatus. The sequence continues at coordinate 18,540,252 of JARGCV010000248.1, forward strand.
ACAAACCAAAGTGGATTCATGCATTATACTAAACCACAACTGAATAAGGCACATCACGGCTTGGTCTGAGGTACAAACCCAGCTAATGCGTGGAGATGTAAACGCAGTATCTGAATTGCAATGTTTCAAAGGGGGATATGGTTATGGAGGAACTTTAGTCCCTAGCCTCTCAGCAACCAAAGTGATACAGCCCAGGCAGCTCCCTCATTTTGGTGATGATGAGGTTTCAATGGCAATAGCAACGATCTGAAGAATTATCTCCCAGAAATATTGGGAGAAGATGAGAAGATATAGTACAAAAAAAAATATCAACTTTTATTGTTCCAAACCAATGTTTAATCTTAAGTGCACATCTTCCTCATGTTTTCAATTTCATCTTGAAACTAAACACAACTGTTTTCACACAACTCATGGAGTTTCCAGATATCTTTGGGAAATGGAAAAAGCACCAGATGGGGAAGGCTGTGTTAGACCCTGTTCTTAAATTACTCGTCTGAAGAGAAGAAAACAGATATATAAGGCAACAAGCTGTAACAAAATCTTCAAAATAGATCAAGCTGATATATTTATTCAAGTTGCATGCTATTCTGAGCAGTCATTTACACTTGTTCCAAAAGCTACTAGTAAGAAGATACTTCATCTACCAAAGTGGAAAAATGTTCCCTTGATGTTTTATAAAAAGGTTTTCGTTCTTTTATTTTCTACTTTCTAGCACCTTACACCCTTCTATCTGTCTCCACATACTGACCAGTAGAAGTAATTTCATAATGTTGCTGTACTCAAGTTGCCAGGTTTATCAAAGCATAAAATAATTTTTAAAATCAGTAGTTGAAACACTTGGGTATTAGGAAAATAAAATATCCAACTTTACCTTGCTTACAAGCCATCATCTTATTGAACTGAACATGAGCACAAATACCACCAGAATATACACTTTTAGAAATTATGCGATTTTCATAAAGTTTCGTCAAAAAGTCTACATTCATGGTAGTTTCATCAAAAGTCATTTTAACAGGGATTTTTCTTTTTTATATGTCCTTGCAATGGCAATAGCAGATACTCCTATATATCCAAAGCATTTTAGTCTGCAATAAAATGACTAAATTCTCTGTGCGACTATAGCAGCCCAAGATTAGTTAGAAACAGAATAAAGCTAATGTTTCATAGTGTTGGCATGAATGTTGTACTCTATTCAAGGTACTATACTGATGATGCAACAGAAGTCAACGTTATGATACTACTGCTTAAGGGTTTCCATTTTAAAGTCCTTTTTAGAAGAATGCCTTCTCAAATTATTTACATATTAGAATAGACATTGATAAATTATTAACGAAAGTAACTATTTCATCATATAAAACTGATTTCAAGAAGAAGATCTTCAGGCACTATTTAAATCCATCAGCTGATTGGAACAGATTTACAGCCTTTGCTAAAAAGGTCTAGTTCTCTAAAAGTTCTCTAGTATATTGATCTGAAGGAAGCCCTTCAGCTAACCTTTACATTCTTACTAGTTTCAGTACGGCAGTTTGAACTGGACCTAGAAAGTTCTAGAGGGTTTTTTTAAGGTAATAAAGGGCAGACAGGTGAAATATATTTTTGGGAAAAAAGAATTTTTTTCTGGTCAATATCAGCATCCATCCAGCTACATTTTGTTCAAGCTTCCAGGCTATCTTCAGAGACAATTCCACTCCAACAACCAGTGGCAGCTATCTATTCTTGAGATAAAGCACTGATATCTCATCTTACATATTAATTAAAATCCAAGATTTTGAATAAGCTGGATCTTGTCAAAACCACTCCGGACTGCGGCTGCCAACTGTACCTCTCAAACTGCAATTTATAGAGGGTTACCCCAAGCTTTGGACCTGGTTCTTCATGGAAAAAAACATCTCATCCAGAACAGCTTGTATCATATTCTCCAGATCAGCCAGGTTCCCAGCCCACAAAACCTCTATTTTTAAGTTTCAGCTGTTCATTCTCATTCTGGAACTGAATTCAGATACCTGTGAGTCAACAGCATATTAATATCAAAATCCAATTCTTTAGCTGGACGATAGTTTCATATAAATAAGAAATAGTGAGCCTGTGATTGAGAATGCAGCTCCCAGCATTCCTCATCAATGGCCAAGTTGGTTGAGTTGGTTAGTTCAGTAGTATCATTCTAGAGGGTCACGGGTTCCCACTCCTTAATTTTAAAAGTACTGGGAATAAGATAGAGCAGAGCAGGCCCCAAAAGATAAAGAAGAAGGGACAGAACAAAAGTCATCCATTATTACTTTTTTAAACTGATCAGTTAGGAAAGACTGCAACCAATAACTATAGGCCTTCCAAGTCTAAGTTGGTGGCTAATGGGAGCAAAGGCTACTGCTGATTTCACACAACCAAAAAGGTTGTGTCCGCTACAATAAAAGTCATTCTCCAGGCTGGCCAAAGCTATTTGCATACCACCATGCCCAAGTGCAATCAAAGTCTCCACAAAGCTATCCATGACAGCACAGTACTATTAAAAAGTTGCATAAATCAAACAATTATAATAGTACTGGTAAGCTCCAGGGTCATATGTATTTGTCCTCTTATTTCCTGAATATAATCGTTCTTTGTACACTGAAACTGAGACTCAGTTTGAGAGGTGTACTGGTTAAGGTATCAAGCTAGAAACCAGGAGATAAGAGTTCTAGTCCCACCTTAGACACAAAGCCAGTAGGATGACCTTGGGCCAGTCACTGTCTCTTAGCCCTAGGAAGGAGGCAATGGCAAACCGCTTCTGAAAAACCTTGCCAAGAAAACTGCTGGGACTTGTCCAGGCTATCTCTGAGAATCAGACTGATTAAATGGAAGAAAAGGAATTTGCATTTTGATATGAGCATGTAAATCAGTAAGATTTCCAAATAATTCCTAATGGTTAATCATTATTTTTTTAAAAAATATCCACAATACACATACATGTATTCAATAAGCTTTGATCAATAAACAATAAAAGATTACTGGGAATTCTAACAATCTTCCTCCCCATTTTTTATATCTAATATAGGCTCGATGTTGAAACGTTTTACCATAAAACACAGGCTCTGTTTGCAATGTAAAGAAAAACAGTCCTGTGAAATAATTTTGTATCATCAGTCGTCTGAAGATAGAGTTTAAAGTTCAGTTCCAAATATATAACTTCAGATGTAATTCTCCCTTGATTATTTTTTTTTCAAGTTCATTTTTTTATTATTATTAGTTTTATAATTATAAATACAACAAAAAATAATTATTACAATATAATTGTATATAATAAACATGAACATTATGATACATTTATGATATATGTTCATGTCTCCCTTGATTATTATGAGCAAGCAGCTTTATGAAAATCATAGGTTCTGCAAAAGTATTTAGAAAAACCAGAAGTATCCGAATTTGACATTCTGATTACCAGTTTACCAGGTAAACCAAAAGTTTTTAAGCCAAAAAATAACATAGCTATATTATGGCTTCCAACTAGTATGTGCCTATAGAACAGGGGTCTTCAAACATGGCCCTTTTATGACTTGTGGACTTCAACTCCCAGAATTCCTCAGCCAGGCACGGTGGCTGAGGAATTCTGGGAGTTGAAGACCACAAGTCATAAAAAGGCCAAGTTTGAAGACCCCTGCTATAGAACATAGACCCATTAGAAGCCATTCAATCAAGTTTCTTAATGGACATATTTCAGGTGCTACAATGGATTTCTAGTACAATTCTTTAAGGAAAGACTGGATTGGCATTAATAAAACTTGAGTGTAGATAGCACTTGCACATGCTAGCTGTGGCTTAAATTAATTTTCAAATCAAGTAGTTTGACCCTACAAGTTAAATTTCAATCTTCTTGGTGGAAATCACTTTGTTCCCCCTTGAGGTACTAGGAATTCTTCTCTCTGGGTTTTGAACTAACTATATCATTCTTTAAGCAATAATCCAGAGATGCTGATCTGCAAAATTATTGCAGCCAAGCTCCATCTTACTTCATCCCAGTGACACACTTGCTTCTATCCATTATTTGTTTAGGATTGCATCTTAAAATACCAGAAGTACATTTACATCGCCCTTCTATTCTGCTTTTCGGGAGAGCAGATTTTACAATGCTCCTAAAGAGCACCATTTCTGCCTATGCGGTGAGAGGAAGAATAGGACCATCCATTATGTCTTGCTACACTGCCTCTTATAGAGAGACAATTGAGCTATGTGTATTTCCACATTTATAACACAATACCTAGGCAGGACCAAGGAGGACACTTCAATCTTCTATGGGGTGATCAGGAGGCAGAGATGTCAGGTAGAAGAGCCAGATGTAGCACATGGTTGTGATGGAAAGCAGAAGACTGCTTCAGGTGGTATATCATTTTAGGCACATTATGCATTTTTTGATGTGTCTACTTATAATAAGCTAAATATGTTTTTTGGATCATTGTGGTGTAAACCAAGTTACTTCAAACTACACTTCTATTTCCTGAAGCAAAACTAAACTAAAAAGCAATTCATTATTACAAAAAATGCAGCTGAATGGAAGAACAAGTAAGAACTTATGCTGAAGTCCCAAAATCTTCTTAAATCTATTTCCATCATCCTCTATAGTAGAACAGTGTACAGTCAATTTGTAGTATCTAAGATTTCAGGTCAGAAGAAGGTCCATTAACGCGTTCTTTTTTCTGTTGCAAAAATGACTCCAAATTAAATTCCCGCTAAGATATAACAAATGCCCTGTGATTAAAAGAAACAACACAGAGCTTGTAAATTACAGATACAGTAAACTGAAACATCATAGTAAACCATGGCTTAATCATAATCTGGTGAATAAATCACACTTGGCTGCAATTGCATTATCTGACAACTACCCATTATAGCTTAGCAAATGAGCAAAGTCCGTCATATAATTTAAGTCATCTTTCATAGACTCAGTGAAATTCACAAACTTGGTTTTCATTTTAAAAATTAAATTGATTATATGGCCATTCCAAAAAGTTCTACTTCCTTTACTAGTCAATCAGCAACCAGACGTATTAAAACATTTTTAAAAATTAAACATTTGAAGTAATCATAAGGATTTTCCCTAACCCACTTCATTATTTTTTGTCCTCTTGACATTTCTCCCATTTCTTCTTGACCATTAAGGGATGATTTGGTTCAGCAAATAACCAGCCTAGGAGAACATGCCCCCATCTTACCTCCTTAATCTGTATGAGATCAAAGCCCTCCTTTGTCACCCCTGAGATTCAAATGGCATAAAGAAGACATTATGGCTATGGCTTCTCTTTCCTCAGCCCGTGTATGAGTTCAGGAACTGACTCAGATAGAAAAAAGGCTACATTTTCCATGCTCTTAGGAATTCCTTTTCCCCCCAAGATATACAGTAGAGCTCTGTGTGCTGGATTCAGAAATCATTATTCAGTCCAGCTCTAAAGAAATATTGAGCTGCTGTTACAAACATTTTGCCACGAAGACTAAAGACCTGGAGGATTTTAGACAGCTTGTTGGAAATTGTAGCCAAATGCCTGACCTCAGTTCTGGAACCAGTTAAGTGCACAGAAGCTCTTCTATGGGCTCCTCTGAACTCAGATGGGGAAATGAAACCTGCAAACCTAGCTACAAAATCCAGCTGAACACTTTGGGGGATTCAGAATAAACCCGCATAGGGTTGGGCTGCAGAGTTTGCAAGAGTTTTCCTGTTAACATTAAAAGAGAGAGATTCTCAGCAACTGGGAGGCTGTCCCTTAGCAAATCAAGATTGATAGAAATAAACATCTGACAGCTGCCCTTGAACTGAGATCAATTCAAGCCCTTGAACTGAGATCAATTCAAGCCCTTGAACTGAGATCAATTCAGGTAATTGCAGGTCGCTGCTATGAAATACCACCATTTATGGACAAACATACACACATACCTTCGGAAGTTTTGCAAAAAGGGCATCTTACAATCATGCAAGCATTAGAAAAATAAAATACCAAGTGGTTATAGACCCCAGCCTTCTTCAACAAAACCAACTGACTTCATCATTTCTGAAATTATGTTTTGGGTCTCTCAAATGAACCCCAAGGTGACTACATGGTTGCCTATGTGGTTTTCCTGGCAATATTTTTCAGAAGTGATTCTGCTAGTACCTTCTTCCTAGCACTTAGAGAGAATGACTGGCCCAAGTGACCTAGCTGGTTTTATTGCTTCAGAGATGAAAATAATTCATTCTCACAGCTCCTAGTCCAGGGCCTTTAACTATTACACCAAACTGTCTTCTCAAATATGCCAGAGGCTAAACAGATAATTCACTGCCTTAGCCTCCAAATGAGACTGCATGAATGTAGTTTACATAAACAATTATGCAGCCTCAGAAGTTAGATGCTCAACATTCCTGGATAACAAGCAGGTATGAAACCTATTCAGGATGCTCTGAATATTCCTTTCCAACGTATTAAAGACACTTTGTTAATGGATCAAAGGGAAAAGATAGGAAAGATTAGAAAGATATGCAAAACACAAAGATGAGCCACCTCCGGAAGGTGGCTGATAATTTAGAACGCTTATTTGCTACCCCTGAATCCATTTACACACCCTAAGGTAAGGCAGCACTTCCTTCCTTGCTTTGCAAATATTCCTGCCCTATTGCTTTTAGATGAGAGTTGGTATTATTCCAGATGAATTACACCAGACAGGACGAGCACGGTTCTGTGCAACTCTTCTACAGATAGCTCAATATTTAAATTCAAAAGAGACGCTGAGAAGGGAAGCAAAGGATAGCGCGGGGATTGGAGAGTTGGGGAAATTGCAAGCAAGCAAGGTGGGGTACCGGCTCCCGGACGGAAGAAAGCAAAGGCATCAAAAGTGGGGGGAGGGGGGGAGGGGAGGGGACCCGCCCACTCGCTTACCCCGGCCGTAGGCGAAGTGCAAGCGCAGCGCCTTGCCTTGGCGTACCAAGTTGATGTGCAGGTAGGTGAACCACACGGCGAAGGTGAGCAGCACCAGCAGCAGCAGCAACTTGAATTGCTTCCGGATCTTCTTCACCGGGAACCACAGCATCTTCCAGGCAGCATGCCCGGGGGGTCTCTCTGCCCCCGGGGGGTGAGCTGGGGCGCTCGAGCCGTCCTTTCCGCGGGAGGATGAATGGGAGAGGAAGGCAGGGAGAGACTTGCGGGGTCAGCCCCTAACCCGGCCTCCGCGTCGCCCCCTCGCAGCTCATCTTGCCCCGAAGGCAAAGACTACCGCTTTCTCCCCGCCGGCCGCCGGCTTGTGCTCCGTTACCTGCAGCGGCGACGGCAGCAACTTTGGTGTCTCCGGACTGGCGCGTAAACTTCGTTTTGGCGCTGTCCAGCCGAAAGGGCTGCCGAACGGAGGAGGAGGAGGAGGAGGAGGAGGGAGAGGAGGAAAAAGAGGAGGGGGACGCTACCGAGAGCTGCTCCAAGAGGCTGCGGGAATGGGTGGGGGCCCTTAATGCTCTCCCCCGAGAAAAGCTCGGCCGCCTCCAGCCAACTCCTGGCGGGAAGGGACAAAGGCATCCAGGCAGCAGGAGACTCCCTCCGACCGCGAGCGATCGAGCAGCGCGGGAGTGTACAGCTCGCTCCCTCGCCGACACCTCCGTTTACCTGAGGCTCTGTGCATGGAAAAGCAGCCCGGAATCCCCGCCCCACAATGAGGGTAATAGAAGTCGTCCTCGGCAGGCAATGAATGGAGGGAGAGAAGCTGCCCAGAGTTTCTCCCCCGTCCGGGCTTTGGGCTCTTCTTGAATTATTGTGGTTCCTCGGCCTGCACTTTAGAGGGCTTTCGTTGCGGATGCAAAGCCGGAGCTGCTGGGTTGCCTACTCCCGCCTTGCGCGCTCGGCTCGGAGCGATGCCCTGGCAGCAGCATCGCCTTTTCGCCGTCGCTGCTCTGGCTTTGGCTCGAAGAGAGCAGCATCCGCACGCTGTGATGCAACCGAGCCTGAAACGGGGCAGCCAGATGGGCAGCCCTACGAGACCCAATGGCAGCCCCCTTTTTTTCGATCCGCCCAATCCTCTCGCTCAGGAGGCGGGGCAAAGGAGAGTTCGGCTGTGAGCGGCGTTCATCTCCACGCCAACGTGCAAACATCCACCTGGGGAGCAGATTCAGTGCCTGCCTAGGCAAAGGAGGGGAATGATATATTTGGAGGAGGAGGAGGAGGAGGGAGGGGGCTGCCATCATTCTCTGCAAATCTCTCAGGCCTTCGATCTACTTCCTGAAAGCGAAATCTGGCTGCTGTAGCTTCAGGAAGAAAATCTTCCCGTTTTCTTTGTTATTGTTCGTTTGAGATGCCACTTACAATCCTACTAGAGCGTCCCCTTCGTGAGGGATGGTATCTTCCCAGCAGATGCAAGCTGGTACTCTGTGAGAAGGCAGCAAGATTTTCCAAGATGGTAAAGGCTGAGGATGCAGGCGGCCTTCTTTGAGATGGCTGCAGGTGAAACTGAGCAGCTGGCTTCCCTTGTGGCAGAATGCCAGAAACGGCGCTTGCTATGATATATCCTAGCAGTAAAGCGTTCTGCTGTGGGGCTCAACCGCTGCTTCTCCTGGATATGGCAAGTCAAACTCTCTGAAACCTGAGAAGTTTCAAGTATGCCCATCAAAACGTCAATCAGTGCTAGACCTGCTTCTGAAAATCCTTATGAGTCATCAAGGAAATTGCTTTGCTAGTGCTCTTCAGAAATTAATTTGTGATAGATTTCAGTTATTGTTGGTTGTTGCATGATGTAAAAAAAGTGGAATAGGGAAGAGTTGTTCCGAAATGTCTAATTTAGATTTCCCTCCCCCTTCTGATTTCATAAATATCAAGTACAATTGGGGTTAGCTGAAATGGTTGCAGTCAAGGTGTTCTCAAGAGGACCCCAGTAAATATTTTATGGTTTGTCCTCTATCCTTAGCATTGCCCTGCCTGTTTTGTAAGCAGTCATGGCTTTCTCTGATTTGACAATGGAGTTTAGCAAGGAGTAACAAGAAATGAAAGTGCAGGAGGTGTGACTACCTATGTTAGACCAAGAGGATTTCTTCAAACATGTCAGTTGCAAAAGAAAGTCAAAAGAGGCATTGGGATTGCACTTCATTCTAGATGGAGGAATGGCCAACAGAAGCAAAGGAACTCCTATTTCACTCTTGTCTTTTCAGCCAAAAAAATAAAATGATTTGAGTATCATAGACTAGGAATGAACACTAAGGGAAGAAGTCAGAAATTATGTGGTAAACAGTCTTCTAATTAATTTGAATGCTCATACCCCTATGGCCTGATGAAATGCACAATAGAATATGGAAGGAACTGGTGGAAGAGTCTCATGAGGTCTGTTCATTATCTTTGAGGAGATCTGGAGAATAAGGGAGATATCAGAGCGTCACAGAAGAACAAATTTGGCCCCTTTCTTCTAGAAGGGAAGAAACAGAATCCCAGTAATTATCTATCAATGAGCTAACAATACCTGAAAAGATCTTAAAGCAGATAATAGAGCATACTATTTGAATGGAATTTGAAGACTTGCTATGTGTCATGTAAGACAAATCTCATCTCCTTCTCGGAGAAGGTAACTCCTTATTGGCAAGGGAATATACTGTAGATATAATCTACCTTGATCTCAGCAAAGCTTTTGACAAAGTTCCACACGAGGGTCTCATTGATGAACTGTGATAGTGTGGTTTGCATTGGCACTACAATAAGATAGGTCCATATCTGGCTGGCTAATCATGTTCAGAAAAATCACTGCTACGGTAGTTTTACATCAAGATAGACAATAATAACCAGTGGGTCTCATTGTGTGTTGGGGTCAGAATTTTTCAATATTGTTATCAATGATCTGGATTATAAGATTGAATGGCAGATGCTTATCAGATTTGTGAATGACAAAGATATTTGGCTAATACTTAGGAAGATTGGCAAGACTATTGTATAATAAAGTTTGAACAACTTGAAAGACTGGGCTGAGACAACAAAATCTCCAGGGAGAAATTTAAGATATTATATTTATGGTGGGAAATATAGAGCACACATACAAGCAAGGAGATTCATGGCTTGGAAACAGTACATTAAAGAAGGACTTGGGTGATAAGCTGACCACAAAACAGCAGTTTGAGATAGTTTCTAGGAGGGCTGTTGCAGTCTCTAATAGCATCAGAAGAAATGCTGTACAAAAAAAAAATACATAGTCCTTATTCTCTCTTCTACATTACTGAGATCATATCTGGACTTTTATGGACAATTCTGGCACCACATTTTGAGAAGGGGATTGAAGTTTAGATCAGGTTCAGAAGAGGGTGACAAGCTTAACACAGGGACTTGAGAATATTCCCTACAAGGACAGGCTGAAGGGGCTTAGGATCTTCAACCTGGAAAACATAACACAAGGCGAGTTGTGATATTGGTGTTCAAGTACATTAAAAGGTACCATAGGGAAGATGGTCAGGAATTATTTTCCATTGCCATAGAAACAAGGACCAGAAATAATGGGAATAAGTTGCACCTACCTACATTTCATTTAAACATAAAGAACAGTTTGATAATAAGATCGGAGCATCAGGAAGATAGTCTGCCTATGGAGACTGTGGGTTCTTAGCCATGGAGGTTTTTTTGATCTGACCTTTTTGTAAACAAACCTGGTAGACTGGCTGAAGTAATATGGACTGGGGTTGTTGGTTTTAGTGAAAGGTGTTTCCTTGGCAAGAGCCATCATACCTCTCCATGGGTGACAGCCAGAGAAGGTTACTAGTGGGGGGGGGAGAAGGCACCTTGTTGATATTGGTGGAGGGAATGGGCACTCCTGGCAGACTGATGAAAAAGGGTTGGTTTGAAGTATCTGATGGGAGGTAGATACTGGTTGTGGAAGTTGCTGTAAGGGACAGTTAGAAGCACAAAGTACAGGGGCAAAAATACCCCCAGAAACAAGACAACCCCAAGGAAGATGGTTTTTTTGCTTGGATTTAGTGGGACACTCAGACTTAGGGGTAGTACAGTATTTTCTTCCCTAGTCACCTGAAGCGTTCTTCCCTTAGTTTTCTCAGAGCAAAACACTTTTCTACTTAAGGTTGCAATCCTATACATGTCTACTCGACAGTTACCGGTACCCTATTTAAATCAGTGCAATATATTTACAATTAAAATCTGGGTGTACAAACTTTCTATCAAATGATTATTGGTTAGTATCATTAGAATGAGAATTTGTTCTTGTTTCAACTGAATACTGTATAATTTAAATTAATTTAGATAAGCAATGTAGCAGTGGCAAGGACTGCTATAATTCCTAAGTGATATTGAAATAATATATACATATCATTTTTTGAAATAATATATACGTATTATTTGTATGTATGTATAATTTATACGTGCATATAGTTTCATTGATTTGGAAAGATGGTAGTGATCTGCCAAATCCTTCCTAATTTAGTTTAAACAAATCTGTAAATTTCGTAGTGAGAAATAAAGCAACTAATCTCGTTTTGTCTAAAATAAATGTTGTCAGCCAATGATGAAGTTTAGAAAAGAAACATTACTACATTCATAACCCTGTAATAACCCCAATGCAAAAGTAAAGAAAAAAGCAATTGGCTTAAAGCAAATACTACTATATGCAATTATAAATATAAACATATATAAATGCATAGACATAAGGCTTTTTACATAAACTCTACCATACATTTTTAAATTGGAGAATCCATGAAAAAGATGTATTATTAAATCATTCCCTCAAAACTGTAACTAACTTAAATATTTAGGAATTTATATAGAAGCTTCAAATGGGAAATTATATAAGAATAATTATGAATTTTTATGGAATAAGGTACAAATAGAAATGGATAATTGGAAAAAATTACAATTATCTATGTTGGGTAGGATAGCTGCAATTAAAATGAATGTATTGCCGAAATTTTTATTCTTATTTCAAATGTTACCAATACTTAAAAAGGATGGGAATCTAGAGGAGTGGCAGAAAGGTATTAATAGATTTATTTGGAATGGCAAGAAACCAAGGGTTAAATTAAAAATTATTCAAGACATAAGAGAGAGAGGTGGTCTGAAAATGCCTAATTTTAAATTATATTATTATGCAGCAGCTCTAGTAGCAATAAGTGACTGGATTCATTTAACTAATGAAAGAATATTGAATATAGAAGGGTACGGATTATTGTATGGGTTTCATGCGTATTTAGTTTATGATAAAAAGTTGGATAGGAGTTTTAAAGAGCATTTATTGAGAAATTCACTGTTGCGTGTCTGGAAAAAGTATTATTATAAGCTAAATGGGAAAATTCCCTTATGGACAATTCCCAGGCATGCAATAGAGAGTGTAAATAGACAACAAACTCAAGACGTCGTGCCCTATGAGAAGCTTTTAACTAAAGAAGGGAATAATTTAGAATTGAAGTCACTAAATAGATTAAGGGAAGAAGGTATAGACCACAATTGGTATTCACATATACAACTTCAGGCAAGATGGCAAAAAGATGTAAAGCTGGGTTTTTTGTTAAAGGATGAAAAATTAATTAAACAAGTTAGAGATCAAAGAATTATGCATATTAAAAGATTATATGATGTATTACTTGAAATTGACTCCGGAACTGAATTAGTTAAAGATTGTATGATCAAGTGGGAACGTAATTTTGGACATCCAATTACAATGGAAATATGGAAAAGGATATGGGTGAAAAATGTAAAATTTACACAAGCACAGCATTTAAGAGAAAATTTTTATAAAATGTTTTATAGATGGCATTTAGACCCGAAAAAATTATCACTTATGTATCCAGATATGCAACCTAAGTGTTGGAGATGTGAATCGATGGATGCTACTTATTTTCATATTTGGTGGACTTGTAAAAAAATTAAGGCTTTTTGGATAAAAATTTGGTGGATTCTCCAAAATATATTGAAAAAGCGTATAGAATTTTCACCACAGTTATTTTTGTTAGGTATTATAAAAGACTGTACCACCATAGAGACTAAGTTGATTTTGAACTTGATTACTGCAGCAAGATTATTGGTGGGACAATATTGGAAGACATCTGAGCTACCATCTATTGAAGAATGGACATTAAAAGTGGTTAATTTGGCGGAAATGGCTAAGATATCTGCATACTTGAAGAATCATTCAAGTGAAGAATTTGCGATGGATTGGAAAAAATGGATAGACTATATACAAAAGAAATATCAATTGAAGGAATTACATTTGGTATATAGTTAAACAGTTATATAATAGTAGTTTAGTGGGGTTTCTTGCGTTTTTACCCTGTATTCACTCTGGGAAGCCGGGGGAGGGGGAGGTGGGAGGGTGTTAATAATAGTTTTATTATGTTTTCTCAACGGTAATTGGGGTTTAGATGAGAGTATGTATTTATCTATAGGTATTAAGAGCTTGCTCGGGAGGCCGCTGGGCACCACATTGGATGGAAAAAGGAAGGAGGAGTGAAGGCGAGGCAAGTAGGAAGAGGGTAGGAGGGAGAAGATAGGGGATAGAGGTGGGCGGAGGGGAAAGTTGAGAAAGGGAAAAGTAAGTAGTAGAGGGTAAGATGAGGGGGATAGTGTAGGTTTAGGAGGATGTGGTGGGGGTACCGAGCACTTACTTTGATTGTATGGTAAAAAAATTTTAAATAATTGTTACCAGTTGAGTTATTTTCTTTGTAAAAAGTTTGTAAAAATTAATAAAAATATTATTTAAAAAAAACTGTAACTAACACTGTATTCCCATTGTTGCGGCCTCAATAATAGCAAGTTTCTGTTCTCCTCTTTTTCTCTCTGATGGTAATATTTTTCTTAAAATTAGTCAGGTACAAGTTAGAAGTGCCAGCCTATAATACCTGTAGGCTACTAATGACAGGCCAAATAACAGCTTCAACAAAGTGAGGTTGACACTAACTCTCAAGTTCCTCTCTTTAGTGATATTTTTGTGAAATAGCAACAGGGTGTGTTTTGATATTTATGGAACCAAGAAATCAGACAATGGCTTAGGAAAAATACCGTGCCTTTTTAATATTAACTGAGTTGAAAGATAATGCTATGCATAAAATGTGCCAATGAAAAGGTTTACTAATTTTCACAGAATATGTGTTAATTTTCCTTTTGCTATCAAACATTGTGTGTCAGATATTCCAAATCAACCTGGTGTACAGGTTAGAAATATGTTCCCAGAGATCATATCAGGAATTCTATATTAACCTTCCAAGGGAACATGAATATTATTTTCAGAGTTGCCTAAGTAACAGTAAATCTATAATCTCTTTACTTTGAATGCTATTCATTATGTCAGATTTCAGGTGGTATATTCAGTCAGAAGATGTTAAGTTATTTATTAAATGTATATTCTGTTGACTAAGTGACTCAACAGTTAACAGCCAAGTCAGTATTTTATCACAGGTTATTAAACAATTCATTATAATTCAGTTCCAACAAAATGCTAAACCATAGTCATACTTAATGTAGATCCTAAAACTACATATGTATGAAGAAGCCCTGATTCTCAAAGGCTTTGTGTCATTCTGATACTAAGTCATGCTAGCTATCCATTTAAAGTGGCAATACATTCATTTTGGCAAATTTTTGTGAATAAAAACTAAGCAAGGTCAAACTGGATTAGCACTTGGACAGGAGACCACCTGCAGTAGAACAACCAGCTGAAGGCAAGGAGACCCTGATTTTGGGGGTGGGGTGGGGTTAAAAGAAATGGTTAAAGCCATTGCAAACCTCTTCCATATTGTAACAATCCAAACTAGATGGATGTATCCATAAATTCAAAAGGGATTTGGCTCAGTTGAAGAAATTTTACTTCTTAATGCCAACCATAATAGTATAAATATAAAAAATAAAAGCTGTGAAAATAGCATTTTCTTACAGAAAAAAATCTTACGAATTCTCTCCATTTCACTATTGTACCAACATTTTTTTAATCATACATTTATGGACAAAACTCCAGCATAAATGCATTCCAAAAAATTTAAGGAGTCAGTATTCTGTATGGGGAAGGTACAGATGAACATTTTACTGTACAATTTTTCACTAGCAAATTCAGGTGTAGCCCAGCTTTTGCTTTTTATGGTTACACAAGGAGCATTGAACTCTGATACCTTTGTAAAACTGAAGCCTAGAGCAGAATTTAAACCAGGGGTTCTCAACCTTGGCAACTTTAAGACTGGTGGACTTCAACTCCCAGAATTGAAGTCCACCAGTCTTAAAGTTGCCAAGGTTGAGAACCCCTGATTTAAACGAACATCTTGGTAAACACAGGACCGTCAAATAGAGAAGAACTTGGCAAAAGTAGCTCTCTACCTGCCTTATTCTTCACTCCTTGGATTTCAATTTATGTGTTGTATTTCCACTGCTGCATTATTCACTTGAGATGCTGACTCACAAACTAGTCAATCACATCTTAGTCTAGCCATGTCATGTGAATCATTCAACCAATCATAATGTTAGCTTATGATTCAGTAGCAGGATCCATGCAGTATGCTAAGGAAGACTAAATGTGGGGCTCAACATGATGTAGGAACCCTTGGCTTAGGATGCTGCATGCCAGTTTGGGCTAGGCATCAGGCTAGAAGCCAGGAGACAGTGAGTTCTAGTCATTTCTGAGGCATGAAAGCCAGCTGGGTGACTTTGACTCAGTCACACTCTCTCAGCCCAACTCACTTCACAGGGTTGAAGGGAAAACAGCAGCAGGAATGAGTATTAGGTATGTTTGCTGCCTTGCGTTATTTATAAAAATAATAAAGGCAAGATAAAAATAAACTGGACCAATATGTTAAGCCATCATATGCTTGTTGTTTGGTCTTAGCATATATTATGAACAGTGCTTTCTTAAGTTAGGTTTAGGAATTAATGTGTGAATCCAGAAAATAGCATCAATTCACTAAAATCGGTTAAATTAACCAAGGCTATCTTGTGGGGACATATTCAGTTCCTCCAAGTTCCTATTGGTAAACTGATACTGTCTTTTTCTTTCAGCTTCCCATTGCTGCCTACTAAAATTTCATTTAACCAAGTGAAAACTGCCCCCCTCCAACCAGCAATCAATAGGTTGGCTAGATGCTGAGAACTGTTGTTGCTTTCTTTCTTGTTGCTTTTCTCTGCTGTTGACATTTTCAGCAGCTTAATTGATTGAACAGCCATTTCTCCAGAGCCCATTCTGTTATGTAAAAGCTGCTTGGCGTTAATGCCAATTCTTTCTCCCCTTTTCATGGCAGCAGAAAGGAGGAAAGGGGACAGGCGTTCCTTTGACCTTCTTATGATTTGATTTTGAACTGCTTGGAAACAGCATTATTATGCAACACAGAGATGGTGAACACCATGGAGGGTCTTAATTTTGGATGGAGTCAAATCTAACCCTTTTGTTAGCACTAGGGGGTGGACACATTGCAGTTCACTTTGTGGCAGATCACATATATTTTAACATCTCCAATCTTTTTTTTAAACCATTCAAGCTTCATATCAGAATACTTGGTGAATCACTAAAGGAGTTGAGATAGCGCATGCTGTACTGTGATTAACACCTTGCAATGGAAACAATGCCTATCTAAATCCACTCTACCTCTCAGTGTCTGCAAGGGATTTGATAACCCACCTCTGACTCCTTTCACGCACTTTTACAGAGCCTGGAATTGTGAGTCATTCTCAGCCCTTAGGGCTTTTTCAGACAGCCAAGTTAAAATGTCCTCCAGCCTCAGCAGAAAAGTCTTCCCACATAAATTTATTGGTCCCTATTGCAGATCCCTATTCTCTCACAGTAACACAGCTGGCACAGAGTACAATGCTCGTTTATTTATTGCAGTACATAGGTGAAGGAAAGAACTTGGTGGAGATCTCTGGCTGGTTTCCCATCCCACCAGGTGTCATTATTAGTGGGGAAAACAAGCATCACACACTTTCCTTAATAAAGGGCAGGATTGGATGAGTTTAGACAGGTACTTAGAATGCTGCATCAGCTAAAGGAAGCTTGGGCTTATGGGGGGACTTTTTCCTACAATCCTGGCAACTCTTTGTCTGTGCCTGTCACATGTCTGTTGGACTATCACTGGCCACAAGTTTACAGTACCAAAACCATGTTCAAAAATAACCCAGCTGACAGATGCGGAGGAGGGTTGTCAGCAGGTGATTGGATTCCGGTTTTGGTTTTGTGACCTGCAGCCTGTGGAATTAGCTAGTGGACAACCATCAAGAATATGCAATTGACTAGCAATGCACAATAACAGCAGTCATCCCTGTGTTGGCAAATTGAAATGAAGTAGGCAAAATGGAGCTACCCCTCACCAAAAGTAACTGTGTTTCATTGCACAGATAAGTTGCAGCTCCATGATACAGGATAAAGATGAGTCATCAGAAATAAAACTAATAATAATTACAAAAAATACTGCTATATGAAACCCCTTGATTGGCAAAAGCAGGAGAAATCTGCAGTGTACTCACTGTAACAAAACTAATACCGTAGCACATACCTGGTAGAACCCATCTCTTTTTTGGATCAATGAATACCAGCAATCAGGTCCAGCAGGATTATTTTTCATGTCTCCTTTAATTGTGTCCTGCCATTTTTGCTTTGGTCTTCTACAAAGGCATTTGCCATTGATGTTAAAATGGTAGGTGGTGCAGGCAACAGTATCAAGTGCTACTCATAGAACATGGCCATACCACTGTAGGCATTTTTCCTAAATTCTCTGATATAGGTGCAATGTCCATATGCTGCCAGACTGTATCATTGCTGATATGGTCAAATGCCTAATGCCCAATGGAGCATGCATATCTCCATAACATACAAAGGGCACTTATCACTTTTGATAGTTGGCCAACACTGAGTCTCATACTGGGCAAACTATCATTTTATACACTTTTGATTTTAGGTGAATTGGCATATGCCTACTGCATATCACTTCAGTGATTTCCTTCCACTGCAACCATGTGGCATTCATCCTCATGTACACAACCCCAGTCATGCCACCGTCACTTTAGAGATGGGACCCTAAGTATTGGAATATCTTCCCTAGATCTTCATCACTGACCTGCGATGGTGGAGGTGCTCGGCCTAATGTCTTAGCTCCTCAGTGTTCTTGATGTTGAGGCACAAACTGAATGTGCTAAAATGGTCCTTCCAAGTCTGGGTGCAGCGCTGCAGTTTTTCCCTGGTGGTAGTTACAAACAAGACACTTTTGGAGTAAAGCAAGGCCCAGGAGCACTGTGATGCAGGCCTCATGATGGCACCCAAAATTTTGTCTTCCTTTGTCCCACAAAGAAGAATGAATGGAAAAAGTGATGCAGCTATCAGAAATGGCAAAACTGATTGCTTTGATTAGAGAAAAGAATATACCCAATTTTGTTTCTACTTAGAAACTGCTACTGGACTTCGTGCTCGAGACAGAAAAAAATAAACTTTTGACTTTGGGTTTTGCGGATTAGACTAGTTTGTTGTTAAAGAAGTGACTAGTAATTACTAAATATGAAAAAAATAAAAAGTTGAGGCTGTAATTATATTTTGTATTTTATCACACTGGAAAAAATTTGGAAGTTACTTCTTCCCCCCAATCTATACCTCTCCCCCTTTCTTATCCTTTCCCATTTCCCTATTATCTTTATTTAATTTGTACTTTACAGTATTATAATTTCAACGCAACATATAAAAGTACCCTTTATCTTCTTTGGAAATCTTTTCTTCCTTTTTGTAAAATTTTGTTTGCAAAATATATATTATTTATATATTCAAGAATATTGTGGTCAGATTCAATCTGAAACTGACAACTAATTCAAGCAAGATAGGCTGCTTGTGATTGAGAATGGAATGATAAAGTTGGAAATAGCAAAGAAAATATAGTTGGACTGTACACCTAGGAAACAAGTGAAGTGAGAGAATGATTTATCAGTTTCTGCAAATCTAATTATTTCTTCATTACCAACAGTCTTCAAACAACCAAAACGATGCCTACATATATACACATCACCAGATAAAGTACACAGAAATGAAATTGACTGTTAATACTGGCACAAGTAAGTAAAAAAGCTTAGTTATAACATCAAAGATGTGACTGGAGGCTGACTATATAACATATTACAAACTGCTCAGGTGCAATTTCAAGTCAAGCTAAAGTGGATAAGAAAGCCAATCAATTTCTACAATATAATCCTGAACATATACCCACATTGTCAAGGAGAACATTAAGAATCACTTTGAAGTTCTGAATCTCATTGATGGAAACCCAGAGGAACTGTGGAATGAAGTCAAAAAAAGGTTGTTAAGAATTAATGTGAAAATAAATTTCCAAAGACTAAAAAATAGAAGAAAGCAAACTGGATCTGAACAGACAGTGAATAATTGCCAAGAAGTGAACAGAAGCCAAAGCCAAGAAAAGCAAAGATCTCAGGAATAAATTTAACAAAGCATTTCAAGAAGTCATGAAGATATATCCTCTAAAACAATGGGGCATTTTCATGCCTTGATTAATGGGACATAAGGATGAGCTTTTAGCAGAGAGAATGGTTTCTCAGTTGGTCCGTCCATTATCATTATTTATTTATTTATCATATTTGTATGCAACCCATCTCACTGAAAAAAGCAGCTGTGGGCAATATACAACAGAATGAAGTCATAAATATTAAAACAAATATAAAAACGTGTTCTATTTCAACTGGACTAAAATTAATGCTATGGAGTCTTAGACATCATTTGTTCAGTCATATAAGCAACGGGAAAACTTTGGCTAGAGTAACAATAAATTATCCCTCTTTACTGCTGCCTGTCATATGGTGAGGATGGCTGAGCAGTAGGAGTTAGTCTGCACCATCCTGAGCATTTAAAATACCAGTGGCAAAAGCAATTGCAGAGAAGAATTTCTAAAGCTGTTCCTCAGTAAATACTGAAAAAACCTAAATAGTCTTTATAGTCAGTTATTCTAGATATACATTGACACTTGAAATATTGATTTCTAGGAGAGAGTTCAGAAACTGACAAGAAGCAGTCTAAGTGGATTTTCTCTCTATCGTAGCATTTTAGATTTCTTCTGCCTGAATTCTATTGGCATATACCCAACATTGATTTGCCCCTTTAACATTAAAGAATTAATGCCACCACTGTAAGATCCAATTGCTGGCACAGCCATAACTTTTTGAAGATGTTTCACCTAGAATATAATTTTAAAAAATCTGAGTTTTCCACTTGGGAGAGAGCTGTAGTAGGTGCTGATGTGCAAGATTTTGATTCAGAAGGTGTTGTTTTCTTTTTATCAATTCACCCCTTTCAGTGGAATGATTGAAGCCAGATCACTTAGTTGAGGTGAACTGTATCAGGTGTCTTTGAACTGATTTGAAAAGTGGATGGACTTTTGTATGCATTAATATGCTATTTTATCAAATCAAATATTTAAATCAACTCAACTCAATTGGACACGACTCTAACAAACCCTGGGGTTTGGGTATACCATCTAGTAAGTGGAGCTTATGCTGAGAGGTCTAAGTAGATGATGATGAAAAATTTGTATACCATTCGATTCACAGGGACTCTGAGTAGTCTATATGTAAAAACACAGAAAAATCCCAATACAGTAGTGGAAAACAAGGCAACAAAGGATGGGAAAAACTGGGCACTAACAAGAATAACAACCTATACTATCTATTGTTAGGCCTCGACCTATGATTGGTTGCTTAGCAACCATTCAAGGTTAAAATGGACTCTCTCCCCAAAAGCTATTTATGACCAGGTTTTGAAGTTATGGCTGCTACATAAAGAACTTTGGGACAACCTTTTCAAAAACTGAAATGCAGCTCTGATGGTACTCTCAAATAACTAAAGGTTAGTAAGAACAAGACTAGAAGCCACAGTGATTCTTCAATCCCCAAAACATAAATGCTTGCTACTTATATCTTTAATAATAATTTGCAACAGAAAAAAGGAGAATAATTTCCATATAATTTTCTGGATTCTCCCAGAGATCCCTTTCTAAATATTGATTCTTACCCAGGAATACATGTTTTCTTGGAATGTGTTTTGTTGAAACAAATAAATATCAGTGAAAACAGTGAATAAGGCATCAGGCATCATTGGACATAAAAGATGCAACTGGAAAGTGAACATATTAAGAATAGTGCCATATTATAGGAAAAACTTTTAATAAAGCCAGTTTGGTGTGGGGGTTAAGTCATCAGGCTAGAAATTGAGAGACCCTGAGTTCTACTCCTGCCTTAGGCACAAATCCATCAGCATGATCTTGGGCCAGGTCAGCAGCATTCAAGAGGGACTGGACTTTCTCCTCTTGTGGCTATGTAGGATTCTAAAATAATGCCTCATTTAACTCCTCCCCCTGTCTTTGCCAATCTCTTTCTTCTACACAGGATGCAGTTGATTACAGTGCTGCATGCAGCCTGTTTTCTTGGTCAGGTTTCCTTTTGACACCTGAGCTTAGAACTAACATTCAGTATCTTCTGGAAGATGCCCAGCACAACCACCCTGAGATGCCCATTGACATACTCCCAGTTATGCTCCTCATGGTCCCTGGTCTCCATCACTCACACTGAGATTCTCTCTTTATGTTATGTTGCCAGCACAGCACCATTTTCCTTTTATTATAGTGCCTCCAGTCCTGCATCTGGATCTATGCCAATAGCGGCTGACTGGATTGAGGCAGCATTTAACATTTTCAAAATAAATTCTGCCTGTATTTTCTTGTGCTGCCGCAAATTAAAATACAGCCTCAGAAGAAGTGGAAGTTTCATCAGGCAGCAGCATCTGGCCAATCCTTTGTAAATTCAGAAGCTAAACAGGGCCAGGCCTGATTAGAACCTCAATGGAAGATCTCCAGGGAATAGCAATCTGTCAGAGAGACTAGGAGGTAAGCAAATAAATGAAAAAGAAATCCTAGAAGGGAAGGAGAAACCACTTCTGCATTGTTCCAAAGAAATGACATGGAATTGTCCATAGAGAAACTGAATATCAAATTGGACTTGAAGAAACCTTTGACCAGAAAAAGAGGAACATGGTCCCAGGCCACGGCCCTGGTCTCAGCCTTCATCACTCTTAGCATTCATATATTCCATCACCCACTTTCAATTCCTGGGGAAAATGAGATTTGGAATATTGTCCAGAGGGAGATTTCTAATCTAAATATTAATCAATATGGCAATGCTTTTAGACTAGATCTAATCTCTCCCATTCCACTATCCACTCCAATTTTCTTACTGAAAATGCAAGTTAAATATTTGTTCAGAAATGCTCACCAGCCAGCCAGCATTCTGAAATCAGATTCTGAGATGAATGCGCTGTATACCCAATTGTTTGCTTACTATGAAAGGACACACAAATTGTTAATTTATTATTGTTGTATTTTTACTGTGAAGGAGGGAAAGAATGGTTGTTAGCTCTTTTAAAATTTGTTTTTGGGTTACAGTCATAAAATTAAGGTGATAAACTTCATGTATTGATATTTTGATTTGATGGGAATACCAATCTTTGCTTTACATAGCAGATATGTATAGCTGGCCCTCAGTGTGTATTGCCCCCTTCTCAGTCTTTGAAAGTATGGCAGGCAATATATGAAGTTGGAGTGGTAAACAGAGGAGACTTCAACTTCTGCTAAAATAAAATCAGGTTCAACTTTTGGTGATTTCATAGACATGTCTGTGGTTTTCTTTTTATTTATTTCTATCCGGCATTTCTATCTGGCATTTCTATCCGGCATTTACTACTACTACTACTACTACTACTACTACTACTACTACTACTACTACTACTACTACTACTACTACTACTACTACTACTACTATTAACAGAGTGGTGAACATATCTAACACTCTTTCTTCCTTCTATTTTCCCCACAACAACAACCCTGTGAGATAAGTTGGGCTGAGAGAATATGACTGGCTCAAAGTCACCCAGCTGGCTTTCATATCTTATGTGGGACTAGAACTCATGGACTCCTGGTTTCTAGCCTTGTGCCTCAACCCTTAGACCAAACTATATTTTTCTTCCTTTCCTTTCCTTTCCCTTTCCCTTTCCCTTTCCTTCCCTTTCCATTGCTTTTGCCATTGCTACCTACTGTAAGTTTTTTGCTCCTTCCCAGTCTAGTCATGGGATTTTCTGAAAGTCTCCCTTTCAAGTATTGTCCAATTCTGCTTAGCTTCCAAGCCCAGATAAGGTTAGTTAGATGCTATCATTTGGTGAGATCTCTAAAAGTCCTCTAAGGGGAATGAGAGTTATTTTGATTTTGGGCTTATGTTGGGTTGACCTCTTTTAAAGAATGATCAAAGTTGTTAACATCTGGTTGAATAGAAACTAGACCATTTATACACCCTTAATAAAAGTATGCTCTTTAAATCTTCTTTTCCTCCAAAATAATGGAGAATGAAAGCTTTTCCCAATCTCACATGCTCTATAATAGAATATTAGTGCCATCTCTTGGTTATTAGCAATAACTACACAAACACTGCACTGTAGCTTTCCTTGTGAAATACAATAAGGTAAGAATGAGCTGAATTATTTGGAAAGTCTGTTATGACCAACTGGAAAATTAGAGAGAGTGGAAAGTTGACTTAAATCTACTTGTGAAATGTCTTGAATAAAATTAATTTTGTACCTAAGGCAGGCCCTACAGAAACTTTGTTAACCTAAAGTTTATTTAGCTGAAAAAAGAAAAGTTGTTTCACACAATAACATTGTTATCTTTATTTTACTTTGTTATGCTCAGGCTATTTGGTTACATAATTATTTTTCTTCTTTATGCTGGTATTTGTCTGTTTCATGAGCAAGAGTTGTTCTATGCACAGTGAACAGGAAAACATTTTACAATGAAATAATTCATTACTGGGTGTCTGGGATTTTTGTATGATGGAAATAATCGTTTTGATCTCATATTAGTTATATTTCCCCATAGAAACGTGTGAATAGCGTGCACCTTCCTTTTGTTTTGATAGTTTTTGTGACTGAGGGTGTTAAGTATAACTGTCAAGTTTCCTTTATAAATGTTTGAGACTCCCAGGTCCTAACAGTGAAATAAAATGCATCACTAATGCCTGAATTATTCAAAGTGCATTAAGCAAAAGCAAGGCAACTGAAGAGATCGATGATATGTCTCCAAAATCTTAATCTCTAAATGGATTTTGGATAGCATCACATTTTTTAAAAAAAATTCTGTTCCAAAACTGATGACTGATCTGAACTTGCAAATCCAGATTATCAATAAGGAGCTCCCAGCAAAGAAAGGGAAGGATCTGATCTGTAGTAGAAAGAAAAGGGCTGCTCTCCAAGCCCCATTTGCAAATCTCTCCTCTGGAGAGAAAATGGAGAGGAAAAGAGAAGGGGAAGAAAGGTTATCTAAAGCTTCAAGGTACTTTTCCAAAGCTAAAAGCTGTTATGGGAAGAAAAGATAAAACACATAATACAATAAAAAGAAAGGAGAGCATTAAATTATGTCAACTACATGACATTTACAATCACTTAAACCATCTGTTTAATAGCCTAACATTGTGTGGGTGGCCAGGGGCTGTTGTGGGCAGTGTGAAGCCATAATAATCCTGTTGTGTTTGTTGGGAATTTTGATTGCTCCCTACCCTTTATTTTATAAAGTTTTAAAGGTCGTTTTGAAATTTCAGCTTTTTTGTAGTTCCCATTTCAGAATGTCAGAAAGTCATGTGACCAATTTTTGGCAGCCTTAATTGCAGTGGCTCTGAGGGCAATATAAAAGAGGTTGGAAGGTAGTCTGAACTACACCAATATTGGGGGAGGGGGAAACACATCTGGCTTGCAATTGTTTCAGAAGGCAAAGAAAGAGGGTGTAATGGGGAGGGGAAACCCTATCTCAAATAATATAGCCCCAAGAGAATTAAAGGAAACTTAAACTAGGCCAGCCAACCTAGAATGGGCAGAGATCACCAAAGCCCAAGGAATTCAGACTTTGCACAAACAATGAATGGGAAGGTTTCTCTCTCCCTCCCCTCTCTCACACACACACAGACATGTTTTAACATTGGTTTTCCTTTCTCTTTGTTTGACTGCTTTTTAAATTTTTATTTTACTATTTGTGCTGATCCGTCACACCAAGTATTCGCCTTTCATCTTATTGTCTGCTGCCTTTTAAAAGGTTTTTTTTATTCCGCCTTTATTATTTTTATAAATAACTCAAGACAATGAACATACTAATACCCTTTCTACTTTCTATTTTTCCCACAACCACCACCTTGTGAAGTGGGCTGGGTTGAAAGAGAGATTGACATAATGCTGACTTTCATGCCTAAGGCACAACTAGAACTGACAGCCTTCTGGTTTCTACCCTGTTGTCCTAACCACTGACTAGACCAGGGGTAGGCAACCTTGGCTCTTTTATGACTCGTGGACTTCAACTCCCAGAATTCCTGAACCAGCCATGCTGACTCAGGAATTTTGGGAGTTGAAGTCCACGAATCATAAAAAAGCCAAGGTTGCCTACCCCTGAACTAGACACAGAGCAATAGACACAGAGCAATAGAGTTGGAAGGGACTTTGAAGGTCTTCTACTCCAACCCCTGCTCAAGCAGGAGACCTTATATCATTTCAGACAAGAGGTTGTCCAGTCTCTTTTTGTAAGCCTTCAGTGATGGAGCACCCACAACTTCTGAAGGCAAGTTATTTCACTGGTTAATTGCTCTCAGCATTAGGAAATTTCTGCTAAGTTCTAGGTTCCTTCTTTCCTTGGTCAATTTTCAACCATTGTTTCTTGTGTTGCCTATTGGTGCTTTGTAAAATAGTTTGACTCCCTCATCTTCATAAATATTGGAACACTGCTATCATGTCCCCCCCCCCAGGCCTTCTTTTCATTAGATAAGACATATCCATTTCCTGTAACCACTCTTCATACATTTTAGCCTCCAGCCCCCTAATCATTTTTGTTGCTCTTCTCTGCACTCTTTCCAGAGTCTCAAAATCTTTTTTGTATTGTGGTGACCAGGACTAGATGCAAACTGAGCAGAACCAAACTGACTTTCTCACAAACATTTGTTTTATAAGGAGCCCTCCCTCTCCCTACCACATTTTTTTCTTTGTTATTTTGTCTTTCACAATAGGAGGAGAGACATCTTTCTCAGATAGATCCCAGGAAAACTGCCCCAATCTGGAGAAGATTTGGAGAATCAGGGGGGAAAAAAAATCAGCCATAGACCATAATGGAGCCAATGTTTAGGATCTTTTTGCCCATTTATTTTAAGGATTTGAGTTATGTTTTTGGTATCTTGATGCTAATTTTGTTCTACCTACATTGTATCCATGTGTACACGTGTGGGTGCAGATTAGTCCCGGGGAAAGTAATTAGTTAAAGCCTGAAGAAAATTTCCTTTTTCTTTTCTCCAATTGTCTTCCGTTTTCTTTTTATAAATATTTTATTGATTTCAAGTTTTACAATCATAAGTACTTAATAAACAACTTGATATCTGGGTTCCTTTATCATTCAGTGATACATATTAACTTTCACTCAAAATACCCAATACTACACCATCCAGTATTTCCCTGGTCCTCTCTTTTTCCAATAATAATTGTTTTTTACACTATACAAATATAATTCTTACTGCTATTAATACCTATATAATTAAATATAAACATCTTCATCACATACTTCTAAAGTTATACATAATGTCAATAATATCAGTTTATAATATCTTTTCTAGCCAAAACATATCTCAAATCTATTTGCAATCAGAGTTCCCTTATTCAATATGTATCCATTTTTCTTTTTTTCCCAATTTTAATTTCCCATCAATATTCAAAATAACTGTCAATTATCATTTTTCTCATAATTACATTCGGATAACTAAAAGTTTCCTTTATATCGACCCTCTTAGTATTTGCGTATTTCCCATCTTATAGAAAATTATGTTATCTTAGTTACAAATCTCTTCTAATTTATAGTGATCCTTTTATTTCTAACAATTGTCTATTCTTTTAATCATATTCAAACATCCATTAGATCAACCTTGGCAACTTTGAGACTTGTGGACTTCAACTCCCAGAATTCCTCAGCCAGCAAAGCTGAGTTGAAGTCCACAAGTCTCAAAGTTTCCAAGGTTGAAAACCCCTGCATTAGATGATATAATACCTCATTTAATTAGTCAGGACCTCTATTTTCTTCAGTCTTACTCTAGCTTTCTTCCTTTGCCAAATAACTTTGCAAGTCAGTACATTTAGGTCACCAAGTATTTCTTCCTCTTAAAGTGTTTTTGTAAAATGCTTAATCCATTTATGTTCATTAAATACCCTTCATTTTCTTTTAGTTTCTAGTTCCCCAGTTTTCAGCATTTCTCCTAACAGCTCTGTCATCCATTCTATCAATTCTTCCTTGTTCTCAAATATGTTCTGAAGTCTTGAAAAGTAAAATATCTTTCCCATTTTCTGTATTATACCTGGTTCTTCCAAATTTTTATTTATCTGTACCTGTCTGTTGGTTTCTTCTTTAGAATCTTCTACCTTTATATCAGTTTTCTCTATTTTTTTCTGGTTTTTGAGTTGCTAGTTCATTTTTTATGGTCATTTTCTGAATGTTTTTTGCTTGTAAGTTTAAGTTGGAGAGTTGCTCATTTATGTTATTTAAATTATTTTTAGTCTCCTCATAATTTAAAACAATTGTCTCTTGAATAGATTTCAACATGGAAAGAATTTTTTTCTGAAGTCCATTTACATTTTCTTGTTGATTATCTATGTTTCTTCCAAAGAGAAATAGTCCAGAAGCAACTTTCCCATTGTTTCTTAATATTTCTTGAAACTAAAAGTCAGTCAATATTTGTAATCCAGACCAGCCAATTCAGAATAGTTTATTGTCTCCTTCATACAGATAAAACAGCCCAAAGATTTTTTTTCTCCTTTTCCCAGCTGCAGTCTGCAAAAGTGAAAGTTTTCAGGAACAACGAAGAGCCTTATCTATGTCTGGGCTTCGTGCCAAATTTTCTTTAAGCATAATAAATTGTAATGCCAAGGTTCTCTACTAGATGTCATTTACATCCATCTTCCAACTTTTAAGTCCAAACTTATTTCACCAACTTTCCAAATATCTTTTCAAAAAGAAAGTCTTACAAATACTTTTAATGCCCAAATTTGTCAAAGCTATATTAAATCCAAATTAATCTTGTAGTTTTCTCTGATTTTCCCCCAAAGAAAGTTATTCGCCGCTTCTCTTTTCCTGAGAGAACAGGGTGGAAATTCCCCTTCTCTCTATCATCTGAGGATATTCTTTGCTTTGGGAATTCTTTTTTTTCCAGGAAGAGGTTTTAAAATTATAAAGAGAGGATTATGATCTCATCCAGTTCCATCCGTGTTGTTCAGAAGTTGCTAATTAGTGCTTATCTTTGGTTGTTGATGGCTTCTGGCTGGCCACATAAATGCAGCCAGTCTTTCTTCTGCCGGTTTGAAGAGCTTCCTTGAATCAAACAGAAGTGCCGCCGCCCCTCCACAATCGATAAGGGTCCCCTTCTTCTTCATCACCTCTGCAGGGTGACTTTACACCCTTTTTAGAGTCCCCAGCAGAGCCAAATTGGACATGGAAAACGGAGCCCCATTTTCCTGCACCCGTAATGCCATGATGTCTAACTTGGAAGTCCCAATTGTCTTCTCTTTTTGTTTAGTTCTTTAACCTTAATGTACATTTTAAAAGACTTGAATTAGATTACATTTAATTAACTGAGTTAGTATTTTCATTCTGACAAAGAATCCAGCCTTCTGTGTTTTCAGCTAGTCTGCTAAGCTAAGAAAAGATACAGAAGTCCTTTTTTTTTAAATATTCTTGTCCTCTTGATTTTTAAAATTTTATTTCTCTTTTTTTTTTTATAAAAATTCTTTTATTAAAACCATTAACATTGAACATAAAAACATATTATGCAGCAATCATCATGACACCTGGTGTACAATACTAAGTATTAGTCTTTGAAAACGTCTGAGTTAGTAAGCCTTTTTCCCCCACTCCTCGTGTCTAGCCTCAACTATACTCCTGTTACATTTTATTTTGATTGGTGTTTCCCCTATCCGTTTCAATATTAATGTGATCAACATTAAACATAAGATCCTATTGCTAAGCAATCTTCCTAGGACATACCATACAACACTAGGCATTAATCTCTGTAAACATCTGTTTTAGTAAACGTTCTTCCCTCCTCCCTTACATCTTCAAGTATACTCCGAATACATTTTGTTTGATTGGTGTTTCTCCTATATATGGTCTATCTACTGTATCTAATCTATTGCATATTGTGCGTTTGCGCTTCTGAGTTGACTTCATCCCATTACTAGTGCAATCTTTTATGGTCCCCAACCAGAGATCCTGAGGTAAAAGTTTCATATCCTGAGGTAGAGATTCAGTCTACTTGAACAATATTAAAGCAAACAACGTTAGTCACAAGGTTATGTTAAGAGGCATTAGTTATAGAACATATACATTCAACGTTGGGTGTTAGTTTTTGTAAACATCTGATTTGTTAGCCCTTCATCCCTCCTCCCATCGATCCTTAGCTGGACGCCAGCTGCATTCTGTTTGATTGGTGTCTCTCTTGGATATAGTCTATCCACTGTTTCCAGTCAGTCACAAATTGTTCATTGGAGCGGTTTTTCAAGTATGCTGATATTTTTGCCATTTCCGCCAAATTTGTTACTTTCACAGTCCATTCTTCAATAGGCGGGATTTCCGGATTCTTCCAGTACTGTCCCACCAACAATCTTGCTGCTGTAATTAAGTTCAAAAATAAATTTGTCTCTGAGGTAGTGATATCCTTTGTGATCCCTAACAGAAAAGCCTGAGGTAGAAATTCTATACGCTTTTTGAAAATAGTTTGGAGTGTCCACCATATCTTCCTCCAGAATGCTTTGATTTTTCTGCATGTCCACCATATATGAAAGTAAGTAGCATCCCCGTCCCCGCACCTCCAGCATTTAGGCTGGGAGCCCGGGTAGATGAGTGATATTTTTTTCGGGTCTAGGTGCCATCTATAGAACATCTTGTAGAAGTTTTCCCTTAAGTGTTGCGATTTCGTGAATTCTACATTCCTCACCCAGATTTTCTCCCACGTGTCCATAGTGATAGGGTGTCTGAAGTCTTGTGCCCACTTTATCATACAGTTCTTGACTAGCTCGGTTTCAGAGTCCATTTCTATCAGAATGCTGTACACTCGTTTGATGTGCATAATCCCCTGTTCTCTAATCTGTTTAATTAGATTCTCGTCGGTCTGGGAGAAGCCCTTCTTCTTGTCTTTACGCCACCTTGATTGTAGTTGTATATATGATAGCCAGTTACTTCCTATTCCTCTGTTTGCTAGCGTTGCTTGAGATTTCAAGAGGAACCCGTTTTCTTCTCCCAGTACAAGTTCACTGTAGGGCACCACTTCTTGCCCTTGGGATGTGTTCATATCCCCTGTTGCGTGTCCAGGGATCGTCCAGATGGGAATCTTGTCGTGTAGGGTGCTTATATTTCTTCCAGACCCATAGCTTTTTATTTCTCTTTTTATTTACTTCATTTGTATGCTGCCCTATCTTGAAGATTATGAGCAGCTAAGAATCTTTACATAAAATAGCACCCAGCCAGGAAAGGGGGGGAGGAACAAAATATACATAAGAATCCAAACCAAAAATGTAAAAACCAAATCATGGCAAATGTTGTGCCATGATGAATCCCATCTTCAGTCAGGGCATATCCTGTACTAGAGGGAATAAATAAGTCTTGGCAGGTTTCCTAAATCCCAGGAGGGATGGAGCTGATTGAATATCCACACAGGGAGGGAAGTACAAAGTATATCCAAAAAGCTTGTTTCTGAGGTCCTGTCACATGGCAACATCCTGTAGGAATGGAAATGAATTAACCTGAAGGGAATTAACTCTGTTTGGGCTGGCCAGACAGAAAGATGAATATAGGATAGTGATGGTGAACCTAAGACATATATGTCAAAGATGACATGCCATGACATTTGGGTTGGGACATCAGAGTTCACCAACACCCAACAACTATTCTCAAAAGTACATCCCATTCTCATGCAATTTTCAGAGGTTGTAGGGGCCACATGAGAATGAGGTGTGGTATCGCACACACACACATATACACATGCATACCCCATACATACATACATATATACACACATATATATGTATATGTACATACCATATACATATACATACATACATACATATATAAAGATATAAGAAAAACGAACACCAAGATAAAAATAAACAGGACCGTTTAATATAAACAAGCCTGTGAGTAAAAAAAAGTTACTTACTGAGCTTTCATCAGCCAAACTACTGATGTCATCAGAGTTAGAATGCTAGGTGATTAGGGAGCCTGCCTATATACAGCTGCCTGTCTCTGCGCCCAGCTCGAGCATGTCATTGGCCCATTAGCTATGTTACTTTGCAATGTGTTAAATTGATTCTCATCCAGCAGCCTGTTGGTGGATCTGATGATTGTAGCTCCCTCTCCCTGATCCTGCAAAGAACAACTATTCAGATATTCCTGCTTCATACTCTCCCCTTTTTTGTCTCTCCTTCCAAGCCGTTCGTCATCTCCTCCCATAGCAGCTCTTGCCCTCACCTGCAGCCCTGTCACTCCAGTCCTGCCAGTTGCTATCTCGTTGTGATGTCACCCGGCCCCCTCCTCTTTTGCCAGTTTGCTGTCCTCCCTAGGGACCGCAGCTTCCCCATTTGTAGAGCCATGGTCTTGCTTTTGCACCATATGGGATGGCCATCTACTCCATGGATTACCACGTTGTTTCTCCCATCTTCTGAGAGTCTGGTATGCTGGTAGGAGGTCTATGTGCCGGTTGATGGAATTTTCATCCGAAAGCCAGCTTTCTTTGAGAAGGTGGCCACTCTTAGTGGTCTAAGTGGTACATTCGATCTGGAAAATGCACAGACCATATCTCGTGAGATTTTGGAGTGTTCTCTTCTCTTCTCGATTCAGACCTGACAGGTTCCAGATACTGGACCAGCACTTCTGAGATGTACAGCTGGGCATCTTCAGCATATTGATAATACCAATCCCTCCTAGCAGCATTATGGAAATGTGAAATCTTTTCTCTATGGGGCAAGGTCCCTTGTAACAGAGGTGGGAGGTGACTTGTAACAGAAAACAAACACTGGATTCTCCCAAACATGTAAAAAAAAAAACCTGCTATAGTTCATTTTTCTCCAGCATTCAGTGCTAGAGATGAAAATAAAAGCAAACTCTTTGGAGTGTCAGCAGTCCAAACCAATAACTAAAAAGTAATTTCTTAAAATAAAATATCAAATCAAGGAAGAAAATGGGTCAGAGTGAAGCAGTTTGCACCAACAGTACAGTCACCATACATTCTTTATTATAAAGGACAGTCTTTTTTTTACAGAAAGCTATTCTTTAATTTATTTTCTGGGTTTTGCTCCTGAATTTTTCTTTATAAAATAAAATTATAAACATAAGCATTTTTTTATCCTTATGGATCTCCTTCAGATTGCACCCCCCTTTCAGGTTTGTCCTTTCCCCCCCAAAAAATATGATCACTGTAACCAACAAACTCAGTGGGTGATCTAGCCTTAGCATAAAGGCTATTCCCTACTTAGGTCTCTGGCCCTGCTTTTGTTTGAAGTAAGGCTTTCCTATGTGAGAAGTCAGTTCTGTTATATACCTGACAAAGAGCCAAATCCCAGGCAGGCAGCAGAAGAATAGGGAGTCTGTTTATACAGGTCTTGATAAGGGTAATTGCAGCAGAAATTTTGTCTGCAAGCTTTTCTTTGTAGTGGTCCTCCTCTGATATCGGATGTTTCCACTTTGTTCTCCAACCCCCATACCTGCCCTTTTGATAGAGCAGCCTTTGTGGCAGGAGTATCAAACAGGTTTTTCCCAGAAGTGCAGGAAGATACTGAGAGATTGTGAGTGCAAGATTTAAAAAACTCAGTTCACCTCATTCCCGGGTCTCTGTTCACTTACAAGGAGGACACCCCATTATAAAGGTACAATTCCAAGCTTCAGGTGGAAAATGAATTCAAGGCTTTTGAACCTTCACTGGCATTGACCCCCGGTTACACTGCAGGCTAATCAAAGAGCACAAATGCATTTGGAAGGACAAGGCAATATTGGTGAGCTACTATTTGCTATTCCTCCACAACTGAAATACAAACATTAACAGAATGTGATTCACCATCCCTTTGTAGCTATCTATAAGCACCTCAGATTTCTAGATTTCCCATCACATTCTAATTCAATCCACTACCAATTATACTACCAAAATACTGCTATATCTTTGTTTTCTGAATGGTTTTCACAATCCATATGTCTTAAAGTTTCCTTGATGCAGATGTTATTTTCATCATTCCTAAGAGGGAAGATATTCAGAAGCCTCCCGGCAAAATTGTAGGCATCAAATAATCTACCATCTTAGTGTAATATATAGTTCCCAAGTTAATTTAATGTGTCTCTGCAAGTCCCAAGGAAGTGGTAATCCTAGTCTACAATTTACTTAGCTGCACTCATATGGCTCATAACAGAAGTTTTCACCCCCAGAACACTGTCTTCCTATTTTACAACTTCATAACATATGCACGCATAGAATGTTGTTTTATATTTACAGAAGAGTGTAAATAAATTTTATTCAGTTTGTCTCACTGGAATCATAGCATATTAATTTGGAGCAATAGAAAAAATATCAAGGTTTAACTGCTGAATTCTTGGTGTTATCTGAACTTGGATGTTTGCTTGCAGCTGTTTTATCACCCAACTAGATAGCAACAACACCTGCAAGTTCAGAAAGCATTAAGAACTCCACAATTTAGATCAGCTGAACCATCCAGCTTCCACCATTTGGTTCAAAGGAAGAGCATAGCAACTTCAGAACTTCTAATGTAAACAGTAGTGTAAATTAGTGAACAGAATTTTAGTTCTAATAAACAGCCTTGTATTGATTGTTGGCATAGTCAGTTATTGGACATTATTTTCTGAAAGCTTTGCTCCTTAAATGTTGCTTCTGGGATAAGTACCTGACTATGAACTCATGTTTCTATATCTTTCCTTTTCCTTTAATTTGCTTTTCATGTTTCGACCACATTAGCTATGATTTGAATGTGAACTTATTAAACCACCACCACCTCCACCATAAACAAATTGTCTTATACCTACAATGAATCATGTCCTCAGAAAAGTAACCAAGAATGATCATTATACGGTAGTAACCTGTATGTGTATGTGTATATGTAATAGAAAACAGGAAACACAAGAGGGTGCCATAGCACAGGAAAAGAGTTTAAGATAGGAATCCCAAAAGTGCTTTCTCACCAGGCAAGTAGATTTTGTTTTTCTTTGAAGATGTTTCACTTCTCATCCAAGGTTCTTCAGCATCTTCAAAGAAAAACAAAAAAGTCCACTTGCCTCATGAAAAGCACCTTTGGGATAACTATGTCCTGGATGACTGAGAAGCTTCATAAACATTTAAGATAGCTTTTCAAACTTAGCATCTTCCCAATGTGATGGGATTGCAGCACCTATCAGACCTGGAAAGATCTATTCAATTTTGAGAAATTCCAAGGATTGTGTACCACATATAAATAAAACAATATATTACAATATTGAACAAACATTAAATGGAAAGAAGAACTAAACCATTGACAAGGCATGGTTTACTAATGATAAGCCTACTTTGAATCTGATTTGGAAGAACTACTTTGTGCCCTCAGATCTTCATGAAAGGATGCACAGCTTTTCTCAAACTTTTGCTTAAACCAGAAAAAAATACTTCTGGTTTATTGAAACAGATCATTAAAGAAATGCAACTTTAATGTGACTCTGAAAGTAAATGTTTTTCAGATTTGCATTTCTTAAAAATCAGAGAAAAGCACTATGTTCACACCAGCCCTTCTGAATAGTTTTCAGAGGGAATACAGCTCTGCCTGGGGACTAAAGTAATAATGAAGAAATTGTGAATATCCAGGTGCTGCAAACTGCAATCTTTATCTCAGGGCTTTGGCAGTACAAGGCAGTACACCTAGAGTTTCTAATACTTCTCCTTAGTGGTGATCATGCTCCTGGGAGCTGCAGTTTGGCAACATTTTCTCTCTCATTGCATTGCATTTTCAGAGACTGAAGCTCTTCCTGTGCTCAGACTATTGCAAGCAGCAGGAGAAACTTGGAAAAAAAAGAGAATGCTAATGTTTTCTTTCCTTAGAAAGCATTCCACTCCAGCTTCCACACCAGGTTGGTTTCCCTGGCAAGTAGTGCTGTACTTGCCTACCGATCCTATCCACCTCTCCTGAACCCAAGCTGCAGGTGGGCACGCCAGCCAGTGGGGCACAAAGCATGAAGAAAGCCTCCCGCATCAACCCTTTGTCTTGTTCATTAAGTTCTCAGTAAGTTGCCTTTTCCTCTATACCCTTAACTACGTTTGTCTTTAAGTCTCTGTCTCTTTTTTTTAATTTGTTCAGGTTTATTTAAGCGAATCACTTCTTTTTCTTTTTCCTAGGCCATTTCTTCCAGCCTTTGTCTCCCCAGCTCCCCACTGCTTCTGTGATCAAACCTTGTCTGTGTCAAGCAGTTCTAGACATCTTATTTTAGGAAGGGAATTGACAGACATGGCTCTTGCCCAGAGAACAACCAGAATAGAGGAGCTCTGAAAGAAAGAAAAAATGCAGGAAGAATGGTTGGAAGTATAACCTGGAAAAGACGATACTGCAGGGAAGATGTGAGAGCTGTTTTCTGAAGTGGCTGTTGTGAACAAGGTGAAGGCAGAATTGTTCAGAGCTGTTCCGGAAGGCAGAACAGAAAACAATTGATATAAATTAAAAGGATATAGATTCTGTTTGGACACCAGGAAGAAAAATTCTAGTGGTAAAGCTCTTCAACAAAGGACCTGGATGTTTCAGGAGGTGAATAGCTATGAATCAAGAAATCTGTTAGTAATGGCTTCCTAGTTTCGGCAGGGATTGGATTAGTTGGATCCCTCCCAACATTTGATACTATGATTCTGAGAAAGATCCTGAGAAGCACGTCAGAAAAGCTTCAGTCAGCAGACAAGATATTTATCCTGCATAAATTTGTTGACCGTATTTATTTATTATGTATTTATTTATTTTATTTGGACTTATATGCCGCTCCTCTCCGAAGACTCGGAGCGGCTTACAACATATATAAAAACATCAATCACAATCTAAGTCCAAATCTAAAAAATATTAAAAATAAAAAAACCCAACACACATACATCATTCAAACAACAATCCACAATCATCCCCAGGCCTGCCGGCAAAGATAGGTTTTCAGATTCTTTCGGAAGGCTGGGAGAGTGGGAGAAACGCGGACTTCAAGGGGCAGTAGGTTCCAGAGGGTGGGCGCCACAACAGAGAAGGCCCTCCCCCTAGGACCCGCCAGATGACATTGTTTCGCTGACGGGACCCGGAGGCCAACCCTGTGCGCTCTCACCGGTCGTAGGGAAGTATGTGGCAGAAGACGGTCCCGTAAGTATCCTGGTCCAGTGCCATAAAGGGCTTTATAGGTAATGACCAACACTTTGAATTGCACTCAGAGACCGATAGGCAACCAATGCAGCATGCGGAGAGTTGGGCACAACGTGGAAGGCCCACAATTGCTCGCGCAGCTGCATTTTGCACTAATTGTAGTCTCCGAACACTCTTCAAGGGTAGCCCCATGTAGAGAGCGTTGCAGTAGTCGATCCTAGAGGTGACAAGGGCATGTGTGACTGTGAGGAGAGACTCCCGATCCAAATAAGGGCGCAACTGGTGCACCAGGCAAACCTGGGCAAATGCCCCCCTCGCCACAGCCGATAAATGATGTTCCAATGTCAGCTGTGGATCGAGGAGGACTCCCAAGTTGCAGACCTTCTCTGAGGGGTTTATGGATTCACCCCCCAGGGTAATGGAAGGACAGATTGAAGCGTCCTTGGGAGACATCACCCACAGCCACTCTGTCTTGTCAGGGTTGAGCCTTAATCTGTTAATGCCCATCCAGACCCTCACAGCCTCCAGACACCGGCACATCACCTCAACCGCTTCACTGATTTGGCCAGGAGTGGAGATGTACAGCTGAGTATCATCAGCATACTGGTGGTATCTCACTCCATGCCGGTGGATGATCTCTCCCAGTGACTTCATGTAAATGTTAAAAAATAGGGGGGAGAGAACCGACCCCCGAGGCACCCCACACGGGAGTAACCTAGAGGTGGACCTCTGACCCCCCACAAACACCGACTGCAACTGACCAGAGAGATAGGAGAACCACCGTAACACGGTACCCCCCACTCATCTTGCCACCTTCTCATCTATTCTGAAGAAATTTGAATTGCCAGATGTCCTGGAATTCCTGCTGAACAAAGGAACACCACACTGAGGAGAAATTGCAAACTCTATTCAGTGATCATTGGGTGATAGCTTTCCAAGTAAGAGGGACCCTGAACAATAGAAAAACAGATATTCTTAAAATACTTACATCTGGGGTTCTAGGCCAGAAATCCAAAGAATCTGATTCACAAGTAAATTTTGAGGAAGTGAGAAAGGAGAGGCAAGGAAAGGGGGGGGGAATTTGCAGCTTTATTATATTTCCATCACAGACCAGGGTTTTCTTTTTTTCCTCCCTTTTAAAAAAGCAACCCTCTGCCCTTTTGCTTTTCTGAATCCATTCCTGCTAGAGTTAAAAGCAGAGGAATCAAAGTCAAAGCAGCAGAAATCATGCTACAGCAATAAGTTTGCTTAGCCAATGTCCCCAGCCATCTACTTTTACAACCCTCTAGGACAGCAGTTCTCAACCTTTTTCAGGCCGCGACCCTGACCTGCACCGCACATGCCCGGCGCGATGACCTGCATCGCTCATGCACAGTGCTGCCCCCTGCGCCGGCCGAAGCGTAGGCCGCCGCCCGTTCGGGGCGGCGGCAGGCAGACCCAGGTGCTCAGGTGCTCCTGGGCAGCCGCGGCGGTGATGGTGCAGGGCAACCACGGGCTGGGCCACCAGCTGGCCCAACCCAAGGGAGGTAAGACACCCACCGGGCCCCACGCGTGCCAAAAACCCTCCCTGCGCCCGCCGCTGCCCCGCTAGCCTTGCCTTCGCTGCCGCCCATTTGGGGCGGCGGCAGGCAGGCCCAGGTGCTCCTGGACGGCCGCGGCAGCGACGGTGCAGTGCGACCAGGTGCTGGGCCACCAGCTGGCCCAGCCCAAGGGAGGTAAGCCACCCGCTGGGCCCCACGCGCGCCAAAAACCTTCCCTGCACCCGCCGGCCTCCCACCTCCCACCCCTGGCCCTCTTTTACTTACAGTTTTAGTAGTTGCTCAGCAGGGAGGGGTGGAAACTTCCGGAGAGCTCGCCTTCGCTGCAGACAACTTGCAGCACCGTTTGCAGACTGGGACTTTTGGCGGGCTCAGCAGGGCAGAGACAGCCTGGACAATTCCTATTGGCTTTCAAAAGCCAATAGAATAAGAGGGAGTAGCACAGCTACGGAAACGGGGAAAAAATGGCGGACTGCGTTGTTTAGCGACCCCCGTGAAATGGTCGTTCGACCCCAAATGCGGTCGCGACCCACAGGTTGAGAACCGCTGCTCTAGGATCCAGCCTACAAGTGGTGTGTGAAGGCTCTTGCAGAGATTATCAACTGAATCCAGTTTAAGTGGAGCTCAAGAGACTAGGAGCAGTAGGTGTGCTCACAGCTTCAAAAAGAGCAGGAAGGGGTGCTTCTCTCATTGTTTTCCTGTCACAAGCAGCTTCCTGGTCAGAGAAATGGACCCAGATGGGACAGTCCCTAGCTTTTCTGTTACAGGAAGGAAACCAGCCATAAAGGGGAGTGAAGTCAAGAAGTGACAGGGTGGATGATTCTCAGGGCAATAAAAAAGCAAGAACAAATGGATGTTGAGCTTTTTCCCTATGTGGTTATACCATTGCCAAGCTAAAAATAAAACATCTCGTGTGGCTTAGTATGTTGTGTTGCCCCTAGCTTTTTTAAAATTATTTTTTTAATTGCCATTTTGTCCAGTTTACTTTTAAAGAGAGGAATGCTCATTTTTATTTATCAACAGAAGCATTTAATGTTATTTTAAATAACATAACATACCCTTTTTGGCTGCATCTTTGAGACCCATTCACTCCGCAGCAATGATCAGAATATGTATGAAAAGTATAATCCACTCAGTCAACAGAAAACTGCTGTGAAGCCACTACTGTAAATATTGGCTAGGGAGGGAAGCATTTTTGCAGCCTTAAAAAAGCCTCTCCTCTTCACTTATTTTTCTTGAATTCCAGACAGCCAATTGTTCACCTAGTTTTCATTAAAGAAAAGTTTGCAAGGAAAGTTAAACTGAAGACTGTGAGAATGTTTAGTTTAGCGTGAATCTGAATAAATATTCTTGAAAATATGCTTTTTTAAAGGGTTTTTAAGAGATCAAAGAACTATCATTTCTCACAGACCAAAATCTTTTATCTTTCTACCCTAATCAGAAGTAAATCCAGATGTTCCTTTTATCCTGCAACTGCCCTGTCTGGTTCAAAGCAATTTTGGAAAGCAGAATTAAGATAGTATATTGTTTGTGTTTCTTCTTTGATGGATAGCTCAAGTGAAAAGTTGGTTAATGTGTCCCTAATTTTTGTGTTTTTAAAATCTGGAACAATGGCTATTGAACTTTAAGGGGCTTGTCTTCAACTTGTATTTTCTTGTCTTTTCCCAGAGGAGGAGATAAAATAAGCTGCCAGGCTCCTTCCTGAAAACTCCTAGAGCTTGTCAAGACTTACAGCATCCTCCTCTTTTGTCTTAAACAGAAACTCAAAATCACTGCTAGGAGCATATAACTGTAGAAGATTTTTATGCAATGAAAAACTTTTAACTTCTGATTCTCATATTTTCCAATCTTTGCTTGAACATGCCCCAATATCTGTTTTTAGCTACATCCTCAAGATACTGCCATTGTTTGATCTCCAACACCCAGCTAAAGCAGTCAAAAGAGAATTCTGGGGCCCAAAATAAAAGCCCCCAGTTCAGAAACATCTGCCCAGGAAAAACAAAGCACTGGTGGAGCCACATGGTGGGCCACTACCCCTATTGCTAAAAATGCATTCTAAAAATGAAACTTATCAGCTCAGCCCTAAAACATTTCAAAAGCCAAGGAATGCTGATAAGCTGGGGAAAATGACAGTGAGAAACAAGCTGAAGAAAGCTAAGAAAAAACGTTTCTTCATAGAACCCTGCCTCTTTGTTCTTACAAAACACTATTTGTCCTCCTGCCCCATTATCTCATAGTTACATTTTAATGGTCTCACTGACCTCACTAGGCACATAATATGTCATATCCAATCTTATGTATATTCTAATATGCAAAATGTATGTAGAGGGACTTTTAACTCCACCTCTCTTTAAGCCTGTCTTTGCCTTCAGCGCTGTCAATAAACCAATTTATGATTCTTCAAGGGAAATATCAATCCAAGAAATTGTATTTAGCATATAGTTAAATTTTGTTTAATTTAGTGGGTTTTCTTTTGTTTTACCCTGTATTCACTTTGGGAAGTCGGGGGGTGGGGTGGGGTGGGGGGGTTGGGGGGTGCAACAATGTACTCAACTGTAATACTTGCAATATATAAGAATGATATATTTACTGAAATAAGAGGGGTTGCCCGGGCACTACCTCTGG
This sequence comes from Bothrops alternatus, assembly GCA_034064705.1. NCBI lineage: Eukaryota > Metazoa > Chordata > Lepidosauria > Squamata > Viperidae > Bothrops > Bothrops alternatus. The sequence goes on from JARGCV010000248.1 coordinate 18,580,778, forward strand.
ACCACATCTGGAGGGGGTGGAGAGTGAGGAGTGGAGGGAAGTAGGGAGGTTGTAGGAGAGGAGGGTGGAGAGTGAGGGAGGGAGAGAGGGGAGGGGGAGGGAAGTACGAGATAGGGAGGGAGGAAGAGGGGGATGTGGTGGAGGGGGTGCAGCCGAGCAACACCTATAGTTATTTTATCTAAGTTTTTAAAAGAATGTATGTTTTGTTTTCTGGGGGAGAAAGTTGTTAAAGACTGTATTAAGTTGAGTTGTATTTAATTTGATTTTTTTTTGCTCACAATTGTAAAACCAATAAAATATTACAATAAAAAAACAATTTATGATTCGATGTAATCTGTTTCTAGTCTCTGGTCCAAATACATTCCGATCCAAATTTGTACTACACAGTTTAATGTCATCTTTATTTCATTTTTAAAATAGCGTTTTCCCTATTCTTCAGATCACATTTTTATTAATGATGATGTTGTTGAGAAAGTAAAGAGTTAAATTCTGTCTGGACAATACTTGCCACTCTTAAGTTGTGGCAGGCACAGCCCCTGCCGTCTAACAGGTGGGCATTGCTGGGCTGATGAACATTAACTATTAGCTACTGAACATTAGCTTCTGCAGAGACAGCTGCCTGTCTTAATGCCCAACTGAAGCATTTTTCCAGTCTTACCTTACACACCTTAGAGCAGGGGTGTCAAACTGCCAGCCCGCAGGCCGGACACATCATTGGAAAACCACGCCCACCCCATTGCCGGCAATGGCGAAAAAGCTCCAATTGCGCGATGTCACGTGACATCACAGGTTTGACATGTCTGCCTTAGAGTGACACAGGTTTGGCAAATGGTAACAAAGGAAGTCCAGTTGCCTTTTGAAAAAGCACCTTTGGGACAACTATGACCTGGATGACCGAGAATCTCCATAGACAATAGGGAGGTATGTGTATTTGTCCTCCACCTACCTTCTCTTTGTGCATGCTGAATGCTGGAATTTAGAGTGCAAACTCTGAAGAGAATTCTGCTCCCATTCATGTGAATGTAATTAAAATTCTCCTTTGTGATAGATTGACCAGATATTCTGGTTTAGGGGGAAGCATTCTGGGCATCAGTCATACAGCCCCACGAACAGGAAAAGAGATGTTGAGTGTTGGGCAGAATATAGGTTTAATAGATGATGATGTCCCACTTTCTAAGAGGTGACTGATAGCACAAGCAGCAGGGTGCTCAAATGGTCAAAGCAACACAAATCACAGTAAACACTTTTTTTAGTTGCCACTAGTTCAGTCGGATATATAGAATTGAGACTAGAAAACTCCACATAACTGCTAGATGACAATAAAGAGTTTTCAGTACAGCATCCCATTGCTGCCATGTAGAAAATAAGGATCTTACAATCAAGACACAGAAATCTAAATTGAGTTTGTGGAAGTACTTGAAATTATGAACATTAATCAATAGACTATACCAGGGGTAGGCAATCTTGGCTCTTTTGACATGTGGACTTTAACTCCCAGAATTCCTGAGCCAGCCATGCTGGCTCAGAAATTCTGGGAGTTGAAGTCTACAAGTCATAAAAGAGCCAAGGTTGCCTACCCCTGGACTATACAAAGGAATGTATCCCTTTTATTCTTGGAAATTTGGAAATGGTGTGCCATCATCTTCTTCAAAGATGTTTTTACTTCCTAATCTAGCATACAAACTGGCATTCTGAGCAGTCTCCCAGTTAGTAACCAGGCCTAAACTTAATTTTTCAAGATTGAATGGTTGCTGTATGTAACTAGGCAACATCTTTTATAGAACGAGCCAAAGTAGCACAAAAGGATATGCAAGCTTTTGTGTTTTCCAGATCTCTTCATAAGACAACGTGTTACAAAAAGTAGGCCTTCTATCAAATCAGAAGAAAAATGGTTGCTTCCCCAACTTTGGAAATACTCATTAATAGCAAATCTATATCCCACCACAAATTCAAATATTCTTTTGTGCTGATTTGTTTTAGCCTAAACAGAAATATACCCAACAAGGTGCAATTGGATGAAACTGACCGTGTGGTCTCATTTCATTTGGCAATTTCTCAGAAATATTGTATAATGTGCACATATTGTAGAAAAATAGTTTTAGACTTGGTAAACAACATAAAACATGAAATAAATGGGGATGAAATTGAAGGGATATTTTAGGGATTTATATGAGAGCGATACTGATTATGACAAAGGATGTTATTGAAATAAGTTCCCTTTTGTCCAAGAAAAAAGTAATGAAAAAGAAGTCACAAAAATGATGTGATATCAAAACATGGAAAACCTGATAGTATGCATGATGTAATACAAAATATGCAAAACTATAAAGGTTTAGTGTGTTTATGGCAGGGGTTCCCAACCAGGGGTGTTCACACCCCCTGGGGGGGTGTGAGATGATATTCCAGGGGGTGCGAAAACTTAGGTTTTCAAAATTATAGTGTATATGCATAATTCGTTATCATTATTTTGAATTTTTGTAAGGGGTGCGAGAATATATCAGAAGCATTCTAGGGGCGCTGAGTATAGAAAAGGTTGGGAGCCGTTGGTTTATGGAATAAAACAATTTTTTAAATGTGAATGTGAAGATGGCTTCTTTATCTAACTATTGGAACAATACTGTTACTGAAGTCTAGACCAGTGTTTCTCAACCTTGACAATTTTAAGGCATGTGGACTTCAACTCCCAGAATTCCACAGCCAGCAATGGAGCAAGACTGTGTATAAAACTACAAGTTTTAGCTTGTTAAGCATATCAGGGAAGATATTTCACAGAATTGGATAGTAGATGCAACTATGAGCAAAATTTGGGAAGTGCACTGTGGTTTTTATGCCAGCAGAGAGCGTGCACACAAGATTTTTGCTCTTTGACAAATCACTAAGAAATAATGTGAGAAAGTTTATCACATATTTGTTGACTTAAATAAAACACATGAATAGGCTTGAATGTTTTGAGTAAATATGGAACTGCAAATTGCTGGTTTGATAGTAGCGCTACAGAATGGAGTTGATGTGTTTTGAAACCCCAGGTGACTGTATTAGTGATTGCAAGTTACACATAAATGGTGAAAAACTAGAGTAAATAGATAAATGTGTTTACTTGAATAACATTTCCTAAAGTGAATGAAGAAATTTTAACATATGCAAATAATGAAAATTATTATGCAATGTATGATCTAGTGCAAGAAATAAAAGTCTGTCATTCAGAAATGAATACAGCTGTGTATTGCAACGTGCTTTTTACCCACTGTGTCATGTGAAAAATTGGATATGTCAGAAAATCCATAAAAGTAAGTTGAAAAAAGTGGAAATGGGTTAATTGGAAGCAGTGTGCATGGGAGGAGATAGGGGCAAGAACGAATGAATGCTGAAAGAATGTGTACTGAAGACCTAAGTAAAGGATCAGCCTGAAAGATGTGGTGTTTGGTCACACAGACAAGGAGGAAGGAGGAATGAATTGCAAAACAAAGATAAGAACAAAGAATGAATGAGTCAAGAGGAAGGGAAAACATGAGAAATTGTGAGAAACTTGAACTGATGAGATCCTGAAAACTAAGTGAGTTAAAAAAAAAAAAAGCAGTGCATAGATGTGATAAAGGAAGAAAGCCAGCAAAATAGAAAGATGTGGAAAGGTATCATATATGATGTTGGGTAAACTAAATGTCTTTTTTGTCTTAACATTCCTTTAATTATTGTAGTTTAATATTTTTACATTTTCATAACATTCCTCAAAGGAAATAGAGTTATATATTGCTGTTGCTATGCTTTTAATTGTTAACTGATTTTTTAAAATGACATTTGGGACTCAATTGCTAAGCAAAACAAAAAACCAATCACATGATTGCAGCTTATGATTTTATTTCCATCTTCTCTATTAACTTTGCTTGTTACAACTCAGTTGCAAAGTGCATGAATGGCAATCATGTGATTGAGGGACCCTGCAGTGAATGTGAACGCAAGAATTTGTTGCAAAATTGTTGGGAGATTTTTTTTTAGCACTAATGTAACTTCAACCAAATCAGACGCTTACAAAGACTAATACTTACTGTTGTATTTTATGTTCTATGATGATTGCTTCTTAATATGATCTTATGTTTAATGTTGATTGCTTTAATAAAAAAAATTTATATATATAAAAAAAAAGAATTTTGAATAAAGAAAAAAAAAGTTGCTGCATTGGGCAACAATTTGCAAGCAAGAAGTACCTGTAATTGTACTGATGCCACTTTTATTTTACATTTTATAAAATATTACTTTTGTGCGTGTGTTGTGTGCGTAACACATATATTTTCTATTTTGCATATATATATATATATATATATATATATATATATATATATATATATATATATATATATATATATATATATATATATATATATATATATATATATACACACACACATATATATGATTAGTAATATCGGTAAAAATAAGACTCCTGGGTACTTTGATATTACAAAATAAATAACTCACGATCACCAGGAGAATCCAATCAGGAACATTTTTTAATAAAACCAAGCTTTCATTGGAAACGTCCGACATCATCAGGGTTAAGGCTAGTTAACGGGAGCAACCTATATAAGGCTGCCTAACGCTTGCACCCAGCTCCTAGACCGCGTCATCGGTCCCAGCCGATTAGATTGTATTATAGTCATTTCCTTGACGTTCGCATCTAACCCTTTCCTGTCCCTCCTTCGTGCATTCTTGCTTACTTGCTCGTCGCTGATTCTCGGACTTAGCGGGATCCTCTCCCCCTCTTCCCTTCGGGTGATCCCTATTTTTATACTCTTCTTATCCTTCTTCACCCAGTTCTTCTCACCAGGGGTCCTGGGATGTAAGCTGTTCAATCCCTCCTTGATATTACTACATGCCCCCTTTAGGCTCCAGCTGATTCCCACCACCACCTCAGGCTGCGGATCGGATGTCTCTCTCTGTTCTACCTCCTCTCTCTTCTTCCCCTTTATTACGTGAGTAGTGCTTGCCTGCATATTACACAGGCCAGCGCTCCTTCCTTCCCCCCTTGTTCATACATCGAACAAGTCGATAAGGTTCTTACAATCAATTCTGTATACCACCACAAATTGCTCCGTGGTGGGAAGTGGGTCCTTGGGGCGCATAAGTTTGGAACGCAACATTTGGCTGGGTTTGTGAGCCACTTTTATGTTATGTGGGGCCAGCAGCCTGGCCATCGCCTCAGAAACGTTGTTAATGTAGGGCAGAGAGATGCGTGCCGTCTGTGATGACAATTCATCCCTCTGACAATTGTCTCGAGATTTGTATATTATACTGTGCCGCTTTATGAACTTCAATGGGTATCCATTTTGCTGACAAACACGGAAGAGGTGTCATCCACGTACTGAGCCCAAAACTTGGGCTGGTATTGGGTCATCGCCTTACGCTCTAGCTGTTGGAGCACAACCTCCGCTATGATACTGGAGATCGGGGAGCCCATGGGTGTTCCCTTAACCTGTTCGAATATGACACCCTGGAAAGTGAAGTAGGTCATCAGGCATACCTTTATAAGTCTCACAAAATCCTCAACTTGCAGGGAGTCCTGGTACTGACCCCCTTTCTTATTTGCCAACTGGTCTCTCAGTACAGAGACCGCTAAGTCCTGGGGGATGGAGGTGAAGAGTGAGGTGACATCAAACGACACCATCATCTCGTCCTCCACCTTGAGGGTCTTGATCTTTTCCAGGAACTCCTCTGCTGATAGTGAGGCTGTCATCAACAAGGTGGCAAATACGATAACTAAGCCATTTCGCTAGCCCTGAAGTGGGCGTACCTCTGAATGAAACAATGGGGCGAAGGGGGGTGCCTTCCTTGTGAATTTTAGGTAGCCCTAGAACTAGCTAGTGCCGAATCACTAAAGCTTGGTTTTATTAAAAAATTTTCCTGATTGGATTCTCCTGGTGATCATGAGTTATTTATTTTGTAATATATATATATACTTTTATTAATAATTTTATTATAACAGTGAAACCTAATACAGATTAAATTTAAAGAGAATAGAAAGAGCAAAAAGTTTACGGAAAAAGGAAAAAAGAGATAAAGGTAAAAATATAATAAAAAGAAATATATAAAGAAGTGACTTCCAATCTTCATCAGAACAAGCATAAACAGATTTAGTGATAGTTCACTTCTGTAAGATTAAATTTATCTCTTCATCCCATATCTATAGGGAAATCCATAAAACATTATCTTTTCTGTCCTGCTGTCATCAGAAAGTCTAAAAAGGTTTGCCAGAAATAGCAGCATATTTTGTTTTAACCTTGATCAAATAAAACAACTTTATTTTTCTTTCTATTACTGGTAACAACCTTAATATTAGTTGATTCAGATATTGTCATAGCTTAATTTTTTCTCTACTTCATATTTATCCCATCATACAGTCTTCTTCAGGTTTTTAACAGGCCTATTTTGTAAATTCAATAAGATAAAATTCAATAAGATAAATTTATCATTTGTATTTTTCTTTTGGTTTCTTTTATATAGCTACTGAGAAATCCATTTCCAAGTTATTTTGTTGGCCTGTCATTTTTAAATTCACTTTCAGTACCATTTCTAACTTGTCAGGTAAAATTTGTTCCATATCTGTCATTTCTTCAATAACATATTTTGGAAATAGTCTATCCATAGAGGCAGACACCATGACTTACATTGTTCATACTGCGTCTAACTTATGGCTCTATTCTTCAAGTCTCTTCATTATTTTCCATGTTATGTTTTGCATAATTTTATATAGTAAATTAACACAAAAGTTATACTTGTGTTTTTATTATCTGCCTAGAATCTTTAGTCCCCTCTAATGTCTACCTTTTAAAATCATAAAATTACTTATGTTATTTCTTGAAAAACTCTTAGCAGATCTATTTTCCATGAGCAGCTTTTTTGTTCTTTATAATTCCAAAATATTTTATTGTAAAAGTTTCAATATTCCAAATTTATCTGGACCCTGTCTATAACTTTGAAAGATTAAAATATTGTTTAATATTTTACTGTTTATTTCAAATTGTTTAGATTTTTTTAAGGTTATGATTAAAACTTTTCATTCAGAATTTAAAAAAATCACCTAACATTTTCAAATTTGTCATTCTGAAAAACTTTAATAGCTAAAAGTAATTAATAAGCAATTTCCATAAGTGAGATTAGCGAACTTAGTGTCTTTTATAAAGCTGATCCTAGCAAAAATCAGCCATCTGAAACACATGGGTGTTTCCCATCCTCTCCTCACCCAGGGCATTTCCAAAGAGCTGGTCTACTCACCAGGTTTTTGTCCTTTGCTTTGTTTCTTGGCTCTGTTTTTAAGGAGTCATCTTCAATCCAACATTGCTCTCCTGGAAGCCTTGGGCTACCTATGTAAACCACTTAGAGACACCTGTAAAGTGATATGGAAGTCTAAGTGCTATTGCTATTCAGTCTTTATATAAATGGAAGGTGTAGCTCACATTTAATACATTTAACAAAATGTGGAATTCTGGTTCTTTTTACACAGCTGTGATTTAAATATTTCTTCCTATTGTGTGTCTTACTACTGCCAAACTGGAAGGATAAAATATAAGGAAAGTCATAGAAAGTGGACCAGCTCGTGTGATCAGCCCCATAACTCATCTCTTTTTAAAATTTTCATACAATCAGGAAAAATACTTGATCAGAAGTGGTTCATTGGAGCATTATCATGTACTTGAAAATCTGAAGGGAGATGGAAAAGCTAACTGTATGATATTCACGGTCATAGAAAATAAAATCAGTATCAGTAATGAAGGGGGGGGGTAGACCAGAAATGGTAACCAAGGACTAATGCAAGCATGCAATAATGGTTTTCCTTCTATGTGTCCTGTGGCCTTAATCCCTCACTCATGTTTATTTGCCTCAGCTTCTGCCAATTAGCTTTTTGATGTTTCCATAGCTGTTCTATTGCTGTAGAAACCTGCCTAATATTTCTTTTCAGTGGAGAATGGAATGTAGTTAATAATAAAGGATATGAGGAAGGAAAGTTTTCAAGTTGAGGTCAATTTTAGTGACTTTGTGGAAACCAGTGTAGCTTTTTTGTGGACAGAATACCAAAATGGCTTGACATAATCTTCTTATAGGATGGGTTTTTTTTTTTTTTTTGGTGAAGTTGCATACACAGAAAAATGTAAAAAGGCTTCTTCTGTTTAAATTCAGCTATTTTTGTAGCAGCAATTAAGACTCTCTACTGAGGCTGTCTGGTACATGGATGAAATGATTATTTACCACCCTTATATTTTCCACAATCATAAAAATGGGACTATAAAGTGCATTTTCTATGTTAGTCTTTTGTAATAAGTTATTACTCCTTTTAAGAATAGTGTATAATGACTGCAAAGCTAAAGTCTGCTCTGATTGTTATGAAAGCTGGCTAGAACTCTGTGAGTTCTTGATTGTAACAGAAAACCTTAAAGGTTTAATCAGGCTATACTGTTGATTGTGAAAAAGGATATAAAGCCTTTGAACATATACAATACTTTTCTCATATTATAAATGCTCATAGGAAAACAACTGCAAAAGAATGGAAATAACCTGCATCTAAACAGAAAAGAAAGCAATCTAAGAGGAGGGAAGAGTGACAAATAGATGGCTTTGTGGAAGGAATCGTTTAGATTATTAGAAGAAAAATCAAATACAGTTATCATTAACTACCATAGATTGACAAGAGACAGCCTGACTACTCTTCCTCCCATGCACAAACATAGCAAAGCCATAAATAAGAGATTGACTATAGTTTCACATTTTTGGAAACGAAATAAGCCCCTTTGTGGGGGACTCCTTTTGCCTTAAGTCAAGTGTCTGGTATCTTTAATATTGTTGACAGTAATCAGGTGAATTTATCTAAACATAAGGGTAAACCATAGGAGGCTATTGATTAACCACAAGGTACAATTGTTAAGGTACAATTGCCTTTCCACATTGCTAAGTCACGTGTTGTAACGAGTGGCTTTGGACAGACCAGGAAATCATACATTCAATGTAAAGAAACGTCAAGATCCCACTTTGATTGGTAAATAGTGGTTTATGTGTTCTAGCACATTGCCTGACCCATGGCCACGGTTAAATCTGTGCGCAAAGTAACAATTTTTAGGGCCAGATCGTATTAACTGTTACATGAAATTCTTTGTTGAGCTCACAGTATTACTAAATAGAATTTCACCTTCCAAAAAAAATGGCCATACTCCTTAAGTACACATTCCGAAACTTAAAATCATTTCTTCCGAGAAATACCCTGAGGAACCAATTTTCGATTCTCCAACAGGACCGCCTTCCTTGGCGCCAACAGCGCGTAAACTCCCGCCTCCAACTTCTGTCCCGGGGAAATTGCTCAATCCCATCTCCAGGCTATCAGAGCCCTTCCTTCCTCTCGTAAAAATGGCGAGCGCTGCCCAATTCTCCTACCCGCTGCAGAACCAGGCAGGCTTGCCGAATTACCAGGAGCTGAAGGAGCAGCATGATCTGGGAACGCTCGAGGCTCCCGAGGTGCCGGCTGGGGCCACCGTGATCCATATACCGCAGGAGCCGCCCCGCGACCATATCCTTTGGTCCCTCTGCACCACCTTATACTTAAACATTTTCTGCCTTGGGTTTTTGGCCTTGTTTTTTTCCGTTAAGGTGAGAAGATGCGCTGGGTGTTTTCTGTGTATTTTCCACTTCTCCGCCCTTCTCGCTCGGTCCAGGGGGCGTATTTTGGGGAAACGAGGTTCCGATGGAACGCTTGCGTTTTAAAGTTAACAGGCCTAAGAACTCGATCCTAACTATCGGTACTCCGATCTTTCGTGGGATTTCGTGATAAGCACTAGGTTCATTAAGGCCGTTCGTTACCTTGTCATTAAAGCCGTTCCGCTGTGGTTCGGCGTCCCGGATTCGTGATTTGATTTTCCTCCTTTAGAGCCTTAACGCGTTTGGAAGAAGGAAATTGCTTGCCTTGGCTGGGAGTGACTTGGTTTAAAGATAGTCCAATATCTCTATTCAAGCAGAAAGCGACCTTGAACTAGAGAGCTAAAGCCGGATAGTCCAGAGAAGGAAATCAGCGGGATTGCCCTATGCCAGTGGTGGCGAACCTATGGCACGGATGCCAGAGGTGGCACTCAGAGCCTTCTCTGTGGGCACACGCACCGTTGCCCCAGTCCTAGGCCCTTCAGCTGGGTTTTATAAAACCTTTTTGCTTTAGGCCTCCACCACCGTGTGCAAAAAAAAAAAAAAGTTCAATCAGTCAATTTTAACTTCTTGTGGGGAAAAAAAGTTGGAATGGATTGTCAATTGCAAGAATTGTCTTGCAAAGTTGGAATTGATTGATTGAACTTTTTAGTCCCACCCAGTCTGCCACCCACTTGGCAATCGATGATGTAAATTCTGCAAGGAAAGGGTCTGCTTTCTCTCCTCCTCCTCCTCCCCCCCCCCCCGCTTTTTAATTGTTTAAATTGATTGTCAACTGCAAGAATTGTCTTGCAAAGTTGGAATTGATTGATTTAAATCAGACATTTAGATTAGAGGATACTTTACTACTCTGTAATTTCTTCTCATGGGCTGGATTTACAAATCGTTATAGTCACATGTTGTAAGGTACTTTTCTTTATTTTTATTCCATCTTTAATAATTGTACAAGTTGAGGCAGTGAACATACCTAATACTCCTTCCTTCTCCTATTTTCTCTACAACAACCCTCTTGTGAGGAGGATTGAGCTGAAAGAGAGAGTGATTGCCCACTCAGCTGGCTTTCAAGCCTAAGGCAGGACTGCTACTTAGTCTCCTGGTTTCTAGCCTGGTGCTGTGCTTGAACATGCATGTTTATTATTTCATGATTCAATATTTCATGGGATGGCAAATGATGTCCTTAAAAAGAATGATCTGTGTGCTGATATGAAGCTACATGTTTGGTAACACCCTGTGGCACTTACACAGGCAAGTTAACACCTGAGGCTGCATTTCTTGAGTAGCATATTACACATCCTGCCAACTTGTACAGTTTAGTCAGATTCTTGGCTTTCAGAGAACTGTACATTTTTGATTGAGGGCAAGAGAGAACTATTTATATTGTACATTGGGAGCTGAATGTTATATGAACCTGGCTAGTTATGGTTTATTCAGGAATCTATGATGAAACAAATCCTGACTTGATGTTGAGTAAACATTGCTTTTGCTTTCTAGGATCACCAAACCTTTCTGCAAATACTGAAGAGTAAATACAGTATTTGCATTTTTGTGCATTGTGTCCTTAGTTCAGTTTTCTGTGTTGGGTATGTAGGGTGCCCAGCCATAGAGAAGAACATGGTATCTGTTACTATGCTTGGCATCTGATGGAGCTGCTCTGTGAATCATCACTAGGCATCCCAGTTATTTTGCCCATATGTGCAGCTGAATTCATGCATTCTGTTAAGCTTTGTCTCATGAGCTTGTCCATGGATATTGCTGAAAAATTCAAGCTGTCCCACACTGCCAGTATTTATGCTGCATATTTCCTGATGTGAATTAATCTTTCAATTCGTTACAATTCTCTGCACTTTGTTTTGAATGTAACTTAAGACATAACCCATAAAACACAACATCAACAAACCAATTTAGATAATTACACAGAAATATTTATAAATAACTCACTGGTAGGAAAAGGAGATGTCTGATCCAGTGCAGAGATTTCTAACCAAAGGCCAGATTAATTCACATGGGCAAGTATGCTGCATGATAATTGTACTGCCAATTGGGCAACTGAAATTCTTACTTAATTTTCAGTTACTGCTTTTGCATCTAAAATTCATGTTTTCTGAAGCAACAGATTTAAAATGCAATGGATGGAAAAAGAAATTTCACTTCAAAGGGAGTAATCTTCCTCTTAAAGCTGCAGCTGAGTGCAGTGCTCAGTTGAAATAAAAATTAAGCTAGTTCCCCTACATCTGAGGAAACTTACATAGGAGTACAGTGAAAAACTCATATTCTTAAAGAGATCTTGTATGAACGGCCTCCCAGAACATAAGATAGGGGTGTGATGCTTCTTTGAATTTTTTTTATTTCTAAATTTGCTACTCCTCTCAGTGTAGACTACAGCGGACACAATTGTACTGCCACATTTTACATGCATTAAAAGAGTTAGTGTTAAGCTAATAAGGTAGGCCTTAAATTACAACCATTTGTTTAGTGACCCTTTAAAGTTACAACACTGAAAAAGGTGACTTATGACTGTTTTTTTTTACATTTAGGATTATTGCAGCTTCCCTGTGGTCACCTGATCAAAATTTGGATGCTTGGCAACTGGCATGTATATTATGATGGTTGCAGTGTCCCAGAGTATGTGATGATTCTTTGCAACCTTCTGACAAGCAAAGTCAATGGAGAAGCCAGATTCACTTAACCATATTACTGACTTAACAACTGCAGTGATTCACTTAACAACTATGACTACAAAGATTGTAAAATGGGGCAGAACTGATCTAACAACTATCTTGCTTAGCAATGGAAAATTTGGGCTCAATTGTGGTTATAAATCAAGAATACCTATATCTAACCTAAACAGGCTGTTTCCTGAAAGTGGGGAATAGTAATGGGGGCCGTGCAACTTAACTCCAATTACATTTCTGGAGCACTGTAAGGTAAAGACAAAAATGTGTTGTCTCCTAGAAAACATAGTTCACGTAGAGAACAATATTGCATGGTTCAGCCACGTTTTGTTCTGCATGTCTCATCTTTGCAAGTGAGATGTTTTGCCTGTTCTTGCTTCCCCGATGATGTCAACATGGCATTCATGCATGCATTTCTGCTGTTTTGCAGAGAATATTTTGGTGCCATAATTGAAGCTCAGGAGGATGACAGTAGTTCTTGTATGGGTTGCTTCTAGTAATGGATCTTTTCTTTCTTCTCTCCTAACAGGCTAGAGATCGCAAAGTGATTGGGGACTACAACACTGCTGCCACCTACGGCTCTACTGCTAGATGCCTGAACCTAGTTGCCCTCCTGCTGAACATCCTGAGTGTTGTTCTTATCATCGTCATTGTTGTAGTAGTGGTAACTAATAATTACCATCACTGAACCATGCACCAGTGTAATTCCCTTTTGAAAACTGTCCACCTCCTGTCATTGATACAAGAGCTTCTGCTCCTATTTCTTGGTGAGTGGCCTTCTGCCTCCACCCCTAATCCTAATGTGTTGTTGGCTTGAAAACAGCCCTTGCTTTGAGAAACAGTTGCAACAATGGCTCTCTTGCCATTGCCAAGCTGGAAGTGGTCAAGAGTTGGAATGTATGATTGCATTATTTATGTGTAATGTCAGGCTGCTTCTTAAATATAACACATGGCTCTGCTGCCTGTTTGGCATTCCTGGCTTATTTTTCTACTGGTTATTCTCAGACAGCTTTTTCTTCTATGTAATGTTACTGATCTGGAAGGACCGTGTTATAACCTGGGGGAAAGAATCACTTTCTCTGTGAGTTTCTATATTTTTCTATGACTTTTGTAATAGAAAATGCCTTTAGAGCCACTTATGGTATATTATAAAATAATTATTCATTTTTTCAAATAAATTGTATGGGCTTGATCATGCTTGTAGGTTTTTTTTAAAGCGCTATAACTCATCACAGTGAACGTGAGCTTATAAAATGTACTTCTGCTATAAGACTGCTGTTAATCTGAAGTACCTGCACATTATTATGTTCCAGCTACCATCTGATGGCATTTCCATAGTATCCTGGAGATGGCTTATAGTTGGCCATTCCCTCTACACCTTACAACAGAGGTCCCCAAACCCTGGTCCATGGCCCAGGGCCAGGCCACAGCCTGTTCGAAACTGGGCCATGGAAATGGTGGGCAAGTGCACATGTGCAAAACTAACTCCTCCCCCCCAACCCATCACTGTTGCCTTCACCGAGCTGGAAAGGTTGGAGACCATTGCCTTAGAAGACCCAACATTATTGGTGACAGGGTGTTAGTAAAGCCTGGAATGTATATTTTGTTTCAGATTGTCAAACCGTAAGATTTTGTTTAAACTGATGTTGTTTATTATGTTCATTGTTCAGTCTGGATTTGACATTTTTGCCCACCTACCGAGTCCTTCCCAAGGACCTGGGATAAGCATCTCTGGATGTTTGATGGTGTTATAGATATTGTCACATGATGTAAGTTATTCCAAGTAAAAGCTGTCTCTTGCAATTGAAAAAAAAAAAAAGAAGACCCAACAACCATAATTAAATGCTCATCCTCCCCCTCCCGGCAATAAGGCTTCTTCTAAACAAATATTTCTCAGGAGGCGATTGTATGGGATTGCTGGGGTAATGGTCACAATTTATCACTTTAGATATTGGTCCACACCAAATATCTTTCTCTCAGATACCTTGCCATGGCAGATGTATCAGTGCTGATGTCATGGAAATCATCTTTAGTACTTGGTAAACAATGTGTTGTCTGGGTTCATATATTTAACAACAATCAATAATAATTAGTTTCTATGATTCCATAATCAACATACTTAGTGATATATTTCCTTGATCTTCTCTTCTTCCAATAGTGTTTTCCTTTTGCCAACATTGAGTAAATATAATTCTTAGTACTTTCAATACATACAAAGTTAAATGTAAATATTTTTCTAGTGTTTATACAAATAACATTAACATCAGCGTATAACATCTTTTCTAATCAGCTTATGTTTCAGTTGTACTTGCAAAGAGTCATTTTATTGAATCACCATAGGTTCTGTTTTTGATGTTCTTTTTTAAGCTTAGTTTCCCCTCAGTATTCAAAACATTTTCATCAATTATAATTTCCTCAAAATTAATTACATTTAAATGTCCATATATTCCGCTCACATAAGCCATCCCAATATTTTTATATTTCTCTTAATGTAAAAAGAAAAAGAACAAAGGTATTATGCTACTTATAAATCACATCCCTCTTGCTATAGAACCCATTTATATCCAAAATTTATCTATTCTTTTAGCCATATTCAAACAAGTGTTTAGTCATATAATACTCCATCTGGTAAGTCAAATAATCTGATCTCTTGAATCTAACTTTACCCTTCTTCTTTTGCCAGACAACATTCTGAGTCAGTGTGATCAGTTTAGCAAGGAATTCTTCCTGTATTTTTATAAATGTTATTAGAGCTAGGGAAGACAAATTAGGTGGAGTACTTTTGAGGGGGAATTTCACCCATTTATATTCATTAAAAAGCTTCCACTTTCTCCCTCAATTTTTCCTTTCATTTTTTGTCTCCCAAACTAGTAGTTCTCCTGGCATCTCTATTTTGTCAGATCTTTTTTATCCTCTGGTTTATTTTGAAGTCCTGAAAGATAAAATGTCTTTTCCCTTTCCAATCTTATAACAGAATCTTGCAGATTTTTCTTGTCTGTGTTAAGCTGTAGTTCTTTTCGTTTATAGCCTCCATCTTTGGGTCACTTTCCTCTGGTTTGTGTTTTATTATCTGATTTATTTGTTCATTCTTTATCATCATTTTCTGAGAGTTTTTTTGGTTATGAGCTTAGGTTAAAGATATGCTCATTTATATCATCAAAATTGTTTTTAATCTTATTATGATTTGAAACAATTGTCATTTGAATAAGTTGCAACATTGCATGCATTTCCTCCTGGAAGATATTTGCCTTGTCTTTAAGTATTACTCCTGCAGATCTCTAATGTTCCAGGCTGGGAGTTTCAGAAAAAAAAATCTTGGAGTGTGCTTTCCTACCACTTTTAGTTAGGTATGCAACATCCATTTTATCTCCCCCTCTAAGTAGTCTTTCACGTATATTAGTTTTATCCAACCAACTAATTCTTATATAGTTCTTATCTTTATATGTGGTCTTTATAGTCCAATGCATTTCCAGTTGTCAATCCACCACTAAAAACAATATTTTATAACAGTTCTTCTGCTTACTGTCAATCAACCACAATTTGCAGCCCAAAATGTTCAACCATCCAAGAGCAGTTCAGTAGCTTCCCCCATAGAAGAGTAGCCAAAAGTCAAGGTTTTTCTTTCTCTGCAAATAATTCTTTAGCCTAAAAAATCACCACTCAATAAGTGTTTATAATCCAAGGTCAGCAATTTTTATAACAATTGTAGATCTCACTCTGTAGTAGATAGCCCAATGTATTTTCTCTCCTCCGTTCCCAGCTGTTCTCTGTTTAGCTGAGAGTCAAAACTGAGGATCAAAGATACAGGTTGTTATCTGTTTCTGGGCATCTTGCCAGTTTCTGAGCCAAGGCGGCTATAATTTTATGCTCTAATCCACCACTAGATGTTCATTTTCCAACTTTAAAACAAAAAAAAATATTTTCTTGTAGTTTCATCAATACTCTTTCAAAGGAAAGGTCTTAACAATTTCCACAGTTTTCAAATTTATCCAGACTATAGTTTTATATTAAATTCTGTTTCAATATGTTTCTATTCCCCATAAAAATTAGAGCCGCTTCCATCTATGGAAGAGTGAGGCAATCCCCTTCCTTCTCACTTTCGGAGGATTTTTGCTTTTTGCAGATCTTTTCCAGGAAATTAGAAGAAAAAAAAGATCAATATTTTCACCCAGTTTCCAACACACTGTTCACAGTTCTAGTTCGTACTTTGAGACTTCATCTGCCAGTAGCTTGGGCTAGTCACTGAGGGGCAGCTAGCCTTTCTCTTGTTGGTTTGGAGGGCTTCCCCCGGATCATATGGATCCACCGCCGCCTTCCTCCTTTGTCACCTCTCTGAGGCGACTTTAGACATATTTTGGGTCCTATCAGGGCAAAATCAGCCGTGAGGTGTGGAACCCCACAATCCCTCAGTTGTGTACTAAGACGCAAAACCGGAAGTGTCATGGAAATCATTTTAAATGGCACTGTGACATGCAATACATTCTCCCAGAGGTCATATCTAAATTCCTATGATTAACCTGCATTACTAAAGAAGTGTTCATTTGAAAGACTTAAATCTGGAGAAATCTTGGGAGCTGCAGGCGGATGGCAACTGTACAAGGGTCTAAATTTTTACTCTCTGGAACTGGCTTCTTGCAGATTTTTTGGGAAATCTGGGTAGCAATCAATTGACAATTATCTAGCTCTGGACTTAACAAATCACAGAATTGCTTGGAATAGACTTGGAGGCCAATTTTAGGGCTGGACATTCCAATGCATTCAGTCAGAACTCCAGGAAATCAGGCTGAGCAAGCTGGTCTATCTTCCAGTCAAAAAGAGCCTAAGAGGGCATGGGATAATATTACATAGAAATTTACAGGGCAGTGATCAGTTCTGCACTTGGGGCTGGTGAAAAATATGTAATAACCCAAAGTAGATTAATAAACAATCTTCTAATAAACCTACGTAGTCCTAATTCTGCATTTGACTTTTCGTACTGCTGACCCTGCAATCCTGGATAGCTAGACCAGAGCAAGCACAAAGCAAGATGGAAAAGACTTGCTTATAAGAGAACTTGTAGCAGGCAGTCCTTTTTTTCAGGAAGGTAACAGCTTTATAGAATCTTAACCAAAGTCACCATTATTGTAATATGTCCAAACAACCCTTTTATTTCACATTAGTTTCTTTCCTTGATGGTAGGTAGTACATTTCCAGGAATTCACTGTTTGCTTCTGCCATATAAAAAGAAGGCAGCTTCCTCTTGGTGCTCTCTTAAAACACATGTCTCAAAAACGTAATGTGCAGATATCCAGATACAAGTTGTCCTTTGTAGATGTTTTCCATTCATTCTCCGTTCATACACTAATTAGCAAAGTGAATCTATGGTTTATTCATTTCAATGGGAAAGTGGTTGGTGGCGTTCTAGACATGGATTGCTGGGCTGGGAGAGACACACTGTTCAGAGTTGCATCATCATAGCAAACAAAACAACTGAAAACCAAATCATAACAGATGAGGGATTTCACACTGCTTCTCAAATGCTTTTATAGTGACATGAACTCGTGTTCATCTGGAAGTCCAAGAATTTAGTAACCAAGTGAAAAATCATATTGTTATCTGTAGATTTTGCAGAATATTCTTCATAGCTATGTAATGAGACATCCACAGTCACTGTTATTAATTAAACCATTAGTTGAAATTGAGCTAAGCTTTCCTGTATGTATTTCCCAAAGTTATTTCAAACTTTAACAGCTTCATGGGAAGAATTACTTCTTTTTCAAGCAATGCAGCCTAATATATGCTATAAGACAGCGGTTCTCAACCTGTGGGTAGCGACTCCATTTGGGGTCGAACGACCATTTCACGGGGGTCGCAAACAACACAGTACGCCATTTTTGCCCCCTTTTCCTTAGCTGTGCTACTCCCTCTTATTCTATTGGCTTTTGAAAGCCAACAGAATAGACTCTTGAATAGAGTCTAATTCTATTGGCTTTCAAAAGCCAATAGGAATTGTCCAGGCTGTCTCCGCCCTGCTGAGCCCGCCAAAAGTCCCAGTCTGCAAACGGTGCTGCAAGTGGTCTGCAGCGAAGGCGAGCTCTCCGGAAGTTTCCACCCCTCCCTGCTGAGCAACTGCTAAAACTGTAAGTAAAAGAGGGCCAGGGGTGGGAGGTGGGAGGCCGGCGGGCGCAGGGAGGGTTTTTGGCGTGCGTGGGGCCCAGAGGGTTTTTTACCTCCCTTGGGCTGGGCCAGCTGGTGGCCCAGCCCGTGGTCGCCCTGCGCCGTCGCTGCCGCGGCCGCCCAGGAGTGCCTGGGCCTGCCTGCCACCGCCCCGAACGGGCGGCGGCGAAGGTAAGGCTAGCGGGGCACCGGCAGGCGCAGGGAGGGTTTTTGGCGCGCATGGGGCCCGGCGGGTGTCTTACCTCCCTTGGGCTGGGCCAGCTGGTGGCCCAGCCCGTGGTCGCCCTGCGCCATCGCCGCGGCCGCCCAGGAGTGCCTGGGCCTACCTGCCACCGCCCCAAACAGGCGGCGGCCTACGCCTCAGCCGGCGCAGGGGGTAGCACCACGCATGCGCAGCGCTTGACAGGTCGGGGTCATGGCCTGAAAAAGGTTGAGAACCGCTGCTATAAGAGAAAGTCTATTGCTGCAATTCTCCATTCTAGTTAGTCTGGAAGCCTGAAACAAAAGGGTGTTTATCAAGCTGTTCCTGGGAAAAGGAAATATACAGGGAAGCACAGCAGGAAAATGCATTGAAAGTTGAACTTTGCATAATAGAGAGAAAATACATAGGGAAGTAAATGATAGAATGTGGGCGAGATGCAGCATTATTTATTTAAAGTGTATTCTGTGTAAGTACTGACACTAATCAGGACAGGTTTTCCACCTGTGTGCTCTCCAAGGAGGATGAGGGCACATTTGTCTCAGACAGCCCAGTCATTATTGACAGCTAATGGACATAACTGAAGTAAAATGGTAGATTTATAGGTGGTCTTCATTTGGTGATCACAATTGGGATCTCCGACTTGGTGGTTAAGCAAAGCGATCACTAAGTGAAACTGCTTACGATTTTACATCAGCTTTCCTTTGTTTTACAAACCTGTGAAGGTTGTAAATGCAAGGATTGGCTGAAAAATTATTTTTTATCACAATCATAACAGTGAAAGATTGCTAAATGAGGCATTCACTAAACAAGTACTATTTGTATTAAAATATACCCAGGACAAAGAATACCCAGTTTTACCTAAATTGCATCTCGAAAGACAAGAAGTCAAAGTGATGTTCCCTAGACTCTTAAACATAGAGACTCGATTTACTAACAAAGACTAGGTAAAAGACAGAAATTTAAGGGGGAAATATGAAGTCTCCTTTACTAACTTTAACTTTTATTGGATTTTTATGCCGCCCTTCTCCTAGGACCCAGGGCGGCTTACAACAATAACACAATAAAAAATTACAATAAAACCAACCATCCTATCCAAACACATTCATTAAGTCCAAAACACATTCATACAACATACAGTCACAATCGGCACATATTCACTGATGGATGCACCTTCCTAGGCCCTGGGGCAGAGTATAGTTCACATGCCCCAAGCCTGTCGGCATAAATAAGTCTTCAACAGTTTCCGGAAGACTAGGAGGGAGGAAGCAGTGCGAACCTCTGAGGGAAGCTGGTTCCAGAGGGCTGGGGCAGCAACGGAGAAGGCCCTTGCCCTAGGCCCCGCCAAATGGCATTGCCTAATAGACGGGACTCATAGGAGGCCAACCCTATGCGCCCTGACCGGTCGCTAGGATTCATGAGGCAGAAGACAGTCCCGCAAGTAACCTGGCCCATTGCCATAAAGGGCTTTATAGGACATAACCAACACTTTGAATTGTGTTCGGAGACCAATTGGTAGCCAGTGCAGCTCACGGAGAGCTGGAGTGATATGAGCATGTCTTGGGAGACCCAAGACAGCTCGCGCGGCCGCGTTCTGGACTACCTGCAGTCTCCGGACATTCTTCAAAGGTTGCCCCATGTAGAGAGTATTACAGTAGTCGAATCTCGAGGTGACAAGAGCATGAGTGACTGTGAGGAGTGACTTCCGGTCCAAATAGGGCCGCAACTGGCGCACCAGGTGAATCTGGACGAATGCCCCCTTCGCCACAGCCGAAAAATGATGTTCTAGACTAAACTGTGGATCGAGGAGGACACCCAAGTTGCGAACCCTCTCCGAGGGGGACAAAACTTCTCCCCCCAGGGTAATGGATGGACAGTTGGAATTGTCCTTGAGAGGCAGAACCCATAGCCACTCTGTCTTGTCGGGATTGAGTCTGAGCCTGTTGGCACCCATCCAGACCTCAACAGCCTCCAGGCACTGGTTCATCACTTCCACTGCTTCGCTGTAATGACACGGGGTAGAGATATAAAGCTGAGTATCATCAGCATATTGATGATAACTCACCCCGTGTCGACGGATGATCTCACCCAACGGCTTCATGTAGATGTTAAAAAGCAGCGGTGAGAGAACAGACCCCTGAGGGACTCCACATGGAAGAGACCTCGGAGCCGATCTCTGACCTCCTGTGAACACCGACTGCGACCGGCCAGAGAGGTAGGAGGTGAACCACCGTAAAACAGTGCCCCGCACTCCAAGCCCCTCCAACCGGTGCAGAAGGATACCATGGTCGATGGTATCGAATACCGCTGAGAGGTCAAGAAGCACCAGGAATAGTGGAGTAGCCTCTATCCCGGGCCCGCCAGAGATCATCAGTCAGCGCGACCAAAGCAGTTTCCGTGCTGTAACCGGACCTGAACCCGGACTGCCAAGAGCCCAGATAATCAGCTTCATTCAAGGACCATTGGAGTTAGAGTGCCACCACCTTCTCAACAACCTTCCCTAAAAAGGGAAGGTTGGAGACTGGGCGATAATTATTTAAGACTGCCGGGTCCAGGGAAGGCTTCTTGAGGAGGGGGCGCACAAGTGCCTCCTTTAAGGGAGCCGGGAAAGACCCCTCCCTCAGTGAAGCGCTAGCAACAGCCTGGACCCAGCTCCGTGTCACTTCTCTGCTAGCCGAAACCAGCCAGGAGGGGCACAGGTCCAGTAAACAGGTGGCAGAACTCACCGCTCCAATGGCCATGTCCACATCATCAGGAGTTACCAGGTCAAACTCATCCCATTCAACAGGACTAAGGCGGGCTTCTGTCATCTCGACTGACTCATTGTCAGCCGACAATGCATTCCAATTGGAGTCCAAGTCGGCCCGGATCTGAGCGACCTTGTCTGCGAAAAAGATGTTAAATTCTTCGGCATTGCCCTGCAAAGGTTCCTCCCTCCTCCCCATATCAAGGAGAGAGCGAGTCACCTTAAACATGGCAGCTGGACGGGACTCCGCAGACGCGATCAATGCGGAAAGATACTGAGATCTTGCCGTAGTGATTGCTTCCAAATAGGTCTTAATATAAGCTCTCAATTTGGTTCGATCAGATTCGGATCTGCTTTCCCTCCATTGCTTCTCTAAACGTCTCTTCTGGCGCTTCATCCTCGGTAAACCAAAGTGATCTGGGTCTGCTACCACAGAGAGGTCGCAACGGTGCAATCCGGTCTAGAGCCCCCGTAGTGACCATATTCCAGGCCATCACTAAGGACTCCGCCGAACTGTGTACGAGCGAATCTGGCAATTCTCCAAGCGCCCTTTGAAAGCCCATAGGGTCCATCAGGCGTCTGGGGCGGAACCATTTAATCGGTTCCGGCTCCCTGCAAGGGAGGATTGGTGTAAACTCAAGCCGCAGTAGAAAATGATCTGTCCATGACATAGGCAACACTTCTAAGCCCCTTAACTTCAGATCATACCTCAACTGCTCCGAGAGAAAGACCAGGTCAGGTGTGTGTCCCCCCTCATGGGTCGGGCCCTCAATTACTTGTGTCAGGTCCATGGTTGCCATGGAGGCCATGAACTCCCGCGCCAACCCAGAGGACTCACCGAGTGACAGCACATTGAAGTCCCCCAAGACTATAAGTCTGGGGAACTCGACCGCCAACCCGGCTACCTCGAGTAGCGTGGGCAGGGCTGTTGAAACGCAGCTGGGAGGCAGGTACGTAAGCAGCAAGCCCACCTGTACACCTAGGTTCAACCTCATAAGGAGGGACTCAACCTGATATCTCAGTAGCAGCGAGTCTACGCAGCCCGAGTGACTCCTTAGCTATAATCGCCACTCCTCCCCCCCTTCCCTGGGATCGTGGCTGATGCCATACCTGAAACCCAGCTGGGCACATTTCAGAGAAGGGAACTCCTCCCTCTGGGGTCAGCCAGGTCTCAGTCACACATGTCAGGTCGGCCTCCTCATCCAGAATTAGATCCCGGATGAGGAGAGCTTTATTTACCACCGACCTGACATTGAGCAGCAGCAGCCTGAGTCCAGGGTCCAGACTTCGCTCATTACCAGTACCCCGGGAGAGGTTCAAGGGGCCGGAACAAGAGATCGCTTTCATCTATTCACTGTTTGCTCTAGTGGTTGATGAGGCAAGAAATGATGCAATCTCCAATAATGAGCTAAATAAATTTGTGTATTCAATAATAGAAACCAATTTCATAAAAGAGAAAAGGTCCAGTTCTATCTTATTGATAATAATACATTAGGTAGGTGGCAATTCCATGTGTATAATAACAGTACAATATATTTCCCCCAGAAAACACTAAAGAGGATATAACTACTAAATTAGGTGTTATGCAACTTCTTCTGTAAAGTGAGATGGGTATGGGGGAAAAGCAGGGTGTCCGTTTCACTTTAGGTGGAAAGACAATATGAACGACAACTGCGGGAAAGTTTTTAATAAAACCACAAATGCACGACACAATTGGTTCAACATGATGGTTACAGAACCAGCCCCTTGGCACAGACATGCAGAACACAGTGCACATACCTGTTGTCTGTCACAGGAAACACTGTCTGTTTATTCCTGTAAGTATTTGCCTTTATTAAGGCTTTTACCCATCGCGCTGGCTTTCAGCCTCTTTCTTGGGAATCACTAATGGATATAGTATATTTGCTTTGCTCAGAGGTAAAGCTGTGGGGGAAAAAGTTATTGTACTTACTTTACACTGGGTTCAGTTATAAGAAAGGGCAGAAAAAGGAAAGGTAGAGATTGCTGCAATAAAAAGGCTTGAACTTGAGGGGGATTTCTCCGATAGTAAAGTGGGAGAAAAAATTACAATAAATAGCATTCTCGTACATATGTGTATGCACACACACAATGGAGAAACACCTTTTGCATAGGAACTCAACTTGTGAAAATAAAATAGAAATAATGTTTCTGGATTGAAGAGAAACTTAGCAAGCATGTGGAAAGAATCACCTTTCCTTCACAGCTTGTTCAGAGTTTTGGTCCTCAAAGGTCAGAATTGGCAGGGAAGAAAGGAAGATAGGGAGTCCCTATCAGTAACTACTTTAGTTGGCCTCACCCTGTGTGCTGCTGGGCCCCCTGAAATCACAGTTGCTGTGGATCTGGAAACTCAGGCTAAACAAAAGAGCAGATACTATTCCTTTGACCAAGTAAAGCCAGCCAGCCCTTCCAGGATGTGAAACCCAGCTCAGCTAGGCTGCTTCAGAGCCTGAAGAAGACTTCTTCCAAAGTCTAAGAAGGTAACATATTGGAGAGGGTTGATTCAACTCTGTAGGGCCTTGCAATGTCCTTAGGGAAGAGTTATGAATCTATCTCAGCAGAGAATCTGCATGAGGGTTGCACTGCCTGGGTTCAGGTCAAGTCTTGAACTGGGTGCTTGCTTCAGAAGGCTCTAAGATGTTCTCTCTGGGATAAGGAAAAGACTGACAAATGAGTGGGTGTCTCGAAGTTTTCCTGGTGATTTCAACCATTGTGGAGATGGCAGAAGAAGAGAATGTTGCCAAATAAAACACAACAGAGAGACGTGGTTTTCCTTCTTAAGAGATTTTTGCCTCAAGACAAAAATACTACTCGTCTAGGAGTTGAGAAAGAGATAGAGAGGAAAGTGCCAGGTGATTGGGTTGGCCCTAAAACACTTTGGCAGGCTCCTTTTAATTACCAAAGAAATTACAAGGAAAAGCTGATGTATCGTTGGCAAGTTATACCTATTATTCCTCCCCCTCCACCCCCAAATAAAATGGCCTGGCGAGTTCATGGCTCTGACAACTTGATTTAGAGATATTCTTTGGCTACGCTTATGATTGCTTTACCAAGATTTAACAATCAGCAATGAAATGGGAAGAATTGAAGAGAGAATGTCTGTGCCACCTGAGCTTAGATAGGTCATGAGTTCTTAATAACATTTTTATTTCTTCTTATTACTAGAAATGCTGTACACAGAGTGTCAAGGAAGGAATTGTTGAAAGCACCTGAGTTTTCTTGAAATTGTGTTCACAAGTAAAACTGAATATTATACTTCTCCCTAATACACAAGGAGATCAGCTTTGTCTGAAAAAGGGAATTGTGTTTTGATCTCTCGGCTTGAACAGTAGTTTTCACAAACCTTGAGAAAAATAGGAGAGGGGTAACAAATCAGAGAACACAGTACACTGAAACAAAATTGCACATCTGAATTTTAAAATGTCTTTCAAAATTACTCCTAAGTCCCATTACAAGCAGTAAGAATGGACTTGGTCAGATATAATTAATCTGGCAAAAATGTTTTTGTACAATTGACAAATTTACTTCTGTAACTAACATGATTATGTTTGCTGCATATCCTAATGAATTCCCTGAACTACAAAATATTCAGCCATATTTCAGACTCGTATCCAGTATCTTTAGTTTATATATCAGTGTATCATTAGTTTATATATCAGTGTACTGTGTAGATTTGGCTATCAACAAAACATAATTATACTGTGCATTAATATTATTAGACTGTGTTCTTTATATATTGTTGTATGACCAGAGTATGATTTTTTAAAAACAAATAACATCAAACGTACCCCTGAAAGTACGTTCAGAAACAGGGCTAGAAGAATTAATCTGAGCTTGCTTGTTGTTCATAACTCAATAACCGTAAAGATTTTAGCCTCACCTATAATTTGGACAGTCTTGATTTTCTCAGTATCCGCTCAACCCCATCTTCTATTTCCAATCAGCATAGGTAAAAAACCACTCTTAATAGTAGTAGAACAATTACTTATTAAAAGAAATGTTGGACTTCATCATGTACTAAAAGGAAACTCAAGCACATACTGTACTTCAATTTAAAACATCTGATTATTTGTCCCAAGCCTGAATTACAGTAAATAAGCTTTCACAATACATACAGCAAAATGGCTGACTAATGAAGAAAAAAGCAATATTAAGCAATTCGCATTGAAAGAGAAGTAGTACTAAATTTAAAAGTTGTTTACCAGTCTTATTTTTCCTGGAATTTGACAAGTCATCAGTTGACAGCTGATATACATGATAGTGTGTGCCATAGTTATCAAAAGTTAAACTTTAATTAGATTTTCAGTCAAGGAAGAAGTATGTTGACCTCTCTTCTGTAGGAAAAAAGAGTTTAATTATATGTCCCAAAACAGGACAGATTACTAATTTAGGCTGTTTCTTCACAACTGGGGACAAGATTCTAAGTTCTCTTTTAATTATGATCTTTCAATCTCTTCTCCTAATGTATCAGGGAAATGCATCACATGAAATCAACTTATCTATATCGGCAGAGAAAAGCTAATGTTAATGTGCATTGAAATATAGCTTTTGGAAAATTTGAACAGGGATTATTGTGAGCCCTGATGATAAAAATACCCTATGCTTACTATAAAAGTGTTTAGTCTTCCATATGTACTCTGAGGCTATACATACATAGTTTACGAATATCCAGAGTTTGTACAGACACCTTTGCTGCAACTTTCCTCACATCAGATGATCTTTTACCTGCCCACCAAATCTGTGAGAAGAAGAAAAGGGAGACGGCAGATCCATTCCAATGTGTCCTTTCTAAATCAGGAGATAACAAGAAATCAAAATAATTCACTTTTATTTTCATTAGAGGAGGAGGAAAGAGTTAATTCTTCTGGATCCCTCAAGAGCATTTGATGCCATTGACTGGGTTCAGACAGAAACCTAAACCAAACTGTGAATATTTATGGATCAGCATCTTATGCAGATCCATTTCATTTCATTTATTGGATTTCTATGCCGCCCTATTCCAGGAACTCAGGGCGGCTCACAACATAGTTATATGATTAGTTTATGCATCAATATGTAATGTGGACCCAGCCAATTGGGTTGATTCAATAAATCATGGCTGATTTAATCAGTCATGGAGTAGTGTGATGTAGGAACACATAGCCACATATCATCTGGTTATATTATTTGGATTTTGATAATTCAATAGTTTCCATGGCTAAAAGGAGACCTTGGGTTTCTTAAAGACCCAGTTTCAAACCTATCCTGAGCTATGGAAACTCCCCCCTCCCCAGGCTGAATTGTGGGCTAGTTATTCCCTCTCAGCCCACCATAACTTTCAATTGTTATTTTGAGAAAAAATAATTTACAATATTATGATAAATATGTATTTTAAATAAGGAAGAGTGGTTAAACATGGTAATGTTATCGACATTATGAAAACAAATTGGGACAGAATTTCTTATTCAGCTAGAAAGTCATATAATAAAAGGAAAATTTTCTATCATAATTATGGTCATTAACTTGGACAGATTTATTAAAGGATTGGATATGAGAAACAAATCTGCATTCTCTTAATTTTAGTTTTTTGCAGCCTAATTCTAAATTCTCAATTTTGTTCTGCTGAGTTCAACGAGGTTTACTGCCAGTTAAGAATATGGTATTGCATTTGCCTTTCTCTTCGCCCCAGGGTATCAGAGTTATATATATTGCACTTAACATTTTAAACTTAATGTTAACAGTAATAATTGGATAGAGAGAGAGAAAATTTATGGAATAAATTCAAACTAAAAGATAAAAAGTATGAGTAGACATGACTTGTGGTTGTATAAATATGAATCAATTCTAGCAAAACAGATTGCACGGGTCATGTATAGAACCCTAATCAGCTGTATCAGAGGAAGCTTTGATTTCAAGGAATATGATGGTCTTAGTACCGGTATTAAAGGGCAACTGAAATTACACTCTAGGGAAATATCTTTTGCTATGGCCTGCTATTAGGAATAGTAAGTAAAAGCTCTCTAACCTGGGGCGAAGAGGAAGCCAAATACAGTACCAGATTCTTAACTGCTATATTTAAAACCATTCCATGTCTTGAAATGGACCTAATCCAAATCCATCACATGTGAAAAAAATTGTGATTCCCAGATTTCATGTAATCATCAATAAGTGTTTAAAAATACCCATTTATCAGCTACAATGCAGGTTTGTTCAGCATAACAAAACTGTTATCTGTTCTCAGATGCAATAACTTGTCACTGCAAAATAAGGTGGCAGATAATTAAATCCTCTTTCTTTTTAACAAAATAAAAACTCCACATGTAGCTGGTTCATTAGCCTTGCAAGTATCTGAACATATCCATAATAAAAGCAGCACAGAAAATATATTAAAAATGTTTTCAGTTTTCAAGGCATACCAAATGACAATTGTTGCCACCTTTTATTTTCTAGGCTAGAGTTATGGAAACTCTCTTGAAGGAATGCAGTGACAGGAAGTTTGAGATCAGCTTGTACAGCTGCTCCCAATGCAATTTCTGTTTAATAAAAAAAATCCAAACAACAAAGAAGTGTATTCTCTATCTCTTGAAACTGACAGTCTCAATCAGAAGAATACTACAGGCCATTGTCATAAGTTCATATGCAAAGCAACAGTCTATTTGCTTCTCAGATACAAAGAACAAGTGTAGCTTTGAACAATGAGAACTCTTAAGATTGAAGGGAATGTACTATATTTATTTCTGCTGCCAAAGCTCCATTTATAAACCTCTGCTTCTGGGCTGAGCTTTCAAGAGTCTACATCCCATTCATTTTCATTTAATGTTTTAAACTCATGGTGCAGTTCTAACAAACTTTATGCTGGGAATAGAATAAAGCTATGGTAAATTCTCAGAACTCTCATATACCCTTCCAGGCCATGGGAAAAATAAAATTTACTTTAGAATACTGACTTCTTCAATCAAAAGCAGTGCAAAAATGCTGTACATATCCCAGTGCCAAGTAAATACTGCCACATTATCAATTAGGAACTTGCAAGCCAAATTTATTAACTGTAGGAGAAGCCCCGACTTCCGGAACAACTTTCTCTGAAATAATAGATTCCATTTGAAGAGTTAGCTAGACATTGAAGCTGAATCCTCCAATGCAGGAAGGAAAGGTTTAAAATATTGGACAATGGAAAATACAGTATTTGGGACAAGTTAGGATTGTACAATAAAAATGGGGAAAGTTCCATTGAATCACAATGAAATCATATTGTGAAATGTTTTCATTATAAATGTGTCAGGACAGCTTTAGGAACTTTAAAGCTGAGCTGTAATCGCCTGCATGAAAAACATCCAATGAAGGTTGCGCTAGGTTACCAAAGTTTAATAAACTTTACCATATTCCTGATTTTCTCTCTTTCTCTTCTATGGAGGCAGAATTCTTACCAAAAAACCCAAGTAAAAATAGAAGGGGGAAAATGAAACAAGCTTATTTCTATCTCTACTATCCTTTCTTCTAGATTTCCAGAAGCACATTTTTCTTTTTAGAGAAAAAGGTTAACCCAGGAGTGGGCGGAGTTAACGACCATGAGGGCCGACCTTTCCCTTGTTTACTAAACGTAGCTCTAAAGAAGTTTTAAAATGGTTTCGAAGAGCGAGGCGATGCCGACATCCGCCCCATTAGCGGTAGAAAGAGCGAAACCACCGCTACAATTCGCTCTGCACAGGACAGAACTAACTCCTCGCCCCTCGCGAGGAAAGCACACAAACTGGCCCTGCCCGCTTTCGCATCGCGTGGGTTCACGAGCCGCAGGGATGCCCCGGCCAATCAGCGGAGGGCGAGCTCGACCACCCTGACGTTTGGCGCTTTTCGGAATTGGTCGCCGTTGGTGAGCGGAGGGTTGGTTTGGCCATGGAGTCTCAGCCGACCGAGGTCGTCACGCGCCCCAGCAGTCCCTATCAATACCCCAAGGCCAGCCTTAATCCTGCGGTCAAGGATTATGTGGTCTGGTCGCTGTTCAGTTTCACCAGCTGCAATTGCTGCTGCCTTGGCTTGTTCGCCCTCGTCTTCTCCTTTAAGGTGAACGCAGTTGGAAAAGATGGGAAGCGCCCTCTCATTTTCTTTTCCCGTCCTCTTTAGACTCGGCTGCTTCTCTCCCTCTCCATTTCTTTTTGTAGTCTTCAAGATCTGTACTTCAGCTTCTCTCTAAATTGAGGATGGTCTTTGTTGTAAATAGTCCTCTATTTATAAGTAGTAGTAAATTAGCGCAATATACAGAACAGTACCTACCTACCTCCAGTTACATGGTGCCTTCTTGAACTACCGGTAATTAGATTTTATTATACAGAATCACCTTGTCTGTGTATGTGCCTTGGAGCCAATTTTTGACTCCTGGAGAAGCTCCTGCAGTCTTCAGAAGAACTGCACTGCGTGTTTCCTAGGGCTGAGAGAGAGTGGCCCTGTGATCATCCAGCTGGCTTCTCGGGATTAGAACTCATGGCTTCTCAGTTTATAATCTGGTACTTCAATCATTGCACCAAACTGGGTCTCACAGAATTCCCTTGTTAGGAATTAAAGCTCCAATTGAGGGGGAAATATCATTGGGAAAATCATTGGTGACTTAAACCTGCCTTTTGTTGATTAAAATAAAAATCCCTACCCAATCCCATTGAGGGAAGTTAGCCCAGAGAAGGAAATATTAAAAAGGGCAGAAAAATATATTTTTCCTCAAAAGGATTTTTTAAAACCAAGTCTGGCCCGAAATCTATCTCTCTGCCCAAAGCAAGAGCTAGCCCCATACGAATGCAGATGTAGAACCATCAGAAAGCTGAAGCCAGGGCACACCCAAACTCTAGGAGTCATAAGCTCCATCACCTGGGAAGCAGGATATGATAATAGGATTAAACCACAGATATCAAGGCCTAGAAAAACACTCAGAAATAGCCTCAAGGTTCATGCCACAGGAACAGGAAACTTCCAAACAAGACTAAAGGTATAAAAACCTACTGCCCATGTGCTCAACTCCTCTTTCCTCTCTGCTTTTCCTTGCAAGGACCATCTTTCTGCTTCTTCAATAAACTGTAACCTTCCCAAAGCAGTCGCCATGTTGCTTATTTATCCTGGCTTGGATGAACCAGGATGAAGACTTACTTCTGACACCATCTTCTGGGGTAGAGCAAAATTTGGGGAAATGATCTTTGTTAATTTGAAGTGAGATACCATTTGTGTGCAGATAGGAAACCTGCAGCCAGTTTGGTCTAGTGTTTTAAGGCATTAGTCTAGACCAGTGGTTCTCAACCTTTTTAATGCTGCGACCCCCAACCGGTCGTAAGTCAAGGACTACCCAACCGGTCGTAAGTCGAGGACTACCCCAGCCGGCCATAAGTCGAGGACTACCCAACCGGTCGTAAGTCAAGGACTATTTCCCTGCCTGGAAGCGCTGTGCATGTGTGGTGCCGCCCCCTGCGCTGGCCGAGGCATAGCTGGCAAGGGGCAGTGACGGCGCAGGGCGACCACCGGCTGGCCCAGCCCAAGGGAGGTAAGGCACCTGCCGGGCCCCACGCGCGCCAACAACCCTCCCTGCACCCACCGGCCTCCCACCCCTGGCCCTCTTTTACTTACATTTTTAGTAGTTCCTCAGCAGGGAGGAGTGGAAACTTCCAGACAGCTCGCCTTCACTGCAGACAACTTGGAGCACCGTTTGCAGACTGGGACTTTTGGCGGGCTCAGCAGGGCAGAGACAGCCTGGACAATTCCTATTGGCTTTTGAAAGCCAATAGAATTAGACTCTATTCAAGAGAGTCTATTCTATTGGCTTTCAAAAGCCTATAGAATAAGAGGGAGTAGCACAGCTAAGGAAAAGGGGAAAATGGCGGACTGCATTGTTTGGCGACCCCCGTGAAATGGTCGTTCGACCCCAAATGGGGTCGCAACCCACAGGTTGAGAACCGCTGGTCTAGACTCTAGAAAGAGGGAGACCATGAGTTCAAGTCCTTTTTTTTGGGTAAGATTTTATTCATTTTTTCATACATATAATAATAATTTTTCAACCAACATGCTGTCTGAGTTTAAATACACTAATACATATTAAATTCCTAATCCTTTATTCTTTCTTCTAACCATCGGTAAAGTAAGTCCCAAGTTTGATAATATTCTGTTTCTTCTTTTTCTTTCAGTCTCATAGTCAATCTATCCATCTCTGTGCATTCCAATATTTTTTTGATTATTTCTTCATCTAGTGGTATTCCTTCATTCTTCCAATATTGCGCAAATATTATTGCCGCTGTTGTGACATGTAAAATAAAATATAGGCTTTGTTTGTTAATCTTTTCTGGCATTATACCTAATAAAAAAGTTCAGGTTTAAAATCTACATATTCTCCCAACATCTTTTCTAACCAAGTATGTATCTTTTTCCAATAATTCTTTACTTTATCACATGTCTACCAAACATAATAATACGTGCCTGAGTTGTGTTTACATTTTCAACATCTATCTGACATATTTTTAAACATTTTTGTTAATCTTGCTGGTGACAAGTGCCATCTATAAAACATTTTATATAAATTTTCTTTATAAGAAGTTGACATTGTCAATTTATAATTTCTTTCCCATAAATTTTGCCATTTTTCTAATTCTATATTATATCCAAAGTTTTTCACCCATCTTATCATTGTTTCTTTAACTTGTTCACTTTCCATTTCCAAGATTAATAAAAGATTATACATTTTCTTAATTTGTTTCTCATCTGAAGTTAATAAAGTCTTATCAAATACTGTCTGTTCTTTGTAAAATCCATACAATTTTTTATATCTAGTCTTTTTCATATCTAGTTTGCATTTGTAAATGTGCCCACCACGACAAGTTGATCCCCTGATTTTCCATTTCTTGTTTGGTTTTTAAATTCCCTTCAGAATTTAGGATATCTCTATATGTCCAGATTTTTTCAAAGTCCATCAAGTTTGGGTGTACAAATGCTTCCATAGTTGACAACCACCCTGGAATTTTCAAATATATTTTACTTTTTATTTTTTCCCATACTATTAACAACACATTTCTTATATAATGGTTTTGGAAATATTTATGAATCTTATTTTTTCCATACCATAAAAAAGCATACCACTCCAATTGTAAATCCCTCCAAATATAACAACCTTTTATTTCTAAGAGTTATCCATTCTTTTACCCATGTTAAAACAGATGCTTGATAATACAAAGCCCACTCCAGTAGTCCGAATCCTCCATTTTCCTTAGCATCTTGTAGTGTTTTCATCTTAATTCTAGCCTTCTTTTCTTGCCAAACAAATTTCAAAATTAATGAGTTTAAATATCGAAAAAATAATTCTCAAGTTTTATGGGAATTGTTTGGAATAGAAATAAAATTTTTGGCAATATGTTCATTTTCATTGTAGCAATTCTTCCTAATATTGACAGTTGCAGATTTTTCCATTTTTCCAAGTCCAATTTTATTTGATTCAATAATTTTGTGTAATTATCTTCTTTTATTGTTGAGCATCTTGCTATTAAATATATACCCAGGTATTTAATCTTTTTCACTATCTGTAATTCTGTTTTTTCTGACAATTGTTTTTTTTTGTTTATCTGTAAGATTTTTAACTATTACTTTAGTTTTTTCTCTATTTATTTTCAGTCCCGCCATTTCTCCATATCTTTCCCAGTAATTTAGGGATCATTTCCAAAGGTTCTTCTAAGATAAATACCAAATCACCAGCAAATGCTTGTAGTTTATATGTTTCGCCTTTTATTTCCAGTCCTTTAATTTCTATATCTTGTCTAATATTTCTATTTAAAACTTCCAGAGTGAAAATGAATAACAATGGAGATAGTTGACATCCTTGCCTTGTACCTTTTCTTATCTCAAAGGAGCCAGGTGGGTTCAGGGAGGAGCCAAGATGGTGGACAGGCAGCAAAGGCTGCAAAGAGCTCCTCCAAAAGCAAAAGCTTTTTTTTAAATTATTTTCTTTTATTTAAACTTTTAACTTTTTAACCCCTTTTAACATTGCATTTTAACCTACCTATTTTTAACCCATTTTAACCTATTTTTAACCCTTTTAAACCTATTTTAAACCTGTTTTAAACCTTGTTTGACCTTTTTATAATAATCAAAGACTTTTTATAAAGCATATATACCGGAGAGGCCAGTATATATTGGAAACAGAAACTACTGGAGGAGGACAGAGGCATGGGTAAAAGAAGGAAACGCCATGGCACCAGCCCGGGATCTCTCCTACCAGCGAAGAATGCAAAACAACCAAAAATTGAGGAACACTTTGTTGGCAAGAGACTTGTAAGTAAAACTATTCCCCCCCTTCATTTCCAACAAGCCAGAGAGACTAGAACAGGACCTGCAAAGAGATCTGACAAAAAAGCAGATACTGGACTTTCTTAATCTGGAGGGAGGGGAGCAAAATGACAGCCAGCTATTTTCACAAATAACGAGTCCAGATACAGCCATCATGGAGACTAAAATAAAGACTAAGATGGTTGACAACAACAATCTAACTCAGAGTGGGGACAGCTTACTGTGGGAGAATACAACAGAGTTTGTGTCTTCTCACAGCACAAACTGTAGTTTCAATATTTGAACAACTAATAACCATTCAACATGATATAGAGACACTGAAAAAAGATATAGCTGTTCTGCTCCAAGCGCAGCATTGGGCTACAGGCACTCCCACTGAAGTCTTTACAGCAGACATGGGTAAATCCAATAATCAGGAGAAGGAAGAAAAAAAGGAGGAAAATGAGCACAGACCCTGGGAAACAGATAAAGAGCCTGCTAAAAAGTGGCAGCCCACTCAGAAAAACAGTCCTTCTCCAGCTAAGGCAACAAGAGGAGGAGATATTAATAGAGAAGTTTCATGGGAAGACAATAAAGCATCCCACTTACAATTACATCAATCACATCGCTCACTACAAACACATCAGGTTGTGCTGAGAATCTACATGAACAGGCTTAATCATGGTCGCTGGAATTCCAAGAGTGCTATACTAAATTCCCTAAGCCAGCTTCTGCACTGTTACTGGGAGCAGATTGATCTACATATTGCGGAGTGGCTCCCTGGGGCCCCAAATTGGAAGCGGGTATTTCTCTCCTTTAAACAGCTCACCATACCACTGATGCTATTTAAGATGAAGGCTTATCTAGCCTCCTTTCAAATCTCCCATCAGAGTTTTTTTGCGAGGAAAGGGTTAAATCCTTAATTGTTAACATGCGAGCTCCCAAGGTTGCTGTCTCTTCCGCATTCTCAACCAGGGAGAGGGAGAAAGTGGGAGTAAGCCAGCACCATTCGGAGAAGATGTATTTAATAGCACAGAAACTGGGCTTATTAATGCTTTTGGTGCTCCCCCAAGGAGTGAAGAAGATAATATACTATTGAAGTTAGAAAACCTAAAGACATCCTTATTGGTCACAATACGGCTGAACCGCTTATTGAGTTGGTTTCCCCTATAATTGAGCCTCTTACTTCTCCCCCAGGGGGCAAGAGTTTGCAAGAATATAAATTCATGGACAGCAGAAGCCAAGATACACAGGGGCCAGTAGAGGCCCCAATAGAGAAGGAGATGCTAACACCCTTATGTGACTTTCCGATGATACCTTCTGCAACATATCTCTCTCTCTCTCTCTCTCTCTCTCTCTCTCTCTCTCTCTCTCTCTCTCTCTCTCTCTCTCTCTCTCTCTCTCTCTCTAAGACTCAAAGTCAGTGCCATCATTTCAAAGCCGAATAGAGCGTGACTTAATAACCCCCTGCTCTACACCTAGAGAAGAGTCTCTGGAATGACAAGGCTTGTTATCCGCTGCTAAATCTTCGTACCTCAAACAAATTTCCCAGGAGTCTATACAGAATTTTGATGGGGCTCCCCTCCATTTAGAGAAGGCCAATTTCGTGCAGGATGACACCTCAAGCCATTGCAACAACCCTACAACTTCCCTTTGTATAAATCAAATCTCCTGATGAGCTGCAAAAGATGATCCCCTCTCCATTATAACCTGGAATATAGCGGGTTGGTCTATGCCATCAAAAGACCAACATTTTTTGGACTATATATCACAATTTGACACTCTCTTTTTACAGGAAATCTGGGCCTTTACAGAGATACAGTTAGATGGTTACTGGGGTAACTGTATCCCAGCAGTTCCAAGTAAGGTGGGTGGGAGAGCTAAAGGGGGCATTGTGACATTAGTGAATACATCTTTGCATTTTAAATGTGTACCATTGCCACCTCTTCAGCCATGGGTTGTGACTACCCTACTTTTATTTAAATAGGTGGAGATCTTGCTTTTTAATATCTATATTCCCCCATTTAACAAGAATAAACTGATCAATAAGATCTGGGAGGGTATAGAAGATTTTATCCTGGGCTGCTTAGACAAATATCCCACAGCAGCAATAATTATTGGGGGGGGGGACTTAAACGCTAGGATGGGCCCAAACGATCAAGCATTATTTAATCAATTTAAGATCCATTATGATGAGAATGTACTAGGAAAACTCCTGCTTGCCAGACAATTTAAAGACACCAGGGCAAATCGGGCAGGTCTGTGTGTAAGACAGATGACTGTACGCTTGGACCTTTGTATCCTTAATGGCTCCACATGGGATGACTATGCAGCAGATTATAGGTATCAGGGAGCAGGAAGAACACCCACAGTTGATTATTGGATAATATCATACGACCTCCTGAAGTTCCTGGAGGTAGACTCGCGACTGGAAAGCGATCACGATCCACTAATCCTTACTTTTACATTACATCAGAAACTGCTAAGGGTGGCTCAACCTATCTACCCAGGTTAGAGAACCAAAATACCCAGATAAAAATGAAATGGACAGAGAAAAATGCAAAGGAAGTTACTGAATGGATGTTAGCCCCAGAAACCATAGAATTACATACATCTCTATTAAGGAATAAGTTTGAAGGATCATACTTAGAAGGGTTTGAAACTTTAATTTGAAATTTGAAATAGGTTCTCATTAACAGAATACTAGCTCACCCCCAAAAGCCAGTTTTAAAGAATAAAGGATGGTTTGACAGGGATTGTGTGCAACTAAAAAAAATATTTAACAAGGAATACAGAAAAAGTAAAAATGCCCCTTCTGAGGATCACATTCACTGTTTAAAGCAGTTGAAGGCACAATATAAGACTCTTCTAAAAGGGAGAATATTTTAAATATAAGAAGAGACTGGAGGAGGTAATTCTGCCTCACAACAGCAGATTCTTGATTATGCCTGGGATATAAGTTTAAGACTGTGAGCAATAAAATGAGTACATCTAATATTTCCAGACTTGCAAAGAAAACTTCTTCAGCGCCCTCTGTCGGACAAGCCAGCCCAACAACTCAGAGTTCTGTCAGCACATTGCCACAGCGTGAAAAAGCAAGTATGGCTCAAGAAGAGACACAGACCTCTTTAAAATTAATTCAACTGACATTACAAGAAAACCATAAAGAAATACAAAACAAACTGGACAAAGTAAGCGAAGAAATTATTGATATAAAGGCACAATTTGAAGCTCAAAATAAAAAAATTATAAAAAATGAACAGAAAATCCAGGAAGTGGAACTTAAAACGCAAGACATTGATAAAAAGGTGGAGATGTTACTGCAAAAGAATGAAGGATTGGAACAAACAAATCAAGAGCTAGAAAGTGCCATGGCAATGGTAGAAATAAGAGAAGCAGAACATTACTTGAGGTTTCAAAATATTCCTGAAGACAGTGAAGAAAATATAGAAATGGTGATTATTGAGCTGTTGGCAGAACTTCTAAACGCAGATCGAATTGATATTCAGAATGAGACTGATCAAATTTTTCGCATGAGTTCAACCTATGCAAGAAAAAATAGATTACCAAGAGAAGTGCATGTGAGGTTTATGAAGAAATTAACAAGAGATGAAATACTGAGAAAAGTGAGAGAGGAACCCTTACAATATAAAAATAAAGAAATTGTGGTCCTAAAATAGATACCCAGGAGAGTGAGGGATACCCGGAGACACTATCATTTTCTAACTACAAAATTGATTGCTAAAGGCATAAATTTTAGATGGCTAATGCCAGAAGCCATTTTAATAAATTGGAACAATAAAAGATATCAACTGGATTCAATTTGGAAAGCAAAGGACTTTGAAGTAAGAAATACTGTAATTTTGGATGAAAAATTGCAGCAATAAGAGGATAAGCAGACAGGAGAGATGGCCCAAGGAGCAACGGCACAAGCAGAGCACCAGCAGGAGAAAAGTGAACAAACAGGTGAAGGAGAAGGAACTGCTAGAGAACAAAGGATTACAAGATCGACTAGGCCTAAATATAAGTAATGAAAGAGAAAATGGAGGAAAAAAATTGAGATTTCTTCGGTAAATGTAAATGGACTAAACTCCCCAATAAAAAGAAATACAATTTTTAGGAAACTTCAGAAATTAAATATAGATATAATTTGTTTACAAGAGACACACATAAAAAAAACAACATTACAAATTTTTGGAATACCCCAAAATGGGGAAGCTTTATTATACATCAGCACAACAAAAGAAACGAGGGGTGGCAATATATGTTAAAGAGACAATAGATTCTAAATTAATATATTCAGATGAAGAAGGAAGAATTGTTATGGTTGAAATATATTTGCACCAAAAACAAATACTGTTAGTGGCAATTTATGCTCCAAATGATGGTCAAGAACAATTTTATCAAAGATTACACAGGAAATTAATAGAAATGGAATACCAAAATATTTGTTTAATGGGAGACTTTAATGTGATAGTAGATGGAATAATGGATTATAAAAGTAGCAAAACAGGAAAACTTGGAAGAAGAAGATTATCTAAGGCATTTTTTGACATGGCAGAAGAAATTGGAATTCAAGATGTCTGGAGAGAAATCAACCCTTAAAATCGACAGTACACCTTTTCCTCAAATAGTCATAAATCTTGGTCAAGAATTGATATGATTTGGATGACTCCTGAATTAAAGATGAATATACAGGAAATTGAGATAGAAATAGGCACATGGGCAGATCATAACCCTTTAAAAGCGACATGGAAAGGAATACAAAAAAAACCAAGATGGATTTTAAAACAATCTATACTAAAAGATAAAGAATTCATAGACTTGGCCAAAAGAGAAATGGAATTCTTCTTTAAAGAAAATAAAGAAGAAGACACATCACTACAAAACGTATGGGATACAGCTAAAGCGTATTTTAGAGGCATAGCTATAACGTATATGGCAAAGAAAAACAAACAGAGAAGACAGCAATATTTATTATTAAAAGAAGAATTTAGAAAGTTAGAGACAGAATTACAACAAAACCCACAGGAAAAGACTTTGAAAAGAGAAATGGAAATAATAAAACATAAGCTGAATTTGTTGGACTCAGAAAAATTGGCGGAACAAATAAAGAGAGCAAACCAAAATTTCTTCGAAAATGCCAACAAGCCAGGAAGATGGCTAGCCTATAAGCTTAAAAAACAGAAAGAGAAGAAAATAATACATAACTTAGTAGATGGGAAAGGTTGTTTACAATTTAAAAAGGAAGAAATAAAAAAGATAATCAAGAATTATTATATGGAATTGTATGGCAAAGAGGAGGCTGTAAAAGAGAGAATTGTTCAATATTTAGAAGAAAATAAATTGCCAAAGATTCCAGAGACATTCAAAACTATGTTAGAAGAAAGAATAACAATGATGGAGACATTAGAGGCTATAAAAGACAAAAGAACGGGAAAACACCAGGCCCAGACGGGCTACCAGCGGAACTTTATAAAAAGTTACAAGATATATTAAGTGAACCGCTGAAAGAGGTTTGCAATGGATTATTGTTAGAGGCCAAACTTCCAAATACATGGATAGAAGCAAATATTACTTTGATACCAAAAGAAGATTCAGACTTGATGTATATTAAGAATTATAGACCGATTTCATTACTCAATGTGGATTACAAAATTTTTACTTCAATAATGGCAGAGAGACTGAAAAGATACTTAGTTGAGTTTATACATCCAGATCAAAACGGCTTTATACCGAAGAAACAAATCAAAAATAATTTAAGGTTGATAATGGACGTATTAGAATATTATGAATTACACCCAGGGAACAATTAGCATTAGTGTTTTTGGACACGTAAAAAGCGTTTGATAATGTTTCTTGGCAATTTATGGTTCAACAATTACAAATAATGGATTTTGGAAAGAACTTTATAAATATGATAAAAACAATATATAGTAACCAGACAGCAAAAGTGATAGTGAATAGAGATTATACTGAGAGTTTTGAGATAAGAAAAGGCACGAGACAAGGGTGTCCACTATCTCCATTATTATTTATCTTTACTTTGGAAGTATTAAATAGAAGGATAAGACAAGATACAGAAATTAAAGGATTGAAAGTAAAAGATGAAACATATAAACTACAAGCATTTGCCGATGATCTAGTATTTATTTTGGAAGAACCTTTAGAGATGATTCCTAAATTATGGGAAAAGATAGAAGAATATGGAGAAGTGGCAGGACTAAAAATAAATAAAGATAAAACTAAAGTAATAGTAAAGAACTCACAGATATTTCAAACGATTCCAATAAAACTTGAGAGAAAATTCTTTAAAAATTTAAATTCATTGGTTTTGAATTTTATTTGGCAGGGGAAAAAAGCTAGAATTAAGATGAAAACTTTACAAGATGCTAAGGAAAATGGAGGTTTCGGGTTGCCGGAATGGACATTTTATTATCAAGCATCGGTGTTAACATGGGCGAAAGAGTGGATAACACTTAGAAATAAAAGGTTATTGTATTTAGAGGGATATGATTTACAATTGGGGTGGCATGCTTTTTTATGGTATGGGAAAAACAAAGTCCATAAGTACTTTCAAAATCATTTTATAAGAAATGTCTTGTTAACAGTATGGGAAAAAATTAAAGCTAAAATATATTTAAAAATTCCAGGGTGGTTGTCAACGATGGAGGCATTTATACATCCGAATATGGTAGATTTTGAAAAAGTATGGACATATAAAGATATCTGGGAAATTAAAATCTAAACAAGAATTGGAAAATTTAGGAATTAATCTGTCCTGGTGGGCACATTTACAGATACAAAATAGATATGAAAAAGATTTTAAAATGTATGGATTTTACAAGGATCAAATTGTGTTTGATAAGATTTTGTTAACCTCAGATGAGAAATTAATTAAGAAAATGTATAATTTTTTGTTAATTTTAGATATGGAAAGTGAACAAGTGAAAGAAACAATGATAAGATGGGCAAAAAATTTTGGTTATAATATAGAATTAGAAAAATGGCAAATGTTATGGGAGAGAAACTATAAATTAACAATGTCAACTTCATACAAAGAAAATCTGTATAAAATGTTTTATAGATGGCACCTTCCACCAGCAAGATTAACAAAAATGTTTAAAAATATGTCGGATAGATGTTGGAAATGTAAACATAATATAGGCACATATTTGGTGGACATGCGGGAAGGCAAAGGCTTATTGGAAAAATATACATATGTGGTTAGAAAAAATATTGGACGAACAAGTGGATTTTAAACCTGAACTTTTTTTACTAGGCATTATGTCAGAAAAGACTAATAAGCAGAAATTATACTTAATTCTACATATTACCACAGCAGCAAGAATAATTTTTGCACAATACTGGAAGAATGAAGGATTGCCATCAGAGGAAGAAATAATCAGGAAGATACTGGAATGTGCAGAGATGGACAGATTAACTATGAGGCTGAAAGACAAAGAAGATACAGACTACTATCAAATTTGGAATTTATTTTATTCTTGGTTAGAGAAAAGAATGAAGGATTAGGAATTGAACATGTATTAGCTTAGCAAACTCCAGACAACTTGTTGATTGGAAAAATTAACATATATTGATGAAAAAAAATTAATAAAAAGATTGAAAAAAAAGACTTCTATAAGAAAAGAAAAGGGCGGCTCTGAAGAGTCTTGGCATAGACTAATTGCATCAGTCAGGACAAAAAATACATTCCTTTTTTGGCACATCACCAGAGGATTGGGAAAATCCCCCCTACCTCCAACTAATCAGGTACCAATTCAAGCCTGGGAAGAATATTTTAGGGAGCTATATGCAGACCCTGACCATGTAATTAATGAGAGCCAAATTAATTTGGACCAAACCCCTTATTGGCCCCCTGTTAGACCAGACGAGATATCCTGATTGATTGGAGTCCTCAAGG
Organism: Bothrops alternatus; assembly: GCA_034064705.1. Lineage (NCBI taxonomy): Eukaryota > Metazoa > Chordata > Lepidosauria > Squamata > Viperidae > Bothrops > Bothrops alternatus. The sequence goes on from JARGCV010000248.1 coordinate 18,622,426, forward strand.
CTAATAAGGCACCTGGTGCTGACAATATCCTGCCAGAAATAATAAAAAATAATCCCAGTTGGTGGGCTCCACTTTTAACATCTCTGTTTACATTTATAGATAGAACGGGCCATATGCCAAGAGATTGGGAATTAGCAATTATCATACCAATCTATAAAAAAGGTAGTAGAAATGACCCTGGAAATTATAGACCTATTAGTCTTCTGAGTGTTATTAGTAAAATGTATGCCAAACACCTAAACTATAAACTTCAGGATTGGCTATTTTCGGGGGGGGGATAATTAAAGATCAACAAGCTGGTTTTAGAGAAGAAAGATCAACAGTGGATCATATCTTGGTACTTCGCCACCTAGTACAAAAATACACATTTTAAAAAAATCCTCTCTGTTTGTGGCCTTCCTTGATTTTAAGCAGGCCTTCAACTCAATATCTAGGAACACCCTATGGGAGAAATTAGAAGGCACTTCTATTGATAAACGCCTCCTTTTCCTCATACAAAAATTGTATGCCAATTCCACCTTGAAAGTGAGGTGTAATCTTCAAGGGACTTTAACCGGCTCAGTAAGGGTACAAAAAGGGGTACGACAGGGTTGCATCCTGGCTCCCTCCTTTTTTAACTTCTATATCAACCTCTTTTTTTCTGATGTGCTGATGCACAGTAAAGTTTCCCAATTTTGGGGTGTTCCAACAGTTTATGGTGTTTTTTATGTGTGTCTCTTGCAAGCAAATTATGTCTATATTTAATTTCTGTAGTTTCCTAAAAACTATTTCTTTTTGAAGATGAGTTTAGTCCATTTACATTCACTGAAAAAATTCCATTTTCTTTCTCCATTTTCATTATTTATATTTAGGTCTAGTCGCTCTCGTAGTCCTCTGCTCTCTGGCAGTTCCCTCACTGTCTTGTTCAGATTTCTCTTTCTGTTCTCCTGTTTGTGTAGTTTCATCTTGAATTGTCTCTTCCATTTTTCTCTGTTCCATGGTCTCCTCTTGTCATTGTTGCACTTCTTCATCTAAAACCGCTCGATGTCTTCCTTTGAAGTCTTCTGCTTTCCAGCCGATACCTTGTATTATTCCAGTTAATTAGAATGCCTTCTGGCATTAGCAATCTAAAATGTATACTTTTTGCAATCAGCTTTGTAGTTAAAAAGTGATAATGTCTTCGAGTATCTCTCACTCTCTTAGGTATCTGCTTTAACACCACAATTTCTTTATTATTGTATTGTAATGGTTCATCTTTCACTTTTCTTAGTACTTCATCTCTTGTTGTTTTCTTTATGAATCTCACATGTATTTCCCTAGGTAATCTATTTTTCTTTGCATAGCTTGAATTCATTCGAAATATTTCATCTATCTCCATTTGCATCTCTGCTCTATCTGCTTTCAAGGCTTCTGCCAGAAGCTCAATGATCACAACTACTATATTTTCTTTTCTGTCCTCAGGGATGTTTTGAAATCTCAAGTAATGTTCCACCTTGTCCATTTCTAGAATCGTGACCGCCCCTTCTATTTTTTCATTCTCTTGCAATAATATTTCCATGTTTTTATCCATATCATCTGACTTATCTTCCACTTTCTGAATTCTTTGTTCATTTTTAACAATCATTTGATGATGAACTTCAAATTATGCTTTTATAACCAAAATTTCTTCACTTAATTTCTCAAAATTGCTTTGTGCCTGTTCATGGCTTCTTTGCATTGACTCTTGCATCAATTTTAGTTGGCCTGTATTTCATTTTGGGCAGTGCTTATTTTCTCACGTTGCAACATTGTTTCAATAGATCCCTGGGTTGTTGGGCTGGGTGTTCCAACAGAGGGTGCAGAGGAAGTCTTCTTCATAAGTTTAGAAATGTTTGATGTACTCATTTTTCAACCAATAGTCTTGATATAAAATCCAAAGTGTAAAAAGGAGCCAGCCATTTTAGGCCAAATCCACCTCCTCTGGTCGAGTTGCATTCACTGTGAAGCATTCACTGTTTCCAAAAAGCTCCTGTTTAGTTATATCCAGAGTCAACAAATATAGTTTTGAAAAATCTTTTCCATTGTAGACTCACACCAAGGCACTTTGTTTATGCCAGGTGTTGTTCAAAGCGAAACAGTTCTAGACATTTTTTTAATGTTTAATCATGCTATAATTTCTTCTTTCGCCACTAGATGTCCTCATACACTCATTTATCAATGCCTGAATTTAAAATTTTTTTACAAGGTTCTTCTTTTAAAATTCTTTATAAGTTATTTATCCTTAAGATTATATCTAGAAAGTTTGCACCTCTGTAAATTAGATAGTCCTTCTTTGAATTAATCTGAATTCAATTTTTAAACATTATTTAAAAAATTCTCCCCTTTTGTAGTTGCTCGCCGCTTTTAGATCTCAATCTTTCTGGGGTCTTTGTTCTTTAGCTCTTCCCCATCAGGGGGTCAATGACTTGTAATCCACAAGGAAAAGGAAAGAAAACACTGGCTCGCCCAGTTTCAGCACGCTGTTGACAGTCAGCTGTTTGGCAGAGCATCGAGGCTCCTCGCTTTCCTTCTGGCTGGAGATGACTGGGGCTGCCGGCTCACCTGGCAGCCTTTCCTCTGTCCTTTCAGAGGATTTCTTCAGTCCGTTCTGGTTGGCCGCCGCCTGATCCAAGTTCCTGGAGTGTCCCTCCTTCTTTGTTGCCCCTCCAGGTCAACTTTCTGATCCTTTTTGGAAGCGAAGCGAAATCGGGATGAGTAGCTGGAGCCCGGCTTCTTCCACCCGTCCCGTCGGCTACCAAAACCGGAAGTCCCAAGAGTTCAAGTCCTGCTTAGCCATGAAAGCCAGCTGGGTGACCTTGGGCCAGTCACTCTCTCTCAGCCCAACTCACCTCACAGGGTGGTTGTGAGAAAATAGGAGCAGGAAAATGATAAGATATGTTTGCTGCCTTGAGTTATTTGTAAAAATAAAAGGTGGGATATAAATAAAATAATAAAATATATACTAAGGGGCTTCTAGCAACATGAAATGTACTTGCTGCTTTCACAACTGTCAACAAATGTGGTTCTGCAGTTCTGGTTCAGCAATTCTATACTGTATCCCTTAGGAAAAGAAGAGGTGTCTGACAGGCTTTCTTTGGTGTGTCTCTATCAAATAGAGTAGAATACTGCTTTCTGTGCTTGCTTGATACATAGAGAAAATAGCTTTTCTCAATGGATGTGGCAAGTATGGGGGATGATGTCTGCTTGCCTGATCTCTGATGAAAGTGAATGGATGATGAGAACAGAATATTGATCAGGGATCTGAGAAACCAGATTTCAAAACCCATTCAACTGACTGAGTTGTTCTAGATTTTCTGGGCCTAGTCAGTGTTACTGAACCCAATCTATAGACTCCCCCTGCATATGTCTGTAGCTCATAGAACAGATATACAGGTAATTCTCGACTTATGACCAATCATTTAATGACCATTTGAAATTACAGTCAAATCAGAATGGATGCTTTACGGGCCATAACACACTTCCAGCCATTGTAAAATGTGCCCTCCGTGATCACATGATCAAGTTTCAGGCACCTGGCAATCTGCTCACCTTTATGACCAATTGAATTTGCTATTTTTTTTTCAATTTCTGGTAGGTTTTGTTTTCCAATTTCTGGCTTTTTTGCCAATTTTTAGCATTTTTTGCAGCTTTTCGACAAATCCACCCTTTTGGAAGAACAGGGTTTTCATTACAACCATGAGGTCGATCACAGTGATTTGCTTACTGACTGCTGCAAAAAATAAAAATAAAAACAAGCCTGGTCACGTGGGTGTCTTGACTTACAACCATATCGATTTATGAATATACAATACAATCTGTACAAATGAGCAAAGTTTCATTATGCATGGGGAAAGGGAAATCATTGCTTGATTTGAAAATGTCTACTTTTTCAGTGAGGTAAATTCAAATTAGAATAAAGTTTAACCAAGTTGTTAGTTTTGCCCAGATTAATCTCTGTCACTGAACTCATTTACAACCAACTTTCTCACATGCAAATTATAATCATAATATAATCCCATAATCTAAGATGGATGAATTCAATTATAGTGACAATGAGTGCACTGCTGGAAGATCTGAAAGATCAGGTTAGGGACATATCATCATGGAGAAAGTCTATGTGGTTGTTAAGAGTCATCTTATGGCACATAATCCATCCAATTTTGGCTTGAATTCTTTTCTGAGCCTGAATTGGTAGGAGAACCTAGAGTTTTCAATTTTGTATAGTAGAATATTTGATTTGTCTGTTTACTAAATTTGTAGGCATGTTAGTGATAAATTAAGCTAATTATTTAGAATTATAATATTTTTGTGCCTATTTTCTATTTCGTCTACAGAGTAGAAATTTGTGGACATCCATATGTTAGCATAAACTCACAATTTCTTAAACACTCACTATGCTTACTGAAGTTATACTAATCTAGAAGAGCAATAATACTATATCTGATATATAATAAGGGCTATTAAAGACATAATATTGATGTAAACTTGACAGGACTGAAAACAGATATTTGTTTGTTTATTTGTTTTATTAGCTTTGAGCAGGGGTTTCTAGTTGCTGCAAAAGAGATTGCTCATACCTGCTCTAGAGCAGGGGTTCTCAACCTTGGCAACTTTAAGACTTGTGGACTTCAACTCTGGCTGAGGAATTGTGGACTTCAAAGCTGGCTGAGGAATTCTGGAAGTTGAAGTCCACAAGTCTTAAAGTTGCCAAGGTTGAGAACCCCTGCTCTAGAGTCTTTCACAAAAAAAAGTTGTATTTCCTATAGTGGTGCTTTTTGGTGCTCTTATTTTCTTCCCAATATATGAAAAACATAAAAGATCAGTAATTCATTAAAAGTTACATGCCTTATTTCGTTTTTCGGGAAAAGAATGATTACTACTCTCTAAATCAACATTTCTTAATTGAGGCAATGTCCAAGTGTGTTGACTTCATATCCCAGATTTCCAGCAGGCAATTTATAAGAATTCCAGCAGTTGAAGTTCATATACTGTACCTGGAAATGGCCAAGTTGGAAAACACTGCTCTAATTTCTAGGTAGAGAGGGATACAATAATCCTAGATCATTCTTGATAGCATTGAAGAGAAAACTATTGATATTGATGTGATTACCTAAGATTTAAATGATTAAAACATTCGCAAAGATGTTTCCATTGCTAATTCTTATTTTTTAAAAATCAGTTTCTCTCCCTTTTCACTTCAGTCAAGAGATCGTAAAGTTCTTGGAGACCCTGAAGGTGCAGCTAATCATGGCAGGACAGCCAAGTACCTGAATATTGCTGCAATGATAATAACTATTATAATCTATATTATTATCATCATTATATTAATCAGTAGTGCACTGTTCATCATTAACACAGTCTTCGAAATAATGAAGCTTCCAGATGAAATAGAAGAATTCAGAAGGAACTAAACCATACATCCAAGATACTATTTTCAACGATGTATTCTACTTTAGCATTGCTTTAGCTTTCTGCTGCACACCTTAAGCATATCAATTAACAGCTTGGTTACATTTTTGAGTATATAAAGATTATTTTCGTCACTATATCTATATCCTATTTCCATACCACAACTTATTGAAGTTATTTATTGAAAAGTAGATTATTTAACTGAGTTGATGTTTTCTTTAACCCAAGGTCTAGATTTCTGCCTTCCTAATCTTTGTTGCTCCTAGGAGTCATCCATTTTTGTTATGTTTTATTTATTTATTTATCAATTTATTATATTTATTTATCAATTTTATATATTGCCTGTTTTAACCTAAGTGACTCTGGGAAGTTAACAAATAAAAAGGGTTACTGTATTTTAATTTCTTATGGAACATTTTATGTATTTCAGTATGTTTTCAATATCAGAGTTTTCTGTATTTCAATATGAAGTTGAGGTGAGTTCAAAACAAATAAAAACACATCTTTATATTCTATGTAGGTAAAGTTTTTGTTGGCAAAAGGCAGCTAATAAAAATATTCATTCCCTAAATGTTCATTGTTGTTTTTGTTTCATTCCTCTGTTAGAAGGAAACTAGATATTACAAGGATATTTATTCCATATCTGTACAGAGCTGCACTAATTAATAGCTGGCTGCCAGGTGTAATTGAATGTGTTACTTGGCACCTTTAAAATCTTTCACAATTCAGAACCTGGGTATCTATGGAACCATCCTTTCCAAGGTGATATTCTTGTAAATTAGGTGATCAGCAATAAAGAAAATGCTTTAGCCTATTCACGGAATTGTTCTAATAGCAACAGATTAATTCCACTGATTAATTAATTCCACTGAAAATTCTCCTTAGTTCTAGGTTGGGGTCTCTCTTTGATAAATTGCCAGCTATTCTTGTTCGCCTCTCGGGTGCTTTGGAGAATAGTTCGACCACTTTCCTCTCTGTGGCAGCCCCTCAAATATTGGAAGAATATCAAGTCATCCCTAGTCCTTCTCTTTGTTACAACTATTCACTGTATGTTTATCCTCCAGTCCCCTAATCATCTTCATTCTTCTTCTCTGCACTTTTTTTAGCATCTCAAAATCTTTTTTCATTGTGGTGACCAAAACATGGACTCAATATTTCAAATGTGGTCTTACCAGGGCAGTATAAACCGATAACTGAATTTCACATGACCTTGATATTATCCTCTTGATGCAACCTAGGACTGCATTGGCTTTTTTTGGCAGTTGTGGCCCAGTGCTGGCTCATACTTGAGTGATTGTCTACTAGGACTCCTAGATCCCTCTTATAGTTATTGCTGTTGAACCAAGTACCACCTACTGTATTCTATATGTGTGTATTTGGTTTTTCTTGCCTAAGTGTAAAATCTTGCGTTTCTCACCACTGAATTGCATTTTTTTTATATTGAACAGTCTGAAAGTCTTTCAATATCCTTCTGAATCTTAAGCCTATCTTCTAAAGAAATCTTCTGGTTCTATGTGCCAGACACCATCCCCATTCTCCTCAATGTGATTATTAAGTATAGGTCATTAAGGCGAACACAAGATGCTTTGGGTAGGAAGGCCATGGGAAGCCTAGTGCAGGTCCAGGCCCACACTGCAGCATCTCTCCAGCTCACACAGGGTCTACTCTGGGCTTCCCAAGGCCGCCTCCACTTCAAGAGGTACCCCTTGTTCTGCTTCCCACTCTTTGGGGTCCCTGGAGGCCTTAGGCCTGCTTTCCCACCCTACTGGGTTTCACATCATGCGAATGTTGTGTGAATGCTGCCTTTATAGTTATGGTTTTTAGCTTAATGTATTATGGAAGCATACCCTGAAGAGAATGAGAGTTTAACCAATGGGCTGATTAACTTTCCCCCAATTTTAAATATGGTAATCTTACCCAAAACTCAGTTTGAAGTGCACCTCCAGCATTACTCATCCTGAAATAAGTATTTTAATAATCCTTTGCTTTGGCCAACTCTTTTACTTACCCTGGTATACTGTATGTTGTGACACCATTGCCCAAATCATGAAAATTCTTTATTTGCATGATGATGTGAGGCATATTGTTCCCAGGAGACACCTGTATGCAAGTAGGTTGGCTAAAGTTTCATTTTAAGTGACAACTATTTCTCCATTTTTATCACCCATCATCATGTCTGCAGAGAAATCTGACTATGGAAGATTTTAAGACATTGTTATTGAACATGTGCATGTAAGCTTTACCTGGTTTTGTAAACCCATTATGAAGTATTTGGAAACTGAAGTACCGTAGAGCCCCTCTTGAGCAGACAAAGCAACTTCATCTTAAGAAGGGAGATAAAACTAATAAGCCACAAATAGGATGAAAGTTCCCTCTTACCAATTTTTGTCCAACAAGGCAAAATTGTGGTGGGATGCTTTCTAAACTGCATTTTTTCTTGTCCTTTCCAAACCCTTAATCGTCACTGAAACCCTATCAGTATTCTTTCACAATATAGTTACCTGTACTGTTGTAAGCTGCTTTGAGACTGCTGTAAGGATGGCAACTCACTTTTCAAAAGTGAAACACCACAATGTTTTAGGTGACACACCAGCATTCACCAACACCCGACAATAACTATTCTGTCTTGCTGAGTTACCAAAGAAATTGAATAAACAAAAATACAAGAAATATGTGACAGTGCACCACCCAGAGCTTAAGGTGGATCCTTACCATTTGTATCAGCACATAATCTGTCATCTTCAGAATTGTGATCGGTGGTGACATGAAAGAGAGAGCAACTTGCAAAATGCAATAGGAATACGGCATTCCTTCCAATCACCGCACAGGGTGGTTGTTTGCACAGTGAAGCTCATTTTTCAAGGCACAAGCAGTTTCCAAAATGAGTGACTATCAACATTGTAGTCAGTTTTTGTGTTCATGTGAACAAGTGTGTTGAATCTCAACAGCTACACAAAGAATGTCAATCAAATAACTTCCCTAAATTCTTAACAGGCCGTATGAATTTAACACCAGCAGTTTTCAGCATTGCTCACTCTAAAGCTAAACATGGAAAGGCCCTCAGTGAGGAGAATTTATTAAAAACATCTTCTAAAATGTGCATCCTTTTATTTATTAAGCATATTTCTGATTTACTAGTCAGCAGAAATTCCATTAACGACAGTGATGACAATGATTCCCAATAAAGTGCATTCAAAAAATATTCAGATCCCCTTCACTTTTGTCAATTTTGTTATGCTGCATCTTGATTCTACTGTTGTTGAAATTCATGTTTTTCTCAAATTGAAGGATTTCAGTTAGCAGAGTTCCAATTTACCACTTGAACTCAAGTGTTTGTCAGTCTGAAGTCTCAACTTGAGGATTTAGAAACAAATTGTATGCAGAATGAAAAGTGCCATTGCAAACAAGAAATTGTGAAAGTTGGAACCGAATACCAGAAACTTTTAATATCCTTAAAAGTCTAGCAATGATTTCACTCACAATTTTTTCTTCTACATACTTTTGTGAGACATTATTCTCTGTATTAAACAACATTAAAATGGACAAAAGACACCAATTGACAGATGAAGTTAGTCCTGCTTGCTTAGGTTTTGAGGGCAAAGCCACATAGACTTTTTTATTTTTTATATTTTCCCATAACCTTATAATGTAGAATGGAACACAGAAACTTTTTTTCCTAGTAACCAGATCTCTGTAAGTTTTTAACTACAAAGTAAAGGGCTTTCTCAGGCCGAATAACAAAAGATTATTCAAGTATATGTACTGTTTCAACTGATTGCAATCTTTTCACAAGGGATTCTATATGATTGTATATCACTTTTTCCCATGCTAACTCCCCCCTTTTAATACAATGGTTATTTCAATGTCATGCTTATGTTTAACTAACAGTACATCTTTGATGTAACTGAGCAGTATGGTTTCTTCTATCCAATCAACTGTTCTTTTGCTAGGCTGCATTAACAGAGGGATAGAATCAAGATCACGCAAAGTATTAATACCACTTTACAATGCCTTGGTAAGGCCACACTTGGAATATTGCATTCAGTTTTGGTCACCACGATGTAAAAAAAATGTTGAGACTCTAGAAAGAGTACAGAGAAGAGCAACAAAGATGATTAGGGGACTGGAGGCTAAAACATATAAGGAAAGGTTGATGGAATTGGGTATGTCTAGTTTAATGAAGAGAAGGATGAGGGGGGACATGATAGCAGTGTTCCAATATCTCAGGGGCTGCCACAAAGAAGAGGGAATCAAGCTATTTTCCAAAGCGCCTGAAGGCAGGACAAGGAGCAACGGATGGAAACTAACCAAAGAGAGAAGCAATCTAGAACTAAGGAGAAACTTCCAGACTTCCGGTTTAGCGTTGTGTCGTTGTGGATCTGTCTCCAGGGAGCTCCGGGACCGATCTCTGCTTTTTGGCTTTCTTCGGCTGCTCGCGAGCAATTGCTGCCTGGTGGGAATAGCAATTCAGGAAAGGACTTTCTGGTGTATCCAAGGAGGTGAGGCAAGTCCCGGGAGAGCTGGAAACGACTTGAGCTGAAGCCGAAGAAGCCGGCCTTCTGGCCGGCCCGAAGACATGACGGTTTTACGCAGAGGATGGAAGTAAGCACAGTCACGCAGTTACAGTGGGAGAAGAACGCACGGTGAAAGATTTGAAAGAGAGACACTGTATTCGGCAGAAAGACCCTTTGACAGAATTGGCAGCTCCAAAAACAACATAGCGGCCAAAATTTTCGAAGGAGCAAAAGAAAGAGAGAGTGTCGGATGGGTGACTGCAGACTGAAAATTGGCCTTAGACACTCTCAAGACTAAACTGTATTGGCGTGGATCTAAATTTGGTTCGGAAAGAAATAGTGGAAGGACAAAAAGGGGTAAAAGAGTGGAAGTTTGAAGGATTACAGATTGGAGGATGATAAGGTAAATCCAACCGGAAGGACATACGGGAGAGCTAAGAAGCGGACATATTGAATTCTTCAAAGTTATTTTTATGGTGCAGAACTTCGATAGAGTGGAGAAAAAAAATCTTTCTTTATAATAGATTTATACTACAGAAGGAACTGTGGATAATATAAACTGAGAGATTGTTTCTATATTGGTGAGATTTAACTTGAATTTGATTTTGAATCGACTTTTCTGATTCTATTTGTCTTTTATATTTGAATTGTCGGAACATTGAATTAACACTTGAACATTGATTTCTTATTATCCTCATTGACTTGGAAAATTGAAAATTGAATCAACAATCTACATAAAATTGACAAAATATTGATCTATCAAACTATTTATTATACTATTGATTATTATATTATTGATTTATTGAAAATCCAGATAAATTAATTAGTGCATTAGAGAAATATATGATCAATTGGGAGTTTATTCAGAACAGTGGTTCTCAACCTTGGGGTCGCGACCCCATTTGGGGTCGCGAGACCATTTCGCGGGGGTCGCCGGGCACTGCCAGCCGCCATTTTGTTTTTTTTATTTTTATTTTTTTTAATTTTTTTTAATTTTTTTTTAATTTTTTTAATTTTTTTATTTTTTTGGAGCGCGCGTGCCGCGCACGCTCAGACCCGCCCGTCAGACCCTACCATTTTGTTTTGTTTTGTTTTGATTTTTTAAATTTTTAAAAAAAAAAAATAAAAAAACAAAATGGCGGCCCGTGATGGGCGGATGCGCGCATGCGTGGCGCGTGCGATGGGCCGATCCGCGCATGTGCAGATCCGCCCGTCGCGGCCACCATTTTTTTTTTTAAATTTTAAAATTTTTTTTGCGCGCACGTGCACACGCACGCGCCCCCGGGTCGGGGTCGTGGCGCGCATGGGCGGGGCAAGTTGGGTCTCAACCTCAGAAAGGTTGAGAACCACTGATTCAGAAGATTATTAAGACAACAACAATGTATCAATCTAAAATTATAAAAAAATCTACAGCAGTATCACAACCAACAACTCCACAAACTATTAAAAGCATAGAAAGTATGTTACCAGAAAAACAAATAGATCCCCAGTCTTCCTCAATAACATTAATATCCCTACAAGAGATGATGATAAAACTGCAGGAATCGATAGATCGTAATTATGAAAAAATGACCGGAAATATGGAAACAATGAGGGAGGATATTAAAAAAGTGGATGACAGAGTGAGTAGGATCGATGGAAAGATAGAACAATTTCAAGAGAACTTGATAAAAAATGATCAAAGAATAAAAAACATAGAGGATAAAAATGAAAAAATTGAGGCAAAAATTAATGAAACAGAGCAGCATATGACAGCAACTACCAAAGATATGCAAGATGCCTTATTAAACCTCGAGCTACAAAAAGCTGCCTTCTTTCTGAGGTTTCAAAACGTACAAGAGACTAAAGATGAAAATCTTCCTCAGATGATGGCAGAGATTATAGCAGGCATCTTGGATATCACACCACAAAAAGCAATTAAGGAGCTGGACGAAATATATCGAGTATATACAAGTTATGCCCGTCGAAATACGCTCCCAAAAGAGGTTCATGTACGCTTCACAAAGAAAACCACAAGAGAGGAAATTTATAATATAGCTAGAAAAAACACTTACACATATAAAGGAAGAGATATTATAATCCTAAAACAAATTCCAAGACGTATTAGAGAAAAAAGACCTTTTCAATTTCTATCTTCCAAATTAAACAATCATAGGATTCCATTTAGATGGTTAATTCCAGAAGGCCTACTGATCACTCTATTTGATAAGAAATATAAAATAAATAATATAGAGGAAGCTAGGGATTTTTATGATCAGAATATCAAGGAAATAGAAGAATTAGAACTTAAAGAAAACAGGGAAAGAGAACGAAACAATAAAGAAAAAATAAGCTCCGAGGAAAATTTACCTGATCCAAAACCGAAAAATAAACATGGTAATGAGAAAAGAGAAGGGGCAACCACAAGAGCGCAAGCAGGCGCAAAGGGAAGAAAATAGAAAGTTTAAACAATCACAAAAGACAGAGGATGAAATAAGATTCTTATCTATAAATATTAATGGATTAAATGCACCTAAGAAAAGAAATAAAATATTTTATAATTTGATTAAACAAAATTTAGAAATTATATGTCTACAAGAGACACATGTAAAAAAAAGTCAACAAGTATTGGAATGTTTAAAATTAGGAAAATCATTCGTATCTTTAGCTCAGGTCAAAAAACGCGGAATTGTTCTATATATTAAACCATGGTTAAATCCAAAATTGATATATACAGATGAAAAAGGCAGGATTTTAATTGTTCAAATTGACCAGGGAAATAATCCTATAACGATAGTAACAATATACGCTCCGAGCATACAACAAGCTAATTTTTTTTTACAAAACTTTACAAACAACTTCAAGAAATAGAAATTCAAAAATTAATAATTATTGGTGATTACAATGCAGTAGCGGATAGGAAAAAAGACTATAAAAGTATGAACAAGAAAAAAATAAGAAAAATGTTACCTTCCTCTTTTGTGCAGATGGCAGAAGAGCTTCAGTTAAAAGATACTTGGAGAACTTTACATCCAGATAATATATATTACACTTTTTTCTCACACCCATTTAAATCATAGTCAAGAATAGATATGGCCTGGGCCAACCCAGAATTTATGAAAATTCTAACAGAATCAGAAATATTACTGAATATATGGGCTGACCATAATCCGTTATTGATAAAATGGAAAGAACAAACAAAAAATATTAATAAAAGATGGACACTTAATCAGACGATAATTAAAGAAAAAGATTATATCATAATGATGCAAAAAGAACTTAAAAGTTTTTTAGAGATAAACAATAATGAAAATACTACAATATTAAATTTATGGGATACTATGAAAGCGTACATACGAGGGCTCTCAATTTCATATTTATCCTTCCATAATAAAATAAAACGGAAAAATATAGAAGAATTAACAGCGAAAATAAATAATCTGGAAAAACAATTACATATTCTTCAAATGTTAAAATATTAGAAGAATTAAATACAAACAAACATAAAATAAATCTTATCACACAAAATGAAATGATAAAAAACTTAAAAGCCACAAAACAAAATTTCTTTGAACACGCAAATAAACCGGGTAGATGGCTGGCTCATAAAATAGCAAAACAAAAAACAGAAAGAAATATAGAAATTTTAATGGACCATAAGGGTGAAAGACAAAATAATGCTCAAAAAAAGAAAGATATAATAATCAATTTCTATTCAAATTTATATAAAAAAGAAGATATTGAACAAAGAAAAATTGTTGAATATTTAGAACAAACTGATTTACCAAAAATTACAGAAAAAGAAAGAGTAATGTTAAACAAAAAATAACTTCGGAAGAGCTAAAAAATGTGATACAGATTCAGAAAAATAATAAATCTCCTGGTCCAGATGGTATTCCATCAGAATTATACAAAGCTCTGATAGATCTCCTGGCACCAATGATTTTGGAACTATTTAATTATGTGTTAGACAAAAGTAAAATACCAGAATCATGGAAAGAAGCATACATCAGTTTAATACCCAAAGATATAACTAATAAGCATCAAATTCAAAATTATCGCCCAATCTCACTTTTAAATACAGACTATAAAATATTTGCAGCAATTATGGCAGCGAGGTTTAAAAAAATATTAAATACATTAATTCATCCTGATCAAAATGGTTTCCTACCTTATAGACATATCAAAAGTAATACAAAAACAATATTGAATGCAATAGAATATTATGATTTACATACTGAGAAACAAGTTGCACTTATCTTGGTAGATGCAGAAAAAGCATTTGATAAAATAAATTGGCCCTTTTTTATTACACAATTAAACAAAATGGAATTTGGAAGTAAATTTATAACTTTAATTAAAGTAATATATAGTCAACAATTTGCTAAAATTATTGTAAATTCAGAGTTAACAAATAAAATTAGAATAGAAAAAGGGGTTCGACAAGGCTGCCCCTTAGCTCCATTGATATTCATTCTTGCTTTAGAAGCTCTATTAATAAATGTAAGGAGAAAGGAAGAAATTAAAGGATTAAAGATAAAAAAAGAGGAATATAAAGTACAAGCATATGCTGACGATATGGCTTTCATAGTAGAGGACCCCTTAGAAACAGGTTTAATCTTATTACAAGAAATTTAAAGATTTGGCCATGTGGCAGGCTTGAAAATTAATAAAAATAAAACCAAAATAATAACCAAAAATATCAATACTAATTTAAACCAAGAATTAGAAAACATTTTAGAAATAAAAACAGTGAAGAAAGCTAAATACCTGGGATTAATACTTTCAGCCAAATGCAGTAAAATTAAAAAAGATAATTACGATATGGTAATACAAAAGATAAGTGCAGATTTGGATAAATGGTCTAAGCTTCAGATATCACTATTAAGTAAGATTGCAATAATAAAAATGAATGTGCTCCCAAAGTTATTGTACTTATTCCAAACCGCTCCAATTAAGTTAAATAAAGATTTTTTTGATAAATTAAATAAAATTATACACAAATTTATATGGGTTAAAAGGAAAGCAAGAATTAAACTTAAGCATTTACAAGATCACAAATCAAGGGGAGGAATGGGGCTTCCAAATTGGAAATTATATTATATAGCAGCTGCATTAGTTTGGATTAAAGACTGGATACAGCTTAGAAATAGGAGAACATTACTTTTGGAAGGCTTTAATCTTGAATTTGGTTGGCATTCATTTTTATTTGGGACAAAAAATAAATCATACGTACACTTCAAACAACACTATATAAGGAAAAATTTGTTAGAAATTTGGTCTCAAATTAAAAGACAATTTTATATTAAAATACCCAGATGGTTCTCTCCTAACGAATCTATAACTTATCCCAATTTATTAAATCCCAATACAATAATAACATATCATCAAATTTTAACAGAAGATAATCAACTACTTTCAATTCAAAGTTTAAAAGAAAAAGGAATTATTTTAGATTGGATGCAATATTTTCAAATCAATTCAAAATATATAGAAGACCAAAAAAAATATGGATTTCAAAAAGCAAATAAATTAGATAAAATATTATTTGGAACGGATCAAAAATTCATCTCCAAAATATATAAATTTTTACTACAAAACGAAATGATAGAAGAAGAAGTTAAAGGCAATATGATTGCATGGGCAAAAAATATAGGAAATACAATTTATTTGGCAGAATGGGAAAAAATTTGGAATGTCAATTATAAATTTACTATTTCATCTGCTTATAAAGAGAACATTCTCAAAATGTTTTACCGTTGGCACCTCCCTCCAGCCCGACTGGCAAAAATGTTCTCCAATACATCTTCTAAATGTTGGAAGTGTAAAGCTAAAACTGGAACATACTATCATCTCTGGTGGACCTGTACATTGGCTAAATTTTTTTGGAATAAAGTTAAAAAATATTTAGAACAAATTACTGCCCAAACAATTCCAATGAATCCTGAATTATTTTTACTGGGAATAATAAGATACAAAATAACAAGAGAAGACAGATATTTAATAATACATATAATTACAGCCGCCAGATTAATTTATGCCCAGAATTGGAAATTCGAAAAGATTCCATCAACTTTAAATTTGATTAACAAAATAAATGAAATAGCTGAGATGAATAAATTAACTCTTAAAATACAGGATAAAGAAGATACACTATTCTATCAGACCTGGAACAAATGGTACGAATGGCTAGAGGGAAAAAAATATTTGGAATTTTAAAAAAAAGTAAATAAAGTGTAATAACAAACAAGACATAGATAATAATTTTATTCATCCTCTGACCTAAATCTATTCCAATTTATTGATATACTTTATAAGATTGCCGAAAGTTAAGACATATCATCCAAATTGAGAAAATACGTGATAATTTCCTCCAGAATCCCAGCGGCCAGTTAGGGCCCACAGAGTCGGCCTTCTCCAGGTCCCGTCAGCCAGACAGTGTCGCCTGGCAGGGCCTAGGGGAAGAGCCTTCTCTGTTGCGGCCCCAGCCCTCTGGAACCAACTTCCCACGGAGATCCGTGTCGCCCCCACCCTCTCCGCCTTTCGTAAATTACTCAAAACACACCTCTGCCGGCAGGCCTGGGGTAGTTAACATCTTGCCCCAAGCCAGTGTATGTCTGTGTGTATGCTGAATGATTGGGTTTTTAAAAAAAAAAAAAAAAAATTAAGAGGTTTTATATTTATATGTATTTTTATGTTGATTTCTACTGTGTTGTGAGCCGCCCTGAGTTCTCCGGAATAGGGCGGCATAGAAATCGAATAAATAAATAAAATAAATAGATAATTGAAGATAGGAAATATATGATATGTATAATTGTTGAACCGTATATCTATTTAATCTATGCAATATAATTATATTATATCTTTCATAGATTTAAGAATAAGACTGTATATAAATAAGAATCAACTAATAGTTGATACGATTGTGAAACGCTGTTTGTTTATAATTATAGATATTAATTCAAGATATAATTTCTGTCAATGCCGGTCTGATGTTTTTTTTTTATGTCTATGTTTTATGTATTGTACGTTGTTAGTTTTGTACTTTTAAAGTTTGTAAATACTCAATAAAGTTTATTTAAAAAAAAAAAGAACTAAGGAGAAACTTCCTGACAGTTAGAACAATTAACCAGTGGAACAACCTGCCTCCAGAAGCTGTGACTGCTCCAACACTGGAAGTTTTAAAGAAGAGACTGGACAACCATTTGTCTGAAATGGTATAAGGTTTCCTGCCTAAGCAGAGGGTTGGACTAGATGACTTCCAAGGTCCCTTCCAACTTTACTACTACTACTACTACTACTACTACTACTACTACTACTACTACTACTATTAATCTGCTGGTTCTTTGCTAAAGTATTCTGATAAATTGTATAAATGATCTTCTTACTCAGTTGCTTATTAGAGAGTACTGAGAGAGAAACTAGGGCCAATTTGACCACCAGTTTGAATTGCTAAAGTACAATTTCAATACTTATTAAAACTCAGCAACGACAGTCTTGTGTTCTCTATTTTTTGTTTAGTTCAATGCAAAATTACCGTTAAAAGTAGGGTAAATTTTGGCACAATATTTTAAGTCTAATTATCAGTATGCGTATAGTTTTCTCTATTGTAAGTCACTGATTTTTTTCACTTTAGACTTTTGCATAATTGCAGTTTCCCTGCTGTGTGATTAACAGAAACTGTTTTAATAATGTTTTTCCATTATTCTTATTTTACAAATGCCTGAGCTTGCTTTATTCACTCCCATTTTTAAAATTACGTCAAATTTCCTTATGTAATATATAACACTACACACGGTTGGACTGTATTTTTTTTAAAAAAAATATTATGTAAATAATTGTTTCGCTTTTGGAGGGGTGGGGGGACTGACAAGCCAGCAGTCATGTTAGGCATTTTCCGGACGTCTGACGTGAGCCCCAAAGATTCTCCACGACTGTTATGAACTGTAAGCACTCGCATCTTCTCTCAATCTGGTCATGACGGAACAAGGATCCCCATGTTCGTCCATACCCCCGCCCACCGGAGTGCCTGGCTTGACGAAGCCTCGAGCTCTATATTAGGCAAGCACCACTAAGGCCATTTTGGGCTGCCGCGGGATGGGAATATCAGCTCTTAAGCACGTGTGGGGCCTGCGCTGTCACGCAGCTCCCAAGCTATTGGCTGAAAGACAACGTTATTCTCCTTTGTCGGAAACCACTCAGGACTTCAGTCGCTCGCATTTAATTTTTCTGATTTCTAGCTAAGTTACATTTCTCCTGCAGACCACGCCCCTCAACTAGCCCCGCCCGGTTCCCCCTCCCCCTCGTTTTCTTGAGTTTGGCGGCGCAGTCCCGCCCGCTCTCCTTCTGGGACCCTCCGCAGAGTTTGTTATCTTCGGCAGCTATGTCGTCCGGCGCCATTTGCCTCGACCTCCAGCCTGTCTCCTACGACGGCGCCGGCAACGAGGAGGAGAGCTCTGTTGGCTTCAATCCTCTCTCGAGGAGACTCGCCGGGGAGCAGCCCCGCGACTATCTCCTCTGGTCTTTGTTCAACCTTCTATTCTTAAGCGGCTACTGCTTCTGCTGTCTCAGTTTCAGCGCCCTCGTCTTCTCCATCAAGGTGAGGGAGCGAGCCCGGAAGGGACCGAGAAGCTAATTAGATGCCGGTGTTTCTTTCCCCATAGAAATTCTGCAGTTTCGATTCCATCGAAGTTTTCACCCTGGCATCACATTTCTTTCGGGAACGTTTGCCTCTCTTTCTTGTTTCGTTCAGTATTTCAGGATTCACTTAAAACTTTTCTGGCTCCATCCCTCGTTGCAGTCCGCGGATTTTTTTTTTTTATGTCCCTATCAACACACCCCAATTAAGCGGAAGTTCCAGGCTCCATTTCGTTCTTCCATGCGCCGCTGGCTGGATTTTTCTCTACAGAATTGCATAAGCGTGATTTACTCAGTGGAAAAGGTTGCTTAAGGCTGGAGATGGCCACCCTCCCCGCTCATTGAAGAAACCGCAATTCTCCTGAACGCTGACACAATTTAGGGGATCTAGGGGCTGGTATTTTTTTTAGTATAGTATTAGTATAGTGTATAGTATAGTATTTTTATAGTATAGTATAGTATTTTTATAGTATTTTTTGTTGATGTATAAGAAGAAAAGTATACGGGGTTCAAAATTGCCATCATTTACTTGTGAGATTTTTGCTTTAGTAATCTCTCTTTCCAGCTCTAACTTTATGTGTGTTGGAAATATGATTAAAATACCAACAAAATTGGATTGGTAAGAAAAAGAGTTTATTCTGCAGAAAATAGAAAAGCGGTTTGCAAAGCGTGGTGGATCCTGGTGAGAGACTTCAACAGAAAGTTCTAAACCCAGAGACCACACCAAAAATATTCAAACACATAACATTATATACATTCTATCCCGACGCCTTGGCCCCTCCTCTGAGGTTACAATCTTATCAGGATCACCTAAACAAAATACATTATCCCTTCCCCTCAGTTACAGTGCTTAGAACTTCCCTCTGCCATCCTTTTGTCTTGTTGAGTGTGTCTTCTACCCAAGCCTCCTGGAATCTAGTGCCTACGTGCAAGGCTTGGCTATTGTCTAATCTTTCTATTGTTAATCAATTGTGACCGTTTTATTTTTAAACTTCTTCCTTTCTCACGTGTGTGTCAGGCAAGAATATATGAAGTAACCAGCTTTGACTTTGTTTGCTAATGAAGTTTAGATGGGGATTCTCCCACTAGATTTTGGTTTTGAAGTGACGTCGTTTTTAAAGGAAAGGAATTGTGCTTTTGTAAGAAAAGTCTTCCAAAATGTTTCTGGTCTTCTCAAATTCTCTGAGAAAAACTTGATCCCATCTGGCTTCAGAAGAGTGGGTTGTTTACTGATGGTGTTAATACACTACACTCTCAACACTTTGCATCCATACAATTCAGAGTTATAAACATATTAACACCAAACAAAATATAGCCCTCATAGTCTTTTCATGGAAATGGAATAAAAAAAGCAAAAATAAAATGGACAAATACTGTTTTAGATCTGTTTCCAAGTCTAAAAAAAACTTCCCAAGGCTAAAATATGAACAAAGATATGAGGGATAGCAACTTTGTATTTGACTGAACATAGCGTTAATTTTCACAGCGGTCATATGTAGATAATTTGAGGTTTATAACTGGTATAAATATGCCTTAAGGTTTAATTTTGTTTTCATTTTATCCTTTTCAGGCAAGGGATCGTAAAGTTATTGGAGATCCTGAAAGCGCAGCTACCTATGGAAAGACAGCCAGATGCCTGAACATTGCTGCCTGCCTTATAGGCATTGGAATCACTGTTACTTGTTTACTTGCAATAATTTTAAGTGCAGAAAATATTCTTAAATTATTCACAGAAATGAGGAAGGAACCCCAATTATTACCACCAAATTAATGAAGAACAAGTAATTCAGGATACCATCACCAAACATGTTTTGTTGCATATTGACTGCATCACTTCTGTTTCATGTATATTTTCCCTTGTCAAAAGGAGGAATTCTGTGCAGTTTAATACAACTTACCATACTGATGGGGAGAGATTTATATTGTCTGTAGAACACAGTTTTTCAACTGAATTCTGCACAACTCCAGTCTTCCATGACAACTTGGCAGAGTTCATGAGAGACTTAAGACCAAGCAAACAAAATTCAGTACAGCAGTGATATTTAAAGCAATTTTTCTAAGGAAAATCACATTCCAGTCATTGAACACTGATTTCTGTGGTTAAAACATCAAATTCCCACGTAATTGTGTAAATTTTGGTGCACTAAAAATGTTAATTTTGAATTTATAATCCTTCACTTTTTATACTTATAATAAATGGAGGAATCATGGGACACTAGTTGAGTATCAGTTGTTTTGAAATTCAAATAACTACAAATAAATGATAAAACACAAATTATTTTGACAGTTTTCTTTGATTTAAATCAAATAGCTTTGCCTCTTGATCAGGTTTTAAGTTTTTCTTTAATAGGAGTGGTAGCAAAATAGAGTCTTTTGTGAGTTTATAATGTACTCCATCTTATATTCTATACAATATTATTAGTTGAGCCTCTGTCTCCTTTAATACGAGACCAGTCACAATGGACGTAATTGCTGTATCTCCTTTTATACATTCTTTATAACATGTATCTTCTATGAACTGTGAACAGCTTTGATGTAGAAACTTCAAGTGTTTATAACTGATTTCCTTGATTTGAAGTGTGATGAGAACCAAACTTAAAACTGGCATGAATGGGTTCAGGCTACTTGAGGGACCATCTCATCCCACTGGCATTGGCCCACTCCACCAGTGTTGGAGAGGAATCATGTTGTGGGTCCCATCGGCCAGAGTATTCTGGCTGGCAGGCTCCAGGAGAAGGGCTTTCTCTGCCATTGTGCCTGCCCTTTGGAACATCTTGTCCCCCCCCCCCAGTGAAGCTGGCTCCAATCCTTCTGACCTTCCATAAGCAGCTAGGTGTGGGGCTCCAGTGAAGGGGTTTCACATGGGTCCCACTTCCCCACCCATTCTATTCCCTCCCCATCTTTTAATTGGGGCTCCATATTTGGATCTTTATATTATTTATGTCTCTTAGGTTTTGCATAGTTTTTTTTTATCTTTTTAAGCTTGTAAGATACCCAGAATTACCCTGTGGTAACATGGGTGGCCAAATAAATAAATGGATTAAACCAAATGGCATTTAGAATGGCACCTGTTGTATTTATTTAACAAGTTCATATAGCTGCCCATCTACCAAAAGAACTATGAGAAGTGAACAAGGGTTGTTTTTTTTAAAAACAAATCCATGTTTACAAACCATTAAAAGGAATCTAAATCAATGCCCCTGCCAAAAACTCAGTATCAATCTCTCAGATAACCCTCCCTCCTCCACCCCTTAAAATTCTGTCACCAGTGCCTGGGGTAATCTGGAAGGTCAACAGGATAGGGCTGTCTATATTTCAATGGGGATGCTATTCCACAATACAGGTACTGCAGTAGAGAAAGCACTTTTCCTAGGTCCAAACAAGTGACCCTGCATCACCTATGAGATCCAGAGCGTGCCCACTCTGCTTGATTTGGTGAGATGGGTAGAAACTTAGGAAGAGGCACAGCAGTTCTTGCAAGTACTGATTCCATACCAAGTCAGGCATTAAAGGTGACAATAAGCTTCTTGAATTGCATGCAGACTCCTACTGAGAGCTAGTGCAGCTGGCATAACAAAGATCATCCACAAGTGCAATCAGTATAGTCTCGGTACCAAATCCTAGCCTGAAATATGACTCAAGTCCACCCCAAGAAGGAAAAGTTGGAGGTTGGATGAAAATTGTCCCATACTTCAGTTTAATGGAAAAAAAAATAGTTTGGATCGCAATCCTTTTAACTTCTTCCTCAAGGTGAGTTTGGCTGTTACATGGAAGCATGGAAAGGGCTTTAATATCTTTTTTCCTCATAGGCATGTAAGGGAAATCGGGCATTAAATGGGAGTAATGTTCGCAAGGATATTAATTCTTCAGGAAGCCACAGCAGAGTGAAAGGAGCTGAACTTCTGTTCCTTTCATTTGCTGATGTATGTCTGCCCTCAAGTGGGCATCTTCAGTAACAGCTGGGCCAAAGGAAATACTGTATAGTAAGTGCCCATACAGTATTAATTAATTTATTTAACTTATTTATTTATTATTTGGGCTTGTATGCCGCTCCTCTCCGGAGACTCGGAGCAGCTAACAACATGTATATAAACATCAATTTTAATACAAGTCCAAAACAAAATCTCTAAAAACAAACTAACACCCACTCATGTTCACCATTCAATCCACAATCATCCCCAGGCTTGCCGGCAGAAATAAGTTTTAAGGTTTTTACGGAAGGCCAGGAGCGTGGGAGAAACGCGGACTTCAGGAGGCAGTTGGTTCCAGAGGGCGGGCGCCACAACAGAGAAAGCCCTCCCCCTAGGGCCCGCCAGATGACATTGTTTCGCTGACGGGACCCGGAGGAGGCCAACCCTGTGTGCTCTCACCGGTCGTAGGGAAGTATGTGGCAGAAGACGTACATTCTGGTATTAGCCTTCTCAAGGAATTACTGTTCATGATCGGATTGCTTCCTTCTTGGACTAATTTCCTAGAATATATAGTAGGCCAATACCCATGCATTGTGAAAACCGAACCTATTTCTTTTTGAGGCCATGGTCTTTTGTGGGGAGAGAATCATTTATTTATTTATTTAGAAAATTATATGGGCACACACTCTCAGTGACTCTCGGTGGCTTACAAACCATTAAAAAAAACCAATATAAAAAGAATTTAAAAAACAATACCCCCCTGTTGACCCAGAATTTGGGGACAGCATAGGAAGTATGAATTGTGAATATGTGCAGATGGCCTCGCTGTCTTTGGGCACTAGCAGAGTCCTGGATGCAGGGTCATGAAAGGACAGCAAGGAGAACACCCAGTGTCCTAACCCACCTGGGAACATATGGTGTCTTAGGGAAACACCCCAAAGGGAACATTTTTAGCTACTTCTGCTTTCTCCCTTCTTATCTATACTGTGCCAGCCTTACTGGGTGAAGTCTTTATCTTACGTGTGTCAGCTTTGCTGGGTGGATTGCTTATATAATCAAAAGGTATAAAAATAGTGGTTTTCTGTCATTTGGGGCTTTCTCTCTTTTTTAGAGGGGCCCGTCTTTGTTCAGCGGAATAAACATATAAAGCTTTAAGGCAGGGGTTCTCAACCTTGGCAACTTTAAGACTTGTGGACTTCAACTCCCAGAATTCTGGGAGTTGAAGTCCACAAGTCTTAAAGTTGCCAAGGTTGAGAACCCCTGCTTTAAGGCAACTTCTGGTTTCCTGTACTTTTTTTTTAATCAAGCAACACCTCAGAGCCTGCACAACAGGTTGTTAAGTGATTCTGGCTTCCCCATTGACTTTGCTTGTCAGAAGGTCGCCAAAGAGGATCACATGATCTTCTGACACGGCAACGGTCTTAAGCATGAACCAGTTGCCAACCATTTGGATTTTGATTACGTGATCATGGGGATTTTGCGAAGGTTGTAACTGTGAAAAACGGTCATAAGTCACTTTTTTCAGTGCCGTTGTAACTTTGAATGGTCGCTAAATGAACTGTTGTAAGTCAAGGACTACCTGTAGACGTTTGGCATGATTTAATTCAGAGAAATTAGACTGGAGGGAGGGACACTAAAGCAGTGTTTCTCAACCTTGACAATTTTAAGGCATGTGGACTTCAACTCCCAGAATTCCACAGCCAGCATTGCTGGCTGTGGAATTCTGGGAGTTGAAGTCCACATGCCTTAAAATTGTCAAGGTTGAGAAACACTGCATTAAAGAATCCCATTACCATTGCTCCAAAAAGAAAATGTTAGTGTAATGTTTTAAGGATAGGATATACACTCTACAGAACAATCCACACAGACTGTCATTCTATCTTGCTTCCTCACATCATGAGCACATTCCAACAACCTCTCTTCTTTCAACTATGGCCCCACCACGTGGCCATTAGAAATCTTTCAAGAAACCTATGCCTAAAGGAAAGTAAGATCAGATCTCCTGGGTTATATATATCTATATTATTATGGAAAGCATTTTGTGAATTGAATTATTTTGAAGTATTAGTTTCAATTGGGAGATGAGGCAAAGAAGGAGGGAGGGAAGAAGGGGGAGGGATGGGAAAAACAGAAAAAGTGAGATCGGAGAGAAATGGAAAATACAGGAATCGTGTTGGGATTAAAGCTTTGAGGTCTTTACCACAATTTAATCTTATCCCAAAATCAAATAATTGGCAATAGTTTAATATTTTCCATTACTAACGATTGGTCTCATTTCCAATTTTGTGTGATTTCTCAACTCACATTTCTTCTGCTTTAAATCCCTCTTTTTTCAGGGCAACTTGTTCATTTTTCAAGGGTGATTTATAACCAGCATCAGATATGCAAGATCTGCAGAGCAAAGATTCCATTAAAATACCTTCTTTAAGACATGTCACAAAAGCATCTTTCTAACAAGGTCCACTGTGAACCATTGCTGTGTTGCCCAATACAACGCATACTAAAACAACAAAAAAAGGGGGGGGTGGCTTGCATCATGAAGACATGTCCGCCATCTTGTCTTTTTTGGCCTCTTCCATGAACACTACTAGCTTCTTTTTCTGAATTCAAAAAGGCTTGCTTTTAAGATTCCCCTATGATTCCAATTTAAGGCTAGCTTGAAGTATATATTCTCTCTTGAACAAGCTATAGCTAAGAGAGCTGGAGACTGGTCAGAAGGAAGGACAGGCCAATGTTCCTCACCAGGGAGGAAGACCACCATTTCTGCACTCGACTATTCTTATTTGTAGAGAGGTTAAAAGCTAGATGGCATCTTACCTTGGTCCCGTTTTCATGGGAAAGTCCAGAGATGAACCCTAAGGCATAGCTCCTGGAAGAGAAGTTGGGCTCTGGGAATTGCATAGCCTTGGGACCATTTTTTAAAAAAAACATAACAAACTTGATTACTCATTTTCTGCATTGTGTCTGGTTTGGCCCTCCATCCTGCCTACATTATACAATCTACGTTCAACAGATACAGGGCACTTCCATAGGAAATGTTATCCAGTCCCTCCAAGGCAATTTATAGCGGACCTGCAATCTTCAAAATACAAAGAATGGAATGAACAAATGGAGGTTCTTCCTCTTGGTGAGTAGAGGCAGCTTGCCAAAACAGTTCCTTTACTACCTGACTCACTGCTAGTCTTAGAGCAGGGGTTCTCAACCTTGGCAACTTTAAGACTTGTGGACTACAAGACCACAAGTCTTAAAGTTGCCAAGGTTGAGAACCCCTGTCTTAGAGCAACAAGACTTGCCCTCCCCAAAAGGAAAAATTAAGCTGCTAATTCCATTCACATTCCCAATACTCATTATATGCATTTGTCTGATCATGTTTAAAATAAATAAGTGTCATTTGGAAGAGTGAAATTGTCCAGTTATCTTGCTATATTAAAAATCCCATTGGGAACTGTGAAGGTCACATGGAGATTTGCCCTGTGATTCCAACCATAAATAGGGCTAAAAACGTTTAACAAAATGCATGCATTTAGACTGGAGAAACCGTAAGCCATTGTCAGAGTGTTGACATTATGTCACTGTTTCAACTTCACTAACCAAAATCCTCTCACTTCCCATTTAACACGCAAGGGAAATAAAATAACTCTTAAATAGCCTGGTACTTTGCATGCCACTTTATCCACTGCTACAAAGAAAGGAAAAATAATCAGATTTCTTTTAGCTTGCTTCTCTCCTGGATTACTCAGTGGGAAATGCAAGCTGGCAAGTCAGCTTTTCCTACTCAGATGCTGAAATTCAAAAGCAAGGAAGGCGAATGAGGCAAGAGTTTCCTCCAGTGGGAAAATTGATTGTTTGCAAGCTCTTTGGAACTTATTTCAGCCATCCTATAAGCTGGACAGGGTTAACATGCTCTGGATCTCATCAGTTAAGCAACGCCATCTTATATGAGTCTTTCTTGTTGTTGCACCTACCCTATGGAATAGTCTTCCTCCCTGTTCTCTGAGATGTGGTTCTAGGTTGCTAACATTTAGGGAGACACATAAGGCCTGGCTCTTTCTGTAGGCTCTGGGATAGGATGTGGGCCTGCTTTTAGGCTTACAGTATGTGAGCAACCTTGGGAATAAATCAAATGAAATCATTTTTGTGTATGTAAAGGTGTGCAATTTTGGTCTTACTGCAACAGCTGCAGTGGTGGGATTCGAATATGTGAACGACTGTTTTCTGTGTGGATGCCGCTTCTGGAAGTCCATTCTGGGCCTGGGCAACAAAAAATTAGCTACCGGTTCTGCCAAAGCGGTGCAAACTGGCTGAATCCCACCACTGAACAGCTGTCAACCTTAGGTAAACATTATAGGTTCACAAAAGTCTGGGGCCACTTCTGCAGAGTGTTTGTGGCCTCTAAATCCCAGGAAATAAGCAATGGGGCAAGGGAAGACATGATGGTTGGAAGAACGAGAAAAGGCAATGCAAATGACACCAAGTTCTCCTTGCTATATGCTGATCTGTCATTCACAGGAACACCCTGAAGTGGGTAGGTGGCACTGTGCACTTTTCCATCTTTTGCCTTTGAGCCCCGTGCCTGAATTACTCTCCATTGTGGGGAGTAGTGCAGAAACAACCACAGTGATATAAAAAAAGCATTCCTTGCCCAAGGGAGAGGGGGCAGGCATCAAAACCAAATATTTCTTTTAGTCCTAGCAAGGCGTTTCTGATAACCACAGACAAACTAGAGCTGTAATTTCTTTGCTATATAAATAGACGGAGATGAAAATGTGCCTTAGCCAGGAACTATATAAAGGGCTTCCCTGGCCTGGCTCCCTCACAGGCTAATCTTCTTGGGAAACTGCGTTTCCTCTTTCTTTCTCTGTACGTTTGCAAAACCTGCTTGCCCATGACATCCCACGAGAAGGAACCTTCTCCCACTGTCATCACCGTCAGGCCTCCTGTGGTCCCCCAGGACTATATGATTTGGTCAGTCTTCAACACCCTCTATATGAATCTCTGCTGCCTGGGCTTTGTAGCTCTTGCGTATTCTGTCAAGGTAGGAGATCTTTTCGATATTATTCTTATATATCAAGAGCTGCATTGGGGTTTGACTTTTTACCTGGGATGGTCCCTGGGAAACTTTTGGAAGGGAACATTTCCCAAATGTTAGCTGTGATATTGTGCTATGGAACCTTTGTAGCTTCTGTGAAACTTTTGAGGTTCATAAAGCTCCATCATGCATTTAGTTCCTCATTAAATTTGTAGATTTAATAAGTTTAGGGACACTAAAATAGGTGCTTCTTTATATCTAACAAGAAAGGAGCTAAATCTAATTTAGAAGTTCCAATGCCTCAATTATAAGCTCTGTCAACCTTGTATGCTTTTATGGAACTGTATCTTAACATAGGATAGTGATCCTTTCCATAGCTTCCCAATCCAGCAATTTGATTGACATCCCAGATTTATATTCTAAATATGTAACTTTTCCCAGGGAATTGTTGCATTTATGTCGTAAATCATTTCTGAAGGACATTTGATCTCTTTCTTATCTATGAGTAAGAAAGGAAATAGTACAACAGGTCTTCCAGGAAGTCAAGGGAATTTTATGAACTTGTTCAGCCCTGTTATGAGTAATTGTTTAAAATGGAACATGAATTTTCAGGTAGATAAACAAACCAGGGAAGAGTTAGACTGCAACAAGCACACAGTACGCAGGTGTGTGCATGTGTGTACAGAAGCATTATTCAAGACTGCCAAATATAAAGAAAATGGGCTAAAATATGTGCTAGTGCAACTTTCTTCAGATGAGTCCCTTTATTCAGCTAATGTAGGGATGATACTTTTGGTACTTTGGTTTGGGCACCACCAAACTGGGCACTTCACAATATAGTAAAAAAGAAAAGAAAAAAATATAGTACAAAATAAACAAGATGAGATCTGGTCACTTAATACAAAACGTTTACAGAAATACATGCAACAAGGGTCTGGGAGAGCGGCCAGGTCCTCAAGGCCTTCCAGAACACCATCAGGATGGGACCCACACAAAATATCCAGGGGAATTTCATTCCAGAAGTTAGACAATGTGGAAGAGAAGTCATGCTTTCTTGATCATAGTAGAAGAAAGCCCTGGCCTTGTTTAATTGTAGGAGTCTGGAATCTACCATTTCTCTTAGTTTATACCAGCCAGGCAGAAACACAGAAGAAAGGTGGACCTTCAAGCAACCTGGCCCAATGACATATAAGGCTTTATATGTGATAACCAGCACCTTGAATCACACTTTCAAGCAAACTGACACCCAGTTCAGCTCACAAACTTATGTGAGTATATTGAGGCATGCTCATCAGTGCCTGCAGCACTGCATTCTAGACCAGTAGAAGCTTCTAAGAGTTTAACAGCAGCACCATGTAGAATGTGTTGCAATAATCAAGCCATTAAGTGAGTGGGGTGTGAATGGTAGGCAGACATTCCAAAAGGGCACTAATGTTTGCTGTAGGTTGATCTGAAAGATGGGAGGAACTATATATTTCTGGGATAGACTACTAAAGGCATTAGAGAAAAATTAGGAGAGGAGTGGATGATGTGTGAAAGAACTAGGCTACAATGAGATCAATCCTAGTTTATGTTAGTTAATTTGGGAGGTTTCTTTGCAATGAAACTGGCTTAGGCTCACTTACTGAAAAGAATTACATGACAGCATAGCAAGGATCTGCAGAGAAGTTGTGAGACAATCTTTGCATCAGTACCTTTGCATCTGATGCATCTGAATGAATGGTGCATTTGTTGATTATATTCAAGAGGCTGCACTCTGTGCTTTGTGAAAATGTGAGATTAAAAACAACATAGGATGATAGCAGTGGTAGTGATATACAAGCAATTGGAATCAGTCAAGGCACAGATGGAAAAAAATTCTAGGAACTGTTTAGAGTGTGTGGGCAAATTCTAGAGAACAATTACTATTTCATATGGTTTTCCCTGGAAGGAAGACATGCCATGTTCCTATTCTGGTTAAAATTAAAGAATGTTTAACTGCTGGTCTACCAAGATTAAGGACATGAATTGATTTTTCCTGCTACCTCTTCGGGATTTCTGCATTAGATTAGCCTTCCACAAGTTAGGTTGCATTGAACTGAGATATATGAAATGTAGCAAGATGTCACTAAGCAGAATTGTTAACATATGGCTTGTGGTTTTTTTGCACTATTCTTCTCTAAACTGTGCCATTTGCACTTCAGAAGATAGGGGAAGAGCACAAACATTTAATACAGCAGCAAAGTTGTTTATATAAACTATTCCAATGTATTCAAAAATACGTTCTCAAGTATTACCTTTTTTTTCCCCCCCTTGAAGGCTCGGGATCAGAAGGTGGCTGGGGATCTGGAAGCTGCTCATCACTATAGTTCCAAAGCCAAATGCTACAACATCCTTGCCACAATGTGGAGTGTGGTGCTGCCGTTGGTGCTCATTGCTTTGGTGATTACGGGTGTCCTCCACCTTTCCAAGCTAGCTCAGGAGTCCATGGACTATTTGGCTTACAGACTGTTCCCAGAGGATATTGAGGACAAAAAGTGAAGGGGAACAAGAGACGGGGTGTAACTCAAGCACTGCACAAAACAAAACCTCTACCTGCTTCTGATCTGGATCGTCTGGTTCACTGCAATAAAGCATTAATGAAGCCTCGGGCTCCTTTCTCAGAAAGTCCTGCCCATGTTCATCCTTGGGGCCCTTCATAGGCTCGTGACTGAATTGTTCTCTCTCTGACCTGTCTCACACTTGTCTTTTTTGAGGTTCTTTCCTCCCTAGTTTTCTGTATCTTCTGCTGGATCTGCACACATTTTGGATAAGCAGACATGCAGAATTCAAAGAAAGCAGGTAGAAAAGCTAGCCTAATAAGAATAACTATTACAATGCGTCTGGCAACTGACTTGTATTTACAAAGATAGCCTTGTTTCTTTCAAATTACTTGCTAATATGTTTCTGTCTGTAAGATTATTATCAATATATATTAGCTAAAACAGATTTTAAAAAAGTTTATCCTTTTTTTTCTTTTGCACCATTTATATATCATTTATGGTGGGATCCCAGGACAAGCTATCTTGAACTGAATAGTTAATTGAGTTTGATAACTCTGGCATATGCAGAAAACCAATGGGAAGGGTTTTTTTAATTTTTATTTTTAGCAAAGGTGTAATTTAAGCTCAATAATAAAACTTCTCAATCAACAATAGATACCCATTGAACTTGGTGGCATTTTCTTCTCAATAGCTTTTTAAAAGATTGCACAGTTAATCTATAAGTCAGAAAACTATGTAATAAAATGTTTTGGCATGCATAGACAGAATAGGTGGAAGGTCTCTTACAATGGTTTTCCCCAGTTTATTATAATATTTGTTAAGTGAGTCTGAGGCAATTTAGAAATATCTAGAACAGTGTTTCTCAACCTTGACAATTTTAAGGCATGTGGACTTCAACTCCCAGAATTCCACAGCCAGCTTTTCTAGTGGTTTGTATGGTGGGGGGAGTGTCTCTTAGATGCTAGTTTCTTTAGGAGCAAAACCTCAACTCTTGCTTAGAGCCGTTTGGTTCCTTACCTCTTATTGATGTCAATTTCTTTTTATACAAATAGTCCTTGACTCACAATCATTCATTTAGTGACCATTTGAAGTTACAACGGCACTGAAAAAAGTGACTTATGACCATTTTTCACACTTATGACCATTGCAGCATCCGCATGGTCATGTGATCAAAATTTGGATGCTTGGTAACTGGTTCATATTTATAATGGTTGCGATGTCTGGGGTTGTGTGATCACCTTTTACGACTTTCTGACAAGCAAAGTCAATGGGGAAGCCAGTTATTCACTTAACAATTATGGCAAGAAACATCATAAAGTGGGATAAAACTTAGTTAACTGTCTTGTGTAGCAACAGAAATTTTGGGCTCAGTTATGGTCATAAGTCAAGACTACCTGTAGTTAACTATTTAAGTACAGAACTAAAACAACACAGTAGTCCTCTGTACATTTCAATGTTAATATAAGTAATTATTTTGATCTGGGTCATGTTTCAACCTATTATTTATTCAACCTAAATAAATGTGAGAGAGAAAGAGGGAGAAATTGGATCACCCCTGTCTAAAAGTCCAGTGGGCATGCCAGCTCTGCTTCAAACCTGTAGCCTTGAATCCATAATATGCTCTTGACGGTATAAAATTGTACAGAATAGTATAGTATGTGAAGCAGAAGAGTTAGGGGTATCTGCTGGCAGTGCTGTTCAAAAAAAATGAAGCTGACACATAATGTACATAAAAAAGAGCATGGCTTTATGTGGTAGTGGCAGCCGTCTTGCCTCTTTGACCCTGGATATGCCCTTGAGAAGAGCTGTTGTTTCCAAGTAGACAAGAAAATCCTTGATTGTTTAGACTAGAGTGAAAGATGGTAACTTCCAATTATGTGTGTTTGTGATTGCAGTCTCAAAGACTTTCAAAAGCGGCAATAGGAGAGATAATAGAATCTATTGCAAAACTAATTTGGACTCAAAATCTATTTTCTCTAAATAGTCATGACTAAATGGGCCTGTAGCTTTGGCTGCAAAATTTCCTCAACATAAAGGAAATTTTAGGCAAGTCAAACAGAATCATTCGTATTACACTTTCCTTTACTAAACAATGTGATGTGGTGCAAAGTTGAAACTGGATCAAGATATATCATACTAATCTCTGCTTAACAAAATCCATAAACGATGTGCCTATTCCACATCTGAAGCAATTCAAAATTTGTAGTGATTCACCAACTGGAGACTGCTGCTATACCCTCAGACATTTCTTAACCAAGCTTTCATTATACTAACTGGAATGTCTTAGCTTCCTTTCACTTAGCAAAGGGGGAAAATATAGTCCAATTATATTATTACAGAGGCACAGTGCATGCATTTACTACCAATATAGAAGTATAATAAAATAACTCAAAACTCATCTACCAAGCTCTTCTGCATTCCCTTGCCATTTTGGGCTTCTTGGGGGATGTTTTACAAAATGTCTATTGATTCACAGCCTCTGCTTAACATTCCTCTGAGGTTCACCCATCTTTAGATTCTTGGTTATACAGAGGAACAAGGATTGTAATGTAGTGCAAAGCTCTGTAATTTACTGGTTTCTCTTCTCTCTTTTGCTTCGACCATTTGTTTTAAAAGCACTCCCTAGCATAAAAAGTCCTCTTTAATTTTGGATGCACATGGCCCCCACTAGTTTGTTTGCCCTGGCTATGTGTTAGCCCTTTAACTGCCTGGGTTGAAAATTTATTGCATAGCATAGCTATTTCAGGATAATAGCAGAGAAGCTGCTGCCTTTGTGGCTAAAGGCTACCTCGTTTACTATTGCTGGAGCATTTTACCAAGCATCGTGTTTCCAGCTGTTTTGCTGGATGGTGGCATGAAACGTGTGAGCTGTGTTAAAAGCCAATCATTATCGTATTATTATCTGCTAAATGTTGCAGCTTATGGTGTTGCAACCAATGGGATATGCTATTTGCTAACAGCTCCTTTTCATTGGCTGGTGCCTTTTCTAATGTCAACCATTATGACAAGATAGCAATCCTGAAATCACACTGAAAGAAATAAGTTGCTTTGAGTGAGAGTTTTGATTTGTTCCCATGCATATTTATTTAGAAGAATACAGCTCTTCAAGAAATAGTAACAATTTCAACAAGCTTAATTTTTCCCCCCCAAACAAAATCAATGGAGTTTAGAAAGGACTGACTTTGGATTTTGCTTCACATATATCAAACTTAGATAAGTGACAGAACTGCTATAAGTTACACGGAGATTACTTTATGGAGATCACCTTAGGTGGCAACAAGAGATTTCTCAAAATTAAATTAAATTTTCTCAAATTAAAATGAATTTAAAAAGTCATTCATAATGCTTCAGCCCTACATGTTACTTCAAAGTAAACCATCCTCCCGACAGCTGGGTGAAGAAAAAGGCAGACAATCTCTTTTCCCTGAACCTGTCCTAAAGGGCTTCAGAACAGTTGTGGGCATTTGGTGATTAAGGGATGAGCATTTCCTCTACTAAAGACAGGTCTTGAGTTGCCGCCAGCCTAATTACAGGGCACCCAAGGTTTATTTCACTCCCTTGTTAAACGTTCCCACATGCTAGCTTGATGGTCACAGGGGTTCTGGGCTTTTTATGTATAAGGTCTAATTTGGAATTTGTGGGATTTGTTTGGATAAAACCAAATCTTAGCAAAAGAAAGACCAGTGTGTGAATGCCAATTAGGGAAACACATGATACTATGTGGGCCAAAATAAGTAAGCCAAAATAACAAGTGCCCATAATCTGGAATGAACACCAGTTTACTTTTGTCACCAACCAACTGCAGTGTAGGCTGAACTTTCTGAAGCTGGCTTATGAAATGGCTGGGAGCAGCATGGAGGATTAGCAGCTTCTTCTGCAGTACAGAACTGAATCCTGCCCAGGACCTGAATGTCATTTGTAAAAAAAAAAAGAAAAAAAAGATAGCTTTAATTTTAGAAATATGATTTTAGGGCTGCCTTTGGAGTAGCCAACCACATATGAGAAAAGTAGAGAAACATCCATTGTGACTTGTCCTACATCAGGGGTTCTCAACCTTGGCAACTTTAAGACTTGTGGACTTCAACTCCCAGAATTCCTCAGCCAGCTTTGCTGACTGAGGAATTCTGGGAGTTGAAGTCCACAAGTCTTAAAGTTGCCAAGGTTGAGAACCCCTGTCCTACATGGTGGTGGGGAAGGGGAAAGGTTGTCCTTGAATGTTGGAAAAATGGACCTCTCTCTTTGAATCAATTTGAATAATCTGCATCTATGGGAAATGATTTTCCCTTAGCAAAAGAGAGAGGACAGAAACTACCCCAAAATGCTTTACCAGTGCAGTATCAACAATATGCTCCACTTCATTACATAGATGTTTTGAGTGTTCAGAATTTTAAAATATAATCACAATCCCAACAGACTAAATGCAGCATAAGGGAATTTTCTGGAAGAGATTTTCATATAAAAATGTTCATTTAATATAAAAACTTTACCTGGAAGGCAATCTAAAGTCATCATTGGAAAATGAAAAGGTCTAATTCCAAGGTGACAGGGAGCAAATTCCACAATGCACAATGAATGGCTATCACAGAATCTATATATATTAAATGGGTTAATT
Source organism: Bothrops alternatus (assembly GCA_034064705.1). NCBI lineage: Eukaryota > Metazoa > Chordata > Lepidosauria > Squamata > Viperidae > Bothrops > Bothrops alternatus. The sequence continues at coordinate 18,657,036 of JARGCV010000248.1, forward strand.
ATACATTATAAGTAGTGGTTGTAAGCAAGAAATATGGTTTTGGGTCATCTGAGTCTGATCCACTTGTTTGGGATACTGGGATTCATTCAAGGGCTCAAAGTGTTTGATCTTGTCCAGATTATTCTTCATTGCAAAACAACCTTCTTCCAGATTGAAGAGTAAGAATTGGTACACCCAAAGTCAATGTACATTAGCAGATGTGACCAAAACTATATTTAAGGTATATACAAAAGTAAGCTGTAATCCATCACAAATAAGTGGCATAAAGCCCTAGTAAGAGAAGAAGTGATGAACATAAGCTAAATAAAAGTTAAAAAAGAAGGTCTCTTCGTCCAAACTGTGGTCTTGTACAAATTCCCAGGATGCAAGTTGGAAATAATCATATATGATAAAAGACAAGGTTGTTCTTTTCCTAAGTCTAATAAGCTATGTAAGGAACAGAAATGTGATACATGTAAACTGGTG